>CM055746.1:4570282-4852782 GCA_029465975.1 Dallia pectoralis
ACATAATTTGTATTCAACTATGTGTTTTTATTGGCAGAAATAAAGGACCTCCTCATCCTTTTCCCTTGATGTCTTTCGGACAACTGTATAGTTCCCAGCATGTGTGACTTCTTTTAGGGCACAATGCATTTGGTTTGTAATGCACTATTGCAGATTATTTTACGTTAATGTGCCAGGTGATAGTAGTTGTACATCCTAATAGCCTATAGCAGTTTCAATATTTATAATGTATCCACTGAAATGTAATAAATGGGGAATCATAAAAACATAATTCCTAATGCATTTTTTCTCATTAAGTGACGCTTTACGTCTCCTGTCTACTTGGAACCATGTTACAACAAATGTAATATTTCTAAGATATTCATTTAAATGTGTTAATTAGTAAGTAGCTCTGAAAAGCCAAAACTATTCCCCCAAAATGTATTTCTCTAGCGTTTCTGTGCTAGCTTTGTTCCCAGACACACACTGGTAGTCCAATACTGCTAACTTGGCCTTTATGAAAATACAGTGTCAGGGGCGCTGACTCGATACTGCACTGACTCAGGGCAGAACAAGCAGTTGCAGCTTCTTTAAAACGTGTTGTTGGTGACAAAATGATGTTACTTGCAGGTTACCTGAAGGTGCGTCTCAATAGCCTGTTAAATGACTGAAATGTAGATGTCCTAAATTGACTGGACATGTCGTTTAAGGCACATTGCATCTTGTGTAGCATTAACCGTTAACATGAGTAGCTGGCTCAGGTTTAACGACAACATATAATCAGAAATATCTCTTTCAAGCACTTAACCTGATAATTCTACATCTACAGTAAGAGTACAGTAAGACCCCTTTAGATTTCTGGAGTTGAAGTGCTGTGTAACACGCTACGACTTCTGGGAAGAAGCTGCCATGAGCTAATTGGCTAAAACTTATTCTGGTCACGCCCAAGAAATGATATGGTCACACCCACCAAGGCCAATTTTAGTGGTTTATTATATGCAATTTGTGCAATAGCCTAGAATCATGATTATACAATAACTGTACAGATATGTGAACAATTACATTCCTCTGCGTGCACCTCTTCCGCTGTCACTCAAATGGGGTGGTCTGATGGGGGGGGGGGGCTATATTGAGCTTTATCCCACACCTGGCAGCTGTCACTAGTTGCCACAGCCAAAGTTCTTGCTGTACCGTGCCAAATTCTACAATATTTACAGAACATTTTCACAATATTTACAATATTTAGAGAATATACTATTCTTAAATGTAACTGTAAACCTTAACCTAACCTTGTCTGATTTTACTTCTAACCCTAACATTTTGATCAAAATCATTTTTTTCTTGTTAACTACATTTTTATGATGCCAACAATTACATTTTTTGGGGCAAATTGTGCTGAGAATATTGCTCAAAGATTCTGAAAGCATTTTCACTACATTTACGTAATTTGTCTTATTAAATGTACAGAAGCAATTAGGATTTGGTGCCTTTTGGCCTGTTAGCATTTCATTCAGTGAACATTTGGTGACCCAAAACCAACCACTAAGCTACAGTACCTGCCACCCCAGTGAACTACATATTAACGCATCCAGCCCAAACAGCGATGTTGAAAATAAATGGAGGAATTTCTGGAGCACGTCTTTATATATTATTATACGAATGTCCTGGAGAACAAAAAGGAGAGCAGTCATTGAAAATACCAATCACAGATTAAATTGAGAACAGAATCATAGATATTGTTTATTAACAAACTTCTTGGAAACAGACGCTTCACATTCAATTAGGAAAAAGACAACCAATATATTCCTGAACATCAGCCCCTCTGAGAGGCTTGTACAATGTCAACATAATAGACGGTGGCTGTCTTTCTACTCAGCCTTGCCTGCTAATTGCCTAATACTGACGTGGAAGCATTTAATCACACTATATAGTATTATTATTTACAATGTGCTGTTTAGACAAAGCTAATGCAGTAGGCATGCACGGTCAATATACAGTACTTTGAGGCAGTTTGTATAAGTTGATAAATATTAAACATTTGACTTTATGGTAATATCAGAACTGAGTCTCTTGAGTATTTTATGAGTCAGAGCACATTTAAGTAGGAATCTTTGTTAATTCATCCACACAGATTGTTGTTACACTTTTACTCCAGACACTGAGATAGCCATAGCACCATAGCACCATAGCAACATAGCACCATAGCACCATAGCACCATAGCAACATAGCACCATAGCAACATAGCACCATAGCACCATAGCATCATAGCAACATAGCACCATAGCAACATAGCACCATAGCACCATAGCAACATAGCACCATAGCAACATAGCACCATAGCACCATAGCAACATAGCAACATAGCACCATAGCAACATAGCACCATAGCAACATAGCACCATAGCACCATAGCACCATAGCAACATAGCACCATAGCACCATAGCAACATAGCACCATAGCACCATAGCACCATATTGATTCTGTGGTACCCAGTTTCAGTTCTTTTCTCATCTTTCTTGCTTTCTATTTTAACATCATCCATGTGATGTAAACATCTTGACAGCATTGACAACTAGATTCAGAACCCACGCATGCTGAGGCTAAATATGAGGGTACGGACCCGCCTCAGGAACCTCAGGTCTGTTAGTATACACAGCCCAACCCTAGACTCCATGCAGTCTGAAGCAACGCCAAACTCTCCCCTGATCGGTTTATTGGGTAGCTGAGGGCCTTGACAGATTCGTCTCTAACAGGAGTCTATGGCAGTGGGCCAGGAGCCGTAACTCCGAGTGAAAGTGAGGCCCCTGGCCTGGTGCCAGGGAAATATGTTCCTAATTGTCTCTATAAAGAGCCCTCAGGAACTTGGCCTCATATCTGACTGGGTTCATAGCTTCCATGGCTACTGGAGGTCTTCCACTGGACCTGTCTCCGAGGACTGATCTCATTAGACACTTTGAGAACCAATAGTTCCCAGCAATTTACTCTGTGATTGAATTCACGCCGGATTCATAGTTTACCGTTTTCCAAAATGTTCAAGTTGGGCTTATGTGTGTACTGTATAGAACTAGATAACGTAGAGCTTGACCGGATTGGAAAAAGAAGACATTAGCTAAAACTGAACAAGCTCCGATTAAGTTAAAAGATGGATGGACCGCACTTTCTCTGTGTTCAGGTGTCTTTTCTGTATATTACAAACTGTGGATATTCCACTACCATCTGCCTGATGGCGAGATTGTTAAAGCGTCTACAGTCTGTTGGAACATGTTGCATACCCAGTGTCTAAAAGGCTCGCTGTTCATCCCTAGAGGATATAATATTCATCTGCCCTTCACAGGCACTGCCCGGAGAGTGATTTATGAGCGAAGCCCTCAGTTAAGCGGCACCATCTCCAAAAATGACACCTCGATGGCACACCCCTCGAAGATAAAACGGGAGTCAGTCCTTGCCAGGCGATTTAACAACTTAAGCAATAGAGGCAAAGTGCACACAGGCTGTGAAGGGGGAAAAAACCCAATGACAGACATCCAGCACAGGAGGAACGCGAGTCAGGAGGTTGCCTGGGGGTGTGGGGGGGCAGCCATATCACTCCTCGCTCATCAGAAGGAGTGGAGTGCCTGTGGGGTAGACGCTGACCGACCTGTGAGCCCATCGACATGCACTGACTTGAACCTTCAGCCCAGCTGAAGGCAACCTGGCAGGCCAGCTGTTTGGGCCCTAGTGTATATAAACCCTGGGAGACGGGCTGTGACTTCAGCTCTTCAGTTTTTGGAGACCCCAGCTTTTGAAGCTGCTGCTCACATGGCGGAGACTAACTTGAGAATCAGCGGTGGGGCGGTCAGGTTCGGGGCCACCTATGGGGGCAACAGGCTCTTCTCCGGGGCCAGGAGCAGTGGGGGTGGCGGAGGGTCATCGTTGGCTCTCTCCAGGTCGTTTGGAGGTGGTGGTGGTGGTGGTGGAGCAGGGTTCGCAATGAGAGGAGGGCTTGGAATGGGTCTTGGGGGAGGCCTGGGTATGGGTGGAGGAGGTGGGGGAGGTGGAGGAGGCTTTGGTATGGGTGGACGCGCCCTGGCTCTTGGAGGAGGCGGCGGAGGTGGCGGGGCAGCAGGGTTCCGGGCAAGTGTGGCCCCACTGAGGGCCCGCTTAGGTGGCCGTGTCTTCAAGATCGGAAGTTACGGCTTCAACCCGTCCTTTCTGAGCTCCGCTTCTACGGTGGGTGTGGATGGGAGCGGTGTCAGCCCTGTACCCAGCATCGACCCCTCGTTACCTTCCCACGACACAGTCCAGGTCACCCGCCTGAAGGAGAAGGAGGACCTGCAGGTCCTCAATGACAAGTTTGCCACCTTCATTGACAAGGTACGTCGCAAAAAAACGTTACACGGGTCATAAAGCTGATTGCAATAATGGATACATAATCAATGACCAAGTGGATGTAAATGCTGCTGTTTAGCAACTGTTTCAGGCGTGTAATCGTAAAAATAAAATTTGGAATTAATTATAATCCGTCTTTGAGTTAAAATGGCGACCTTCAGAATACGAGAACTGGCGATGCATCTTGTTCGTGCGGAAACATCGACACCGTGCGTTAACTCAATATTTGTGCTTGTTCTCAAACAGCCAAATTAATTGAACTCAATATTTGTATTTCTGCTTGAACAACCAGAATCATAAACATTATGTTAATCAGCGTCCTCCGCTCATCAGAGTGCTCCGTACTCGCAATCCGCCAAGCAGCGTGACCTATTATAACCTGAGAGGATTTTTATTGACCTATACATAATTCATGTAGATGCTTCAGCAGCAGCGCTATTGATAACAATGCTAATGCAGGCAGTTGACGTTATCATGCAGGGACATGCCACGCCCGTGACACGATTAAATTTGACTAAATGAAAACAAGGAACATTACAGGACGGTGTTCTGCGTAAATTAGTAGACATCAATGGCGGACTGCATTCATCCGTCTGGCCTCTTCCTGTCGTGGTCTCCAGGCCCGTACTCTGGAGCAGACCAACGCCGTGTTAAGAGCCAAGATCTCCATGTTCACCAACCCTGAGCAGGGCGGCCCAGCCAGCACCTCCATCCTGCTCACGTCCGCCATCGGCACATACAAGACTCAGATCGATAGCCTATCTGCCACCAAGGAGGCCATTATCACTGAGATTGAGCACTACAAGAGCATCATCGACGACGTCCAGGGCAGGTAGGTGACGTTATTACCTCCCAGACAGAAATTCCGAAAATTCACATCGCCGTGGAAACGATGATCCAAAACATACGGTACAGTAAGAATGGTGGCACAAAATACACAATACAGTGAGGACAGTGACCCAAAATACACATTGCAGTAATGACAGTGACCCAAAACCCACAGTACAGTAAGGGCAGTGACCCAAAATACACAGTAAATTGAAGACAGTGACTCAAACCACACTGTACAGTGAGGACAGTGACCCAAAACACACTATACAGAGAGGACAGTGACCCAAAACACACTATACAGAGAGGACAGTGACCCAAAACACACTATACAGTGAGGACAGTGACCCAAAACACACTATACAGTGAGGACAGTGACCCAAAACACACTATACAGTGAGGACAGTGACCCAAAACACACTATACAGTGAGGACAGTGACCCAAAACACACTATACAGTGAGGACAGTGACCCAAAACACACTATACAGTGAGGACAGTGACCCAAAACACACTATACAGTGAGGACAGTGACCCAAAACACACTACACAGTGAGGACAGTGACCCAAAACACACTACACAGTGAGGACAGTGACCCAAAACACAGAGTGAGGACTGCCAATGGACTACTTAAATATGAGTTACTTGTATTGATCTCCACAATTACAGACCAAATCAAACCATTTACGTGGCAGTATCACCTAGTCGTGTTAAATGTAATGCTATATATATATATATATATATATATATATATATATATACACTCACTGGGTCACTGCTCAGAGAAAGTTTCATGTAGATGTGCAGATTTTTTGTGTGTAAATGCTCAATAGATGCTTTCATTGTCATCAAAGCAACACACCTGCACTGTTGTTTTAAACCTAATCCCCATACGAAATGTTTTGTATTCAAAGACTTGAGGAAGAGACCTCCCAAACCAAGTCATTAGAGCTGGACTGGACCACCTTAAAAGAGGTAGGATGTCACTACACTACCCAAAGACTTTTTAATGGACTGAATTGTATTCCATTCTGTTACAGTTTGTATAATCACTGTTCACCTGATTTAAGGAGGTGGATAACCTCTACCTGAGCATTTTCGAGATCCAGACCAACATTGGCAGACTGGAAGATCAGATTGGCCTCTCAAAGCAGGTGTATGACGCTGTGAGTAGAAAAAAGACAAACTCTCATTGGACAATGGAACAAGGCGCTTCTTAAACGTGATACTTAATTAATATTTGAGGAAAGAAAACTGGATTTCCCTGATGTGAAGGTAAAGAAATAATCCAAATAGAAATGACACATTTCCCGTTATGCTTTGTTCTTCAGAAAGTGAAAGAGGTGAGGAACATCGTCAGTGGAAGTGTGAGGTCAGCCTTCTCCATCTCGGTGGACAACGCAGCCCAGGCTCAGGACCTGACCACGGCCCTGTCAGAAGTCAAGGCTCATTATGAAGCTCTCGCCCAGCGCAGCAAACAAGACGCTCTCGTGTCCGTGCAGGACAGTGTACGTACCCGTGGTGATGCCTCATTATCTGTCTGCATGTGGATTCATCCTGTAGCGTGTTAACTGTCTTTTGCATTATCTCAAGTCTGCCCGGGCAACGTGTACCGATAACATGTAAGACTATTGCAAACAGTGCGTTTCTTCTGTTGTTATTCCTATACATGTGTGTCTGTCTCCCTCGTGTGGATGGACTTGTTATTACACATAGAATGCCTTAGATTTCAGTCCAGCGGTTCTAATTTAATTCCCATGTTTAGATTCAGTACAATAGCTTAGAAACGGTATGGGAATCACCGTTCTAGTCTACTCAGTCAAAAGTACTCCAATCCTAAATGCTGATGTTAATTTCTCATGTTTCGCACGTTTTTCTGCAATGTCTAGGGTTAACTCAAGCACCCTATCAATGTACAATTACCCTTCTCGTATTTAATTTTTTCTTATTCCCCAGCTCTCAATGATGTCCATGACCTCCCAGCCCAGTACTCAGACTCTGACCCAAAGCAAAGAGGAGCTGCGCATGTACAAACTCCAGATCGACTCAGTACAGAGGGAGATCGACCGGATAAAGACCCTGGTAGGCATATTTCCTCTTCATAGTAACGGGAACATTATACCCCAGGAATAATTCCCCTGATATCTTCTGAAATCAATCAAACACATTGATACGATATATAATTCCAGAGGGTTGTGTACCTCACATACAGTTTCTGATTCCAGGAGTTGATATAACCTAACGCTCAGGATTGTCTTGCAGAACATTCAGTTGGAATCTCAGGTGGATGAGGCCGAGGGTCAGGCCAGCTCTCACACAGAGACCTACCAGGAGCAGGTGCTAACCCTCAAGTCGCAGCTTGATGACATCAGAAAGGTACGGATATCGTTCAATAGGGTTACATCGTTTTAGTAACTGTGTCACTCCACAGATGGTGACTTCCGGAGAGTATAGCTTGCAGTTTAGCAAATGTGTCCATGCAGAATTGAAACCAAACTATAGCTACTTATCATATATAATCCTCCAAACTAGACAGAAGTAGGGGAGGTTCCTGAGTGGGCACCAATTACGGGAACTACTAGGTTTAACTACCAATTTAGTCATCTTGCCGTCTACAGCATTGAATTTAGCAACCTTTTGGTTTCTGGACAGATGCTCTAAATGCTTAGCAACCGGCGTACAGTTGCAATATATCTTACAGTCAGATTGCAGTTAGAAAAAAGTAGATTAACCACTTTATTGACTTTTTATTTACAGCAAATAACTCACTATGGTCAGGAGTACCAGGAACTGCTGGCCAGTAAGATGTCTCTGGATGTGGAGATCACTGCATACAAGAAGCTCCTGGATAGTGAGGAAACCAGGTAACCGATTGACCCAGACTATTGCTGAACGCTGTTGTTTTCATAACAGTAATATTATAGGTGTAATACTCATGTGTTTTTAATGCACTTTTTCTTAGACTGAATTCAGGAGGCGGGGTCACCGTGCACATGTCTAAGACAGCAGTTGGAGGAGGTGGTGGAGGAGGTGGAGCTGGGTTTGGCCTAGGAGGCGGTGGCGGCGGTGCCGGTGGCTTTGGGTTGGGCATGGGTGGAGGCGGTGGTTATGGGTTGGGCTTGGGAGGCGGACTGGGAGGCGGCTTGGGAGGCGGACTGGGAGGCGGCTTGGGAGGCGGCCTCAGCAGTGGCTATGGATACGGGGGATACGGAGGGATGGGCGGTGGAAGCAGTAGCAGCTACATGTCCTCCAGCCTGAACAGCAGCTCAAGTAAGACCATCTTCTAAACCATCTTAATCTGTTGTCAGAAGATTATACTATTACAGGTGCTGTATTAAAGAGATGTCACACAGCCAAATCAGTATGTCAGGTCTGAAAACTCACATTGTCAGCCGCTACTCATCAGACCACTCTGTTTTTTACAGTGTATTGACAACACACGGGACCGACCAGAGACCTTCAATCTGCCTACAGACACTCAGCTCCATGAGACAGAGATCATCGCTGGTTTCATGAAGTTACAACAAATTACACAACCACACTATTCAATAACACTGACCCAAATTCAATTCTGTTACCTCCCATAATTATAAATACCCCATGTGAACAGAATGTTTTATAATCCAATAAAAGCAGTATCATTTTACAGCGTCCTACACATTTATTGAAAACGAGTCAGCATTATTTTACACTCCATAAATTTCATCTGATACCTTAGTTTTGGCTTCTCGGTTAGGACGTCTACTTTGTGCAGAACCAATTATTTCACTCAATCCCAGAGGGTCAGATGTTTGTATACACTGGATAGGCTGTTCTGTTGAACCGCTTTACAAAAAGTATGTAATTGCATTATTAGCTTTGGATAAGCTACCAAGCTTATGTATTTCAAGGCCTAGCTTCAAACTCAGTGTCTCTAAGCTTGACATAATGGGAAAGACTTAAGAAAACAGCAAGGACATTAGAAAAACAATTTTAGACCTCCGGAAGTCTAAAATTGAAGAAACAATAGTATGCAAGGTTAAACCCCAAGGGACAACGCAGGCAACGTAGCGCTCAATAAGGAGATGCGTTCCATCTCCTAGAGATAAATATACTACGGTGCAAAAAGTACAAATCAATACCAGAACAACAACAAAGGACCTTGTGAAGACGCTGGAGGAAACCGGTACTAAAGCGGTTACGTCGATAAACGACGTGTTTTACTGAGGATATAGATGCTTTAGTACCTGCTATCTGGTCTGACGAAACAACAATGAGAGTGCTTGGCTGCAGGAAGGACAGGTGCACATCACAGAATAGCTGGCAACATGAGGAAAAGACAATTATGTGAATATATTGAAGCACCGTCACATGATGTCAGTCAGGAAGTGAAAGCGTGGTCACAAATGGGTCTTCCAAATACACAATGACCCCGAAGTTTTGGTACAATGGTTCAAGGACAACCAAGTGAAGATATTTGCGGCCATCAAAAGCCAGGACCGCAATCCTACAAAACATTGGTGGCCAAAACTGTAAGTTTGTGTGCGAGCAAGGTCGTCTGCAAACCTGACTGACGTTACACCAGTTCTGTCAAGAAGGAATGTGCTAGAATACACCCAAAATTTTGGTTGACTGATAAAACTTAAAGCTGAATTAAATCATTCTTTCTTCTACTATTCTGACATTTGACAATCTTAAAATAAAGTAGTGATCCTAACTGACCAACAACAGGAAATATTTCCTAAGATATTATGTCAAGAGTTGTGAAAAACTGGGTTTAAAGGTATCTGGATTAAGTGTATTAAACGTCCGACTTATATTAAAAAAAAAAATACAGGGTTTAAAGTAAAGGATTTACTTTGTGGTGTTTATTTTAAAACATATAATTTTACAGTTCGTATAATCCATAGGCCTGTGAACACGAGACAAAACAAACACATTACGCCTTAAGTTCACACTAGCAATACAAAAGAGGACTGGCACTGTTCACACCCACAAACAAGCCTCCCCCACAAACCACACCTGGAGAGTAAAGCAGTTAGAAAACAGAGCAGGGAATTTTACATGATCCTGTACATTGGCAGGTTGTACAACTGATGAACAGCACATTTAAACAGATCAGTTATATGACCTACAATCATAAGTACACAGTTTCAAAAGTCCACTTTACTCTTCACCGCCGGCCTGTTGCTTCTTCTTCTTCTGTTTACCGGCAGACTGTGTCGTCTTGGCCTTCTTCACAGGAGGCTGGCCAGGGGTCGTCTTGGCCTTCTTCACAAGAGGCTGGCCAGGGGTCGTCTTGGCCTTCTTCACAGGAGCCTGGCCAGGGGTCTCTCCCCCTGGCAGTTTCCTCTTGTTTTTCTTCTTTTTCTTCATCCCCTCTGACCCGCCCTCCGGTTTCCCCAAGGGGACTGTGTTGGCATCTGCTGGACCCTGCTCAGAGACAGGTAATTGCTTCTTGCGGTTCTTTCTCTTCTTGGTCTCAGGCAGGAATCCTTTCTTCTTTTTTGGAGCGGTCTGCTCAGCCTGGTCATCCTTGGGTTTCTTGGTAATTACTTTTTTGGGCTTGCTGTTAAAGGTGAAACAAAATTAATCAGTCAGTATAGAGGCCAGGCAGTTCCCCCATCACTTATCACCGTGGAGACGAGCCACACAGATGTATAGTGTGTTACTGTATCATAGAGGCCATGCAGTTTCCCCATCACTTATCACCATGGTGACGATCCACACAGATGTACAGTGTGTTACTGTTTATGAACATAAAGTGTGCAAGCCTGCTGGCACAGTTGGGGGTCTATTCCCTTGCTAATATTACAAATGTGTTAATAGTTGGCTGTGAATTCCACAAATGTTTTATTATAGTGGCTTAAGTATTTCACAAAGCCTATTATTTGTATTACAGCTTACTAAAAACAACATTGAATTGACCGATAACTGGAGGTTTTCCACACGGGGCTGTTCTACAGTCTCATCGGCACCCCATCAGCTCACAAAGATAAATGTGTGAAATAGAAAGTGTCTATATCCTGTTCTATTCATCCCAAATGTTCCCCGGCTCTGTCAGGTTCTGACGACTGACTGTTCTGCTGTTCCTGGTTACATCACAGCAGTGGTTCTGTGCAGTTCGATCCTAATGAATGTTCTACTGGGACTTGCAGATTTTAATGTCCACACCAGAACCCCACCACACATCACACCTCCTCCAGGAAGCCAATTATGTGCACTCCGTGGCTGAGTAACTCACATGACTCCAAAGAGCTTCATGACAGCCCAGTAGTTGTCCTCTATCTTGCCAGTCCTTCTGGAGCCGAGAACCTCTCGCTTAGACTCAAGAGCCTTTCTGAGAGGCTTCAGATCCACAGACAGCTTCTGTAAAACACACAGAAATGATTAAGGGATCCTTACATATTAATTGTTTGGGGACATTTGGCGTTAAAGGATAATTTGGTTAACCTTCTGGGTGACATTTTTGACCAGGTAAGACCCAAGCTCCAGGGCTTTGATCACTTTCTCATGGACCACCTTGTTTTTACCAGTCTCCAGGTCACTCTCCAGACTCTGAGGACAACACAGTACACAACCAGATCATTAAGCATGTATAAAACATCAATTTAGTGAGACAAAATGCAAAATTTGGACAACAAGTTAGCAGATGAGTGTAACAGACGCGGGCGTAACAGACACAGGTTGTGATGTGTCAGTGCGTAACAGACGCGGGGCGTAACAGACACAGGTTCTCATGTGTCAGTGTGTAACAGACGCGGGCGTAACAGACACAGGTTCTCGTGTGTCAGTGTGTAACAGACGCGGGCGTAACAGACACAGGTTCTCGTGTGTCAGTGTGTAACAGACGCGGGGCGTAACAGACACAGGTTCTCATGTGTCAGTGTGTAACAGACGCGGGGCGTAACAGACACAGGTTCTCATGTGTCAGTGTGTAACAGACGCGGGCGTAACAGACACAGGTTCTCATGTGTCAGTGTGTAACAGACGCAGTACGTAACAGACACATGTTCTCATGTGTCAGTGTGTAACAGACGCAGGCGTAACAGACACATGTTCTTATGTGTCAGTGTGTAACAGACGCGAGGCGTAACAGACACAGGTTCTCATGTGTCAGTGTGTAACAGACGCGGGGCGTAACAGACACAGGTTCTCATGTGTCAGTGTGTAACAGACACGGGGCGTAACAGACACAGGTTCTCATGTGCCAGTGTGTAACAGACGCGGGGCGTAACAGATACAGGTTCTCATGTCTCAGTGTGTAACAGACGCGAGGCGTAACAGACACATGCTCTCATGTGTCAGTGAGTAACAGACGCGGGGCGTAACAGACACAGGTTCTCATGTGTCAGTGTGTAACAGACGCGGGGCGTAACAGACACATGTTCTCATGTGTCAGTGTGTAACAGACGCGGGGCGTAACAGACACAGGTTCTCATGTGTCAGTGTGTAACAGACGCGGGGCGTAACAGACACATGTTCTCATGTGTCAGTGTGTAACAGACGCGGGGCGTAACAGACACATGTTCTTATGTGTCAGTGTGTAACAGACGCGAGGCGTAACAGACACATGTTCTCATGTGTCAGTGTGTAACAGACGCGGGGCGTAACAGACACAGGTTCTCATGTGTCAGTGCGATGAGGGGTCAGCTGCCTACCGCAGACACTTGTCCCACAGCCTTCTGAAGCAGACCTGCCCAGGATTCTCCCTCCATCAGCTGCTGTACCTCCCTGCTCTGCAGTGCCAGGAGCACCATGCTACTCGCCTGGCTCTGGAAAACACAAAACTCATGTTATTCTGCACATCAGCGGTATTCACCATTAGACCAACTGGTTTTTATAGACTGGGGAGAGTTAGGTTGGTGGTAGTTGAACACACCACTGGCTCACAGTTTACATTCGGCTCACAATTGTAGAGCTGGGTACTGTTGATCTTACCTGTTGGTGTTCTCGCACTCCTGCTGTGATGTAATCCACTGCTGTCTCCAGCAGGTTCACGCACACAACCTATACACACACACAAAATCAACATCATTCAAAACACTACTTGACACTCATCGTGTGAAATGCAGAAATCACTGAGCCACATAAAGGCAACAGAAAAAGTGTCTCTTCCACGGTTTAATCATTTGAACCAATAGCAGACAGGAGAATGACATGGCATTTTGTTGTTACGGATGACTCACAGGGAAGCGGGTGAACAGGTCCATGAACATCTGGCCTGTCAGAGAGCTCTTCCGGCGTGTCATGAAGGAGCACAGAGCCCCTTTAAACAGCTCCGTTACCCTCGCCACGTCCACATTACCCATGAACCTCAGCTGCAAAACAATGACGACAGCTCAACATTTTAACAAGGTGTTAAAGACACAGGACAAGCGAGGATAATGACACATTTAGGTTTAACCTTGACACGTGAGAGACAAAACCCTTTACCTGTTCCATAGTAAGTGTTGTCTGGCCTTCAGCAGAGTCCCAGGTTACCCCGCCTCTCAGCACTTTGACCAGGTACAAAGACGCACTGAAGAAGTAAAGGGAAACGGAGGAGTCCGACAGCTTCTGGGCTTTGTTCATGAGTTTATCCAGCAGGTCGTGGATCTCACCCTGCCGGTCACCTAAGGTTTTGCAGTACTTCTTGGACCGACAAAGTTGGTTCCTGGAGGGACAAGGGGAATGATTCTTACTAAGCAGCAGGTGACATAAGATGAAGTGAGGGTGAAAAAACTGCTGATTGAACTGAAAATGTACAAGTGTGTCTGTCTGTGTGTCTATAGCACGCATGACATACTTGAAGATCTCCGCAGCCTTTCGGAGGAAGTCCTGCTCCTGCTGGTCACTTCCTGAACTCATTCCACTCTCAATGACACTGAGAAGTGGCTCCACCATACCCAGGACCAGAGGACTGCTGCCCTGCTTGACCAAGAACACCTCCACCAGGTCCAGCACCTGGAAGACAACCGGGAAACCAGAGTCAGACAGCCCACGTGAACATAGACCACCAGGGTCAGACAGACCACATGAACACAATAGACCACCAGGGTCAGACAGCCCACGTGAACACAATAGACCACCAGGGTCAGACAGCCCACGTGAACACAATAGACCACCAGGGTCAGACAGCCCAAACGAACAAAGACCACCAGGGTCAGACAGCCCACACGAACATAGACCACCAGGGACAGACTGCCCACACAAACTTTCCAATCATTTTTCTATCCAAACATTTATAACAGTTAATCAGGTCAATACCTTGATCTTGAAGTCTCTGACAAGGGTCTTCTCCTTTCTCAGCTTGTCCTTCTCCTCCTTCTTGGCTTCCATTTTCTTCTTCTGTTCACCAAAAAGTGCTGCAATGCTACCATCCAGCTTCATCATAGCTTCATCGTCCAAATCGTCATCATCACTGCCGTCCTGTTCCGTGGACTGAGATTGGCAAGACAAAAGACCAGTTCAGTCTAGAACCGCACCGCAGTGTGCATCACCAGGGCTCTGCTGTTCAAGCCTCTACTTCACCAGGTTAACATGTTCAAGCACAACAGTTACAGTACAGAGTACAATATCTGAGCTAGAACCAAACTAACAGCAGACAGAAAGACACTTACCAGAGCACCCTGGTTCTGCAGGACCTTCATCAGCTCGATGCGAAAGTTCTGATCCACCTCATTTCCATCCCCCACGGCCTCATCTTCATCATCCTCCTCAACATCGTCGTCGTCATCATCATCATCCTCAGAGTCGTCATCTGATGCATCCAACTCTTCCTCATTCTTGGAAAGCAAGAAATAAATGTTAATAGGCATTTTTTACATGTAGGTATAAGCATTGGGTCTTAAGGGATGGTATGATATTTTAAATATAGTACGTAGTTAAGATGAAAAGGATGAATTTGAAATGATATATTACAGCAATAATGGGGTAGAGCCACCCAGTATGTAATACTCTTTAGACAGCTTAAGAATATCTAAAGAGAGCAGAGGTAAAAACACTGACTTCAATCTTCCGTTTGTCTTTCTTCTTCTTATCGTCTTTATCGTCAATCACCACGACAGCACTGTCCTCCTCGTCTTTATCTGGATCCAGAACCTAAAAACACAAAATATCAAATCAACACCCACATGGTACTATATGTCTACATGCATGCATGGTTAATACAGTAAACATATCTAAACAGTGACCCAACAGGAAACCATTGACATTCTCTCCTAAACACTTACATCCAAGATGACAGTGAGGGCTCTGGCAGTGACATGAGGACAGATGTTGGAGAAGACGTTCTTGCAGACATGGCGGATGTGTCTGCTGGGCTGGGACAGGAGGGACAGCAGGATGTCCACCATCACCTCAGCCCAGTGGGGCTCCTCTTCTTCTGCTTCTGTTGTGCCTGGATGGAAGGTGTCAGACATCACAGTGCAATCAGACAGGGCGGCGATACATCAGACCGGGCGGCGATACATCAGACCGGGCGGCGATATATCAGACCGGGCGGCGATATATCACACTCAACTTTGGCACGGGCTCCTAACTGTCACAGTGCCTGTGATCTTACCGGATGCCTTTGCCTTCTTCTTGGACTTTTTCCCCTTGGCTTTTTCCACACAGTTCTGCAGATCCTGCATCAGGTCCACCAAATCCTCTTGAGCCTATGGTATAGGCAAGCAGCCATACAAACGGAAATAAGGACCAAGTAAAATAATGCACTCCAGCAGTCTGACAACGTCTGTGTGATTCATGAGTGATGACTGATCAAGCGTGAGCACAAACAATGAAGGGAGTTGGAAAATGTATGGGTATGCATGAACGTTTGGTATTTATTAATAGTGTTCATAAACACAAATTTAGGATCCTTTCGGCACAATAGTGTTAAATGAGGCCCCGGGTTCCCATCTTGCTTGCAGAATATCAAAGGACCCCCAAAGGACTGTGCAAACAGATTGGCTAATGGGAATGGCTGCCACAATGCATGCTGGGAACACCTGGACGAGACACCTCCCTGTCAATGGTGGAGGTCAACCAAAGGAGTGGTTCTAGCTTACATTCTGGATCACAAGAGCGGAGTCATAATAAGCATTATTATGCACGGCAGGGTCCCTAGCAGACTGTTGGGTGTTGAAACGCTGAGGCACAGCCATAAACAGGCCATATCACTACCACTTACCTTAAAGAGATGAATGCCAACCAGCAGGAAGAGTTGTTGGAAAGCAGAGGTCTCTGGAGTCTGGCCTTTCTTCGATTTCTTCAACAGATTCTTGACTGACACCAGCATACTAGAGACGACATCACATAACGGGTTCACATTTGGCCTACATGAAAACCCGTTAATTCCATGTATGGCCGGCGTGCCCTGTACCTGTCCCAAGCCTGTCTCCGCTCTGCTGTAAATGGCTGGACGCACTGGGCGTATTTGGGCTGGTTGAGCAGGGTGTCAGCGTACTGGACCAGGGTGAAGATCCACATGGAGCCATCAGCCATCATCCCCTGGATGTGCCTCTGGTTCTGGGCGGCCACCTCAGGGGAGGTGCCCAGCAGAGGCAGGTGGTTGATATGCTGCAGCAGTCTGTAAGAGCGGGGTGGTCATGTGTGTGTTAAACCAGTGTGCAGACAGCGTGTTAAACCAGTGTGTAGACAGCGTGTTAAACCAGTGTGTAGACTACCCCAAACATTCATGGAATTACACAATACAACCATCAAATGTAGCTAACATGTTTTCAGACAGCTGGAGCCATGTTTTGTTGATAATGCGATTGTGTAAAATACTCTCATCTTACCCAAAGAAGGAGTTGACGACGATGACTCTGGTGTTTTCATCCAGGGGCTCAGACAGTTTAGCTTCCGTCTCAGGGATTTCTGGGGTGGCCTTTTTAGCATTGAAAAACGCATGGAAACAGACAAACCTGATAGAAAGTGGAACAAAACACACGGGTTAGCCACTAACCTAAATGACCGAATATACAACCCCAGAACACACATTGGTGTGGGACCATTTGCTGCACTCAGACATGTCATCAGCACAGAGAAGCAGCAACCCTGTGAGTGACACACATCTGCCGTGAGAGCTCTCACCTGGCTACGTCCAACACCAGTTTCTCGTCTCTCTGCACCTGATTGTTCTCCACGAGGGACGTGAGGCGCGGAATGATCCACTTCCTCAGGCGGAAAATCAGATGTTCTCTCCTAAAGATAACGAGACGTATGGTGATCGATTCGGTTCAGAAGCCGGAATAAAAATGAGCAATATCATATCTGCAATAGTTTCCGAAATGGAATAATTAAAACCAACAAAAGTATGTTAAGTAATTAGAATAGGATGCCACATTCAGGTTAGATACATATGGAGCTCCTGACCACACACACACACCACACACACACGGTGGTGGTTGGATATTATAAGGTCACATATGAAGAAAATAACCTTACATACTATACGCCACCAAATATGGTGCCTGATCATTGATTTGTGGTGACTGTATTAAATCGTGCCAAATGAAATGTACTAACTGTACTTGGCCCTCCTGGTTCTCCTTCTGCCTGCGGGTGCTGAAGTCCAGACAGCTCTCCAACTGTGGCCTGAGGAACATGTCTTTGAGCCAGTCCACATAGCTCTGCAGTGCAGTGGGTCGCAGGTGCTGCACAACCCTCCACAATGAGGACACAACGGGGTAGCCCTGGTTGGTGAGCAGAGAGAAGCTCGTCATCACCGCCAGCTGCTTGTCTGGGTCATCGCAGCCCTGCAGGAAGTCGCCCACGTACGTCTCCATCTCAGGGGCAAATCTGAAGCGGTCTGCAAGCTGTGAGGGTGGGGAGAGTGCAAAGTTAGCGGAGGCAATGTAAACAAAAATATATGAATACCTTAAGCGAGCATCTTCCTACACGCCATGTCAAAGACAGATGCCTGCCACTTCATTATGTCGTTTTTACGATTCGTTTCAGTTGTAGGTCATATAAAACTAGGGTACCAACATAATTATAATATTAAGGTTTCTGTGGCATAGGGTGGTTAGTTTGTGAATCTGGACGGAGCTATTGCACATTTCCTGCTGCTAGGGACGCTCCGATTGTGAAATGCTGCGCAGATACCGATGTTTAAAATAAAAATGTGATGTCGATGCTTTTAAAATAATTATTTAGCTTTTGTTGTCATTTATTCCCCGTTCTGTGTCAGGGACACTAAGATATATCATTACAAAAAATAACTGAACTGAACGGAAGTTATTTCGCCCTTCATTGGACTTTCATCACACATTAAATTCAATCACACTTTGCGCAAAATGTATCAAGTCAAAACTGTAAAAAAAAAAAAAAGATGGCCCCTGCCATCAGCCAATGTCTTCTTATTGGCCTATTCTAGAAAAACCTCTCCATTACAAATTAAACCACTAAATGTTGGAACAAAAATATGACAGTAAGGCGTACAATTCGTTATAAAGTAGCTACTCTTTGACTTGATCACAGCTTTGCATTGTCTCATGCAACCATATGAGGTTTATATAACAATAAGTATAATTCAGGCTGTAGACAATAGAGACACTGACCTGAGCAGAGACCACGTGTTCTCCATAAGCCCTCATCACCTCTCCATTCAAAACATGTTTCAGCTGGCTTAGGCTCAGCAGGGCCAGGGCACTACCCAACAGCCTGTAGCTCAGGTAGCTGGAACAGAGAGAGAACTGCCCGTTAGCACCCCGACGGACATTTACCACACAGGAAGAAAATCAGACACATGTACCTGGCAAAATGCTTACAGAAATAAGTTACACTACAGTTACATGTGTCCCGGCTACAAAGCATAGTTTATGGTAGGTGAGTAGACGAGGGTTTAACTCCGGTGACAAAGCTTAGTTTAGGCTATGTGTGTAGACAGATGTTTAACTCTGGTTACAGAGCTTAGTTTAGGCTATGTGAGCAGACGGGTTAATTTCTGGTGCTTACTGTGTGGGCCCTGGCTGGTCGGTCAGCATGCCGTTGATTATAGTCTCTTTCCAGAAGAGTTCGAAGTTTCCCTCCCTCAGAGAGATCTGCAGCAGATCCAGAGCCACCGCGGGCAGCAGGCGGTCCTTCTTAACAGAGCGTGCCGCCATCTTTAGAACCTCTGTCAACCTGTGGGAGACAGGACACACAGCTCGTTTTTACATTCAGGGAACGTCAACACTGACCTTTCAAAACAAACTCATCTGAACTGGCTGCTCACTTCGGGATATTGTCCATGGTAATGATGGTGGACGTGCCCAGCAGCTTCTTCAACTTCTTGGGCTTGAGGACCTGAGGGAACTTCTGCATGGCCACCAGGAGGAGCTGCAGCTGCTCTGGGGTGTTGAACGCTGAGGACAGGTCTGTTTTCAGGGCTCCCAGTAGCACCTCCTCGAACACCTCCTCTGATGTCTGAAAACACACAGCAAAAACAATGCACAGGTCAACATCTGTGCGCTTCGTTCTTCAGGATCAAGCTGAGAAACTAGAAAACCTTGTATACTATGAAGTAGAGCTGGTTGAGTAAATCACGTTATTACACGGCAATCCAGTGTGTCTAATAGGGCAGGAAAAATGTATATGGGTCCGTTGAGAGCATGGCACTTGCAATGCTAATGATAAAATGTATGAACTATAAAAGTGTCTGCTCAATAGTATTTATAAAAAGAAAGTCCTAAAAGAAAATACATGGAATTTAACATGAAAATCTATGACCTTTATTGTGGCGTTAAAAGAAACAATCAACTTTTCACATGATTCTCAAACAAATCCCCCGTTTATGTTCAAACACTCATTCAATTTGAGTTACAAAACAATAAAGTGTGTGTGTCCAATGACAAGACCCATCTAGTATTGATGGGTGGGTTTTGATTCCTGTTCTGACTTTTTATTGTCAAGAAGTCGCTTTGTATAAGCAGGTATTAATTTAAATTATTAATCACAGGACATTTATTTGTGGATGGGCCATTATCAAAACATGTTGTTTCAGTAATAATTACATAGCTACACGTAAATCACTTAATGTGAGCATAACGTTTGCAATGACATTATTCTCTGTTCCATGCAAAAACAATTAGAACTGGAGGAAATGTGCATTAAAATGGCAAAACTTTCTATCAGTTGTTTGGAGGACAACTGCGTTACAGACAAAGCAAACTAACAGTGTACTAAAGACAAAAGTTTCAAGATATTTCACCAAAACTGTCTCAGTGGAATCCCTGATGTTGGACAACATTTTCCCTAAGTTTGTGATAACACAGACAGTGTTTAGTATCAAAAACAGGTGACGGGGACATTGCCCTGGGCTGCTTGTAATACAGCATTCTGGTCACTCACCTCAGACAGGATATCCACCATAGTCTTTCTAGGGAGGTCCCGCAGGTGTTCTCTGTACTGGGAGAGGCTCTGTAGAAGTCGTACACACTCCAGCACAACCTGAGGCTCCTGTCGCACACACACACACACACACACACACACACACACACAAAGAGATTGAGGTAACGATTGCAGGGACATATGTACTTTTGCAGAATGAAATTGCATAAACCCGCCCAATTCTTTCAGGATTGTCTAAAAATCGATATGAAAAGTTGGCATTTAACTACTCAATAGTGACCAAAACATTTTTTTTGAAGAGCTAATGTAGACAAATACGTTGACAAACAGCATGTTTTCCTGTAGTAAGGCTAAACAATAAAAATGTATTTTTTAAACAATTGAAAGGTTAATTGCACATAAAGCCAGAATCACAGTCTGCTTCTAGACATTAGGAGGAATTATGACGTATTGACTATTTCAGTATTTTCCGTTTGACAAAAACGGTATACTAGTTCACTGACAGACCCTCAGATGAGATCACCTAGTGAGAATCTCAACAGCATTGACAGGATTCATTGCCCTCTTCCCCTGCAATTCTCCTAAAACACATTGGATCAGACCTTCTGAAAAGGGACATCTGATCTTCTCATCCAATGCGGTACGAGACAGAGGAATCAGAGAAAAGCAAAACAGAGATTCTCCTCTGTTGTCTTTCTTACCTTTGAAAGCCGGGCCGACTGAGAGAGGGCAAGAACGCCAAATAAGTTCCCAAAAGCAGCATTTCTGAGGAGTTTCTGTCAACATGATCACAAGTGTTAAGATAACAAACGGCACAACATGGACATCAGCTGACTAAGTGAAATTACCAGTGAACACTGACGATGGTAAACAGCATCGCACTTTAATCACATCGCCTGCTCACCTTTTTCACTGTAGCCAAGTTGTGCTTTTCTTTGATTTGATCACAAGCAGTTTGCAGAGTTACCTGCTCAAACACACTCAGCACCTGAAAGACAAGATAACGTCACATCCTCTAACATGTCATGTAGTAACAGCGTAATAACTTATTCGTAAGACAAAATAGTTTGTAAGCCAATAGATCTTCCAACATTACCTGTCCCAACGCCAAACTAAAGCCTGGCCGGGCAACCTCTCTGGTGTGTGCCAAGCCATCCACCAGCCTCTTCACTGTATACTTTAGTTCATCAGGCTGGAAAGGATAAGTGATCAGTTATAAAAGCAACATTCCAGCGAGTAAAACTCAAAACACGTGGCTAGTTGTGAATGAACTAAAGGGGCATGCTCATCTAGTTATCCTAGAGCCAGGCTATAGGTAGATTAACTTCGACAACAACTAGGCAGATCACTGAAAGGGATATAATTCAAAATAGCATGGTTACTACAAGGTAACTATAAGGTAACAAGTAGCCATACAGTTTATTGATTTACAGTTATAAAGTAAACACGTGTTAAAGCTGTATTAGCGTCACACACACACACACACACACACAAGATAAGTAAATCCAACAGGGGTCCTGGTGGAGTTACAAGTCTGCTACTTCTAAACAAAATGCAGTCAATTAAATCTAAAATGGACATTACATTTAATAACAATAGATATCTTTACAGTACCAACACGTGACAACGTGTCCAGCTAGTTTATATGTTGGCTACCGCTAGCCGTTCAGCTAACTAGCAACACAGAGCAGACCCAAACAAACCCACCTTATCACTCTTTTTAAGATATTGAATGAGATTTTCAATAGCCTTCAGCCGTGTCTCCTGCTCGGGTTTGGCGATATCCCAGAAGAAGTCCAGGAACACTCGGTTCTTTTGGAGGATACCCTTAGAATCGGTGATTTTCGGTCGCACGGGAACATTTTCTATCTCCCCCATGCTTGCCATGTGTGAGTGGGACCATGCAGAACAGCAGCAGCTTCGCGTGATAAGTACTTCCGGGTCACGGCATTTCAAAATGGAGACACCGGGCTCAAACTTAGGGTCAACTGTCCGAAATGTTTTTCGATATATTTTGTATTTTAATTCAATTCACATTTTCTTTCACATATTTCTGAAACGCAAAAGATCAATAAAATAACACAAAACCATATAATTGATCATTGGCATCTTAGCTAGCAGTTCAAGCAAGACCTCAAACCTCATTGATGAACCATAAATTACTTGAAGAAATGTAAATCAAATCAATCAAAGCCTTTTTACATCAACAGTGGTCATAAACAGCTTTTACAGATACCCAGCCTGAAAGCCCTTGAGCAAGCAACCACTGAGTTGCATTTCCTAGGAAAAACCCTTCAGTATGAGTCTCAAGTTGAAGAACCTAAAGATTAAACAGACTCTGAGGGATGGCCAGTCCTTATCTGGCTGCGCCCGGTGTTGATTATAAGAGTGCATTAACTTTTCGACCACGTCAAAGTTTTTGCATGTTCAGATTACAAGCTGGTCAATCAACGCATGTGAACAGAATGGAGGTCAGCTGCATACCCAGGTGAACAGAATGGAGGTCAGCTGCAGACCCAGGTGAACAGAATGGAGGTCAGCTGCAGACCCAGGTGAACAGAATGGAGGTCAGCTGCATACCCAGGTGAACAGAATGGAGGTCAGCTGCAGACCCAGGTGAACAGAATGGAGGTCAGCTGCATACCCAGGTGGAAAAGAACACTGACTATCGGTATTAGGTGGGGGGTGGGCAAAGCAGCAGGTGTTATCAGGAAGTGTCAAAATGCGGTTTATATTTCTAACAAAAAAAGAGATCAGTGTTGAGGGAAGGGCCACTAGTTATTTGCGATATGATTGTGAGAACTGACAACAAATCTACTTTTGGCCCTATAACAAACATTGTGTTTAAGATGTAAAAATTCATCCACATCCTTACGTCTGAAACATTAGTTTACAGTGTAGGTTGTTTTGGTGCTTCCCTGTGTTGCATCGAAGTATACAACTGTGTGTCGCCAGCATGTGTGAAAAGTGACATTGTGGTTTCAGGTTACATCACCAAAAGGCAGCATAAGTTGTGAAAACAACAGTGGTCCCAAAACCAAGTCTTGAGAAACACCCAAACTAACCTTTGAAAAGACAGGCTTTCCACACACGTACAAACGGATATCATTTAAATAGGTTCTAAACAAGGCAAGAATGCAGTCCCTGACAAAAGTCTTGTCGCTTATCTATTTTGTAGAAACACCTGCTATTAACCAGACTTTTAATTAATCAATTGGTGTTAGAAATAGCTCATATGAAAAGCTAAAACCTTCCCAAATGATGTTTAATGCACAGAAATGAATTAGTTTCACTGAAAAAATATTTATCATTTAATCAAGACAGAATGGTCAAATTTTGGCAAGACAAAAGTTTTGTCGCCTATACAGAAATTGAACACATTTACTGCAAATACCAAAATATTTCAGCAAATTAAGTAGTGGTGCTGTGAGATCCAAATTGAATATCTTGTATGACTTCCATAAGCTTGAAGGAATGCATCCATGCGGTTTGGCAAGGATTCATACAATTTATTGATGAAGTCATCAGGAATAGCAAAGAAAGCAGTCTTGCATGCCTCCCAGAGTTCATCAATATACTTTGGTTTCGTCTTCCATGCTTCCTCTTTCATCCTACCCCACATATGCTCAATGATGTTCATGTCTGGTGACTGGGCTGGCCAATCCTGGAGCATCTTGATCTTCTTTGCCTTGAGGAACTTTGATGTGGAGATGGAAGTATGCGATGGAGCACCATCCTGCTGCAGAATTTGGCCTCTTTTATGGTTGGGAATATAAGAGGTAGCTAAGATTTCTTGGTATTTTAGATTATTGATGTTGCCTTCCACCCTGCAGATCTCTCGCACACCCCTTTACTGGATGTAACCCCAGACCATGATTTTTCCGCCACCAAACTTCACTGTTTTCTGGGTGAATCTCGGATCCATGCGGGCTCCAGTAGGTCTCCTGCAATATTTGCGGCGACTGTGGTGTAATTCAACGGAAGATTCATCTGAAAAATCCACCTTCTTCCACTTTTCCAGCGTCCATCCTTTTAGCAGGCTGTGGGCCTTGGCAAATGCCACACGGTTTTTCAATTGTCTTTTTTTTGTGCTGGCTTCTGGGCACTGATTCGACCATGGAGGCCATTTTGAGACAGAATCCGACAAACTGTTCTGGTTGACACAGGGACTTCAGGTGACCAGGTCTCGTGGAGCTCTGCTGCAGTGGAAAATTGTCTGGCCTTGGATTTTCGAGCCAACAAACGGTCCTCTCGAGCAGTTGTCTTGCGGGGTCTGCCTGACCTGGGCTTGTCAAAAACTTCTCCAGTGTGTTCAAATGTTTTTTTTGTCCTCTGTACTTGACGCTGAGACACATTGAAGGTGTCTGCCACATCAGCAGTGGATCTGGTCTTCAGCCTCTTGATAATCAAAACTTTAGTCTCAGGGTGAATCTTAGGCATGTTTGCAGAGGTCTAGTTGCAGTTGATGTGAAGGTCTAGTGTACTGGGGTTGTTTTTATACACACCTGAGACCTAATTGATCCATTATTAGTCACAGGTGAACCTCATATGACAAGATTAAAATGAGCCATTTCTTGTAAAAACATCTTGATTAGAAATATATTTCAGCGGCACTTCAGGTCAATTTGTACACAAGCGACAAGACTTTTGTCAGGGACTGTATGTCGGCCGGGCTCAATACAGGATTCTAGTATCTCCAAATGGAGTGAGAAATGGTGTCGAAGGCAGCACTAAGGTCAACAAGCAATAGAACGGATGCAGAACCTGTATTGCCATTGAAGGTAATGTTCCACATTTACAAGTGCAACCTCAATGTTTTGACAGACTGGAGCATTTCATACATTTTATTTGTCATTACGTTACTGGTGTCACGGATCTTGGAGGTGTAGTGCAGTTAAAAGCCGAATGCAGAGCCGGATGATCAGGTATAAAATTAAATTAAAACCAACAAACACAACGAATGTAAAAACATACACACAGAATGAAATTAAATGTGCTTAGACAAAGCGACTTACTAACAAACATAGCACGGTGCAGAAACAATCAACAAACACTCACCACTTTGTAACGTCACATTGACATAATAACCGACAAAGAACTGACACTCCCTAGAACCTTAAATAACCCAACAAATTGCTAATTCACCCAAGCTGTGAGCATTAGAAAAACAGGAACTAAAACAGGAAGTGCTCACCCTAAAAGCACCGTGTAGAACTCTCAACACATACTTAACATAACCCCAGCCTAACGGGCTGGCTCCCAGACAGGCCAGGCAAGGGCAGGACACCGCCCAGGAGGTGTTTCAGCAGGGGGTCTTCCTCGCCGCCAACTCAGCCACGGAGGTAGTTTTAGGTTCTTGCAGCTGTTGGCGGTGGCGAGCATACGGGGGCCACCTCTCCAGGGACACTGGGGGAGAGGACCGGAAACACTCCTCCGGGGGCACGGGTGGAGGAGGAAGAGGAAGAAGAGAAGAAAGAGGGTTGAGGAAGGGGCTACTCGTCCAGGCACACAGGAGGAGGCCACTTGTCCCGTGTTTTCAACGCACTGATCGCGTAGTCTGCCTCGTTCAACTAGCGAATCCGAGATGGCTCACCTTCAAGAAAGATGTAACAGGAGCTTCTACTTTGCCGCACGGCCGCCACGGGATAGACTTCCCTCTCCACACCCAAGTGACAATCAAGGTTAACCCAATACCACAGGGAAATAGGGTGACTCTATAATATGTAAAGTGATTTGTTTACGTGTGATTGGTGATCATGGACATGGGCACCATGACCTGCCTCCAGAGATGGGGACTCTAGTTTGAGACTTGGACTCGGGTCGCGCTTAAGTCGCACACACAATGACTTCAGACTTGACTTGAGACTCGACTCGGACTTCAGATGCGGGACTCGTGAACAATCTTTATTTTCAGGAAACGTCTGATGAGCCGAATGTTATTTCCTTGCCTCCGTGACCTTTAACCGTCTACGTAATATGTAACGTTTCCGCTGTGCACGGACACACCTGAGAGAGGACAACAAACATGTTAATCACAACGGTGCCATATCGTCATAAGATATAGCTTTAAGATCTTCATACAACAAGGCCCAAACAAAAAGGAGCGCTGAATGCTAAATATGTGCTATCAAGATAAACGATTTAACCACATGTAGTTTTATCAGGTATCCGAAGACGCACTCTGATTGGTTATCAAACATGTTCAGCTCTGCATTGGTCATCTAATGTTAGCTTGCTCCATCTCTAGGGAGATTAACTTAGACGTTCATTAAACTGTAACGCAGCAAACAAACGCTCATTCATCTTTTCATAATATCTAGCAAATGAACGTCTAAGTTAATTTGCTCGATATTATGAAAAGATGAATGAGCGTTTGTTTGCTGCGTTACAGTTGAATTTAGTTAACGTTACACTGGGTTTGAGAGTACAGGGTATGTGTTGACTTACAGTAGTTTATAAGCTGTCATTAGTTGTAGTCGCAGTGCACATTACACGGCTGTGCTATACAGCCACTAGGTAAATATCAAACAATTGATGATTCTTAAACCTAAGGTAGTGAACTGTAGTTTGTTAACATGGTAGCATTAAGCTGTTGTTTAGCAGTTTGCACTTATTGGAAGGATTTTAATTATGGCACTGTGAGGTTTAACATTTTCTGTATTTGTCCCCAATAGTAGGCAATAGGACTTCTCTTTTTTAGTACCTCAATATTTACTGTACTGTATATTCATGTTACAAAGCAAAATACAACTATTCAATGCTGTTACTGTATGCAAATAGATAAAGGACTCAAAGTAACAAATGACATGCTTTAAATTCCTTATATATAACTATGCAGTGTTCTAAGCAACCTTGATGGAACGCAACAGGTGATACAACACTCATTATTACTACAAGAGACTTAAGACTTGGACTCAAGCTCAGATACTTGTGAACATCTCTGCCTGCGTCACCATACCTGAACCCAAGGGGACGACTATCCAAAACAGTGATAGGTTGAGGACAGGCCAAAAGTAGCATAGGAATGTGCAGTGTTTGCGCAAGTGAACATAAACTTCTCAGCTGCGCCTGAATCGACTAGCGCCTTACACCGGGACACAGTAGGGAAACCGGGAAAATTAACCGCGATAGTGGCGTGTGCATCAGAGGATTGGGCAGCTGGCACGCATACCTGCGATGATGCAGAGGTGTCATACCTCCTGCCCTCCTGCTGGTAGCAGTGGAGCACTCCTTCTGCCGCGCAGTCTCCCATCAAATGCTGCTTTTTCATTTTCTTGGCTGTTTTTATTTGTTTGCTGATTTTGCAGATGTGAGGGTTTTTCAGTATTGTGTGGTACTGTCTTTCCAGGCTAGTATATGTACTTCCAACTCAATGGAGCGCCATTCCTGTACCAATTTTCTGGAGGCCTTTTGTCAGTGCTCTGGTATTGCCTGCGTAACAGATAGCACGTTTTATGTTGTGTATTTTTGTTTTTAACGGGACATCCGAATCCAAGGTATTACGCAGGGTTCAGTTTAGACACGGGATTAGATTAACAGATATATTTACTCTTAGGCTGTGGGATGAAGTCTAGGCCAGTATAAAAAAGTCCTACCTGAAATTTGGTTGTGCAAAATAACTGTTTCACACCCACAGAATAGGTGTTATAACACCTTTATAGATGGCCTATATTGTGCAGTCTGCAACTGCCACTCATGTGCAATGTTGCATACAATTAACTGTTTAATATAGGTATGAAATTAAACTACATGTTAAATTTACATGTTTAATCTGTCAAACCGCAACTTTGATGGAGCACCTGCGAGAAAAACTTGTGATGTATGTACGATGCCTGTATTCACCAGATTATTTAACATCCGGATCAGAACCGGGTTCATTTTTCCCGACCCCTAGCCGCAGCATTTGGAACGAGCGTTTTAGACGTACACAAACATTGCAAACAGTGCAAAACACATATTTCTGGGGCGTTTTCGTGCTTTATTTGAGAGACGGAGAACGTGGTGTAGATAGAGGAGAGTGTGTGCTCCTGTCGACAGCGGCCTGGACTGCTGATCCGTCCCAGGTCACGCATTCACCTTTTGATGTAGACAAAAAAACGTTTGAATATTTGGATATTGTACATCAATTTCAGTTTTGATCATAATCTGAGTAAATGTGCATGCCTATATCAACTAAACTAATGTGAAATGACAGTATGCAGTATGTGAGGACCATGGAATTATTAACCTTGGATTGAAGTGATAAAGTACACATAAAAGTAAACGACATAGAAAAACTCTTCTTCGTGCATCAGAACACACAAAGCATCTGTAACAGACACTGAAAATTGTTGTTGACTCAGTTGCCAACCAACCAAAAAGTGGGGCCTTAGAGGTGGTCGACACGGCGCTTTGTCCACCCCACTGATCGGGACGGATGTGGTAAAGTGTTCAGTTAGAAACAGGAAGCTCTGTCTGCTCTTCTCGTTCACAGTTCAGTCACAGCCTGCCTTTAACTTGATCTTTCGGCGAGATGGAGGTCGACTGAATAGGTTCTACTGAAGGTGAGATCTAACAAATACCTTTATTTCTATTTGCTTCATGTTCAGCAGCGTATTGGGGGGGTGTTTGTTCATAATGAGGATCCCTGTTATCGGTTTTCATGTAAGCAGCCTTTCTTCCTGGGGTCTTATTAAATATCATATATAACACTACCGTACAAAGTTTAGGGTCACTTAGAAATTTGTGGTTCTCCAATAAAAATAAAAAGCACATTGTTGGCCATTAAAATGACATGAAATGTATCCAAATTACAGTGTAGAAGTTGGTAATGTTGTAAGATTGCTGGACTAATGTGTTTGCTAATCAAAAGTTCATCCTTTTAAAAGGCCAATTGATCATTAGTAAACCCTTTTCGAACATGTTAGCCAGCTGAACGCGGTTGTGCTGATTAAAGAAGCAATACAACTGGCCTTCTAAAGATTAGATGAGTATCTGGAGCATCCACAATTGTGGGTTGAATTATAGGCACAAAATGCCAGAAACTGCTCTTCCTACAACAGGACAATGACCTAAAGCACAGCTCAAAACTATACTATTTAGGGATGAAGCAGTCAGTCGGTATTCTGTCTATAGTGGAGATGCCAGCACAGTCACTGGATGACAACTCTATTGAGCTGTTGTGGGAGTTTCACGTAGCACGGCTCTAAATAACACTTCATATCCTTGATTTTGTTTAAGATTTAAAGACAGCGAACAGACCTCTGGTCACCTGTCTGGTTGGGTAAGTGAATCATTTTGAATTGAGCTTTTTAATGTTCATAAGTGAGGGCCAAGTTGTGATAGAATTAGAGTTTCTATGTGTTAGAATCACATCCTGCTGAATTTAATTGGTCAAATGAGGTGTTAAAAATGTGGCTAGCGCATCTCTTTTTTTAACGGCAGCTCACCCCTTTACTCCCATCTTTACAAGCAAATTTTTAGCTTGATACATTTTAAGAGAGAAGTTGTCTCTACCTGCTCCACAGCCACATTTATAGTCATATTATACAATATTTATAACCAGATACATTTTTCCTAAATATAATTATTTTTGATTAGTGATTTGCAACAGGGGAAAGTAACTAAATGCTTGCTAGTTTGAATCAACGAACCAACAGGCTAAAAATCGGTCAGTGTGCCTCAGCAAGGCCCTTAAGATGAATTGTTACTCTAAATTTCTCTCACAGAGAAATAAACATTTCAATCTAGATAGAACGTGTATTTCAGTGGCAATTATTTTACAGACTTCACATTATGTTGGTTTAAATCTAAAAATGATTTCACTACCATACATTATCTACACAACAATGTCAACATTTACAAAGTGATAGATTGTATTTTTTAGATTAATCTAAAGAAATAAATAGAATCTTTCGATTGAATTATTGATACCCTAGACCACGAGCTTGATGGCTGTATAATTGTCAGGCATTGACACTGCAAATAACTTAATATAAGTAAACCATATAAAACACAGTTGATGATAAATTGAATGACAATTATATCAATAAATACATAGTGTGTAGGAGTGCAGATCACAGGCCAGTAACCCCCCCGTGAAAAACACGCTATATTTTCATCATGATAAAAATTTACAATATCGATGATAAACGTTTTATTATAGCAATGATCAACTTTTATTTTGCTAGTAAGAGCACAATGACATGAACAGATTTGTTTTTAAAGCACAATTACACAGAATTTTTTCTGAAAATATATTTATAACAAAACAGTACTTTCTCTTCTCTTACGAAATGCATAAAACATCTTTTTAAAAGCTAACATACCAGTAAAAACTATGGACCATGCAAATGTTTAAAATGTTTCCAGCTCATTTGTTTTTGACCACGTTGTAGCAATGGTCAGCACTAGAGACATTTAAAAAACTACCGTAACAACTAAATCAGGGTCCTATATTCATTTTGCAGTTGCCAATACTTCTTAGCTTAGGAGCAATTGTGCTCATTGTACAATAGGACAATAGGACCATTGAATGGTATGAGATAACGCCACCATATCTACAAATACGTTGTTAGTGAGCAGCACACACAATGAGATCATGAAAGAAAAGGGTTTGGTTCACAGCGGATAGTTATCGGGAGGGAGAAAATGGCTACTGGCTGTTGAGTGGCAAAAACTGTATTCAAATGAGATAAGCTATTGATTGCATTTAATTGGAGATTTGTTTTCACACCCGACCGCAGACAGTTCTCAGGGAAACTTATACATTGTTTTGTCAAAATCACTCATGCTGAGTACATTTCGTTATGGATTTTTGACTGGGAAACAAATATTCAAACGTTGATTAAGATATTGTATAACTGTCAAGTGAACTAAATACATTTTGGCAGCCCTTCTTCTAATACTTAGGACAAACCCCCGTTGCTACGATAGCAAGTCTTAGCTCCCTGTAATGCGTAATGAGGTTGGGGAACACATGCTTTGTGATCTGGAACCATTCCTCCATTCAGAATCCCTCCAAACAACTTGTCCAGAGAATTTGGAAGAAAAGCAGCCGCAAGACATCAAAGATCCACTGCAAAATGTCCCATTAGAGATAAGGTACTTTTCTGCATTGCTATCTTTGTGTCTACATAGTTCTGCTTGTAGCTTTGGTAACTTTCCTCCCCCGAAACCCAACTAACGCCTGTAATTCTCCAGCAACGGTTCTTTTGGGATTCTTTCGCCACTCTAACAAAAGTGCTCACTGTGGGGATCGTCCTCTTCCAGACCGCTTGTTAACATCTTGAGCTGCTTTAAACTTCTTATTTTTTGCCCTAATACTGGAAATTGGCCTTTTAAACCATTTATGCAGCTCAGCAATATTTTCACGCACATCATTACTGGGTTCTCGTGTCATCAGAAAATGATGCATGGCTATGGTAATTTCTGTGTAACCGCATTATTATAGTAACACAGAAAGTCATGGCTCACTTAGTGATGATGGCAGTAACCCTCTTTGAGCAGGATTATGTGCTTTTCACCGGACGCACATTGTTCACAAATTGTTTAAGGAACTTGAAATGTCTTGGTACCAGACACAGGACTCCTTCAGCGGTCTTGTGGAGTCCATGCCTCATTTTGGCTCATCAGTCATCATTACCACAAGTTATTGTTGGGCAGAGAACGATCACTTGTGGGTGTTCACATAAGTGGGGGTAGGGGGGGGGCACTTAGAACGAATACAAGTTATTTGACTGAGAAGTTTCCCGATTTCAAATTTGTTTCTCAAGGGAACCTTTTTGACCAGTAATGGTTTGGCTTGTGTGCCAAACTGAATGTGTGCTGTCTTTTTTACTGTGAACATTTCAGAAGCCTATTTTAAGTTGTGAAATAGATTACCCCGCTACTATGTAGTGGCCCTTTAAATGAGCTAATTTATTTGCCACGATAATGTTTAGCTGAGTTTGACATTCTTTTAAATTGTGAAAAGTGTTTGATGCGTACCTTAACAAAATAATATAAAACTCCATTACAGTGTGCTTATAGTCTATGTTTGACATTTGGTATATGAAATATAGACCATTCAAGATCATAATTGATGTACAGCTGCTTTTAGTAACTGTTTTGTTAAATGAACAGTATAGCTATAATCTAATCTGAATGAAAGTGTTCGCTACAAATCGATTTGTCTGTAATAAATATAGATTTCATTGAAAAAAAATGCTGTAATTACGTCTAAAGCAGCGAAATGTTTTCTGGTCCACTGATCCACTGATTTGGTTACAGTGAACCGACAGGGGGTAATTAAAATCAAACAACATAATAATCTTTCTTTGAGAAATCAGTGACATATAGTCAAAGTTTCCTTACTAAGTGCTATCAGGGGCCCACATCCTGTGGTTTGGCCTGGGCTTGGGTTGATCTTCACAACTCATTCCGCCAAGTGAGAGGTTTTCTACGATTCTGTCTTTGACTTCACACCATTTGGATACTTCTAGAGATTTTATTGAAGAAACAATGACTTTGGTCAGTCGTGGTCAGTACCTAATGACCTTGAGGTCTTTTCAATGCATTATATGCTAAGCAGGAATGTGCCGGAGATGTGCCAAAAAGCAGTGACACAAGACGCATTATGTTAGTTTGTGGTCAGTGGAAAAAACTGTAAAATTTTATTTTTGTTGAGTTAATTGCAGAACAACCAATGAGGAACATGATAAGATCACTTCTAAAGTAAATACAGTAGGCCTATTCTCTATTCAATTTTCTCTTTTAGATATGACAGCCATATTCAGCCTAGAAGGAACTGTCCTGGGCATTTTGACTGTGACATCGTTCAGTGTCTTCTGTCTGTGGTGCAGGAGGAAAACCAGTGAGTTTCACTGTATTATATATTATTATATTTACACACACATACAACACAAATCAACCTGTACAATCTAAATGTCTTTGAAGCTGTTGCAGTAAAACCTTTTCATGTATTTTCTTTCAATATTCAATATGCTTAATTCCAGATATCTTTTTCACTTAATCTGCTGCATTGACTTGTGAAGTAATTATACAGAATCAATCATGTGTAATGGTTACTGTAAAATTAACCTGCCACCATTTCCTCTTCCGTAGAAATTATACATGAAGAGAATCAAATTTATGACCCTCAAACATTGTAAGTACAGCATTAACCTACATGTTTAATTATTAATATTGAAGTGATTAAACCACTGAGAGATTTTAGATGGTGGTGAATTTGACGGTACTATAGCAATAAAAGGCATGTTATAGAAGCGCCACCCATGGCAGCCAATCAGAGGCAGCCATAAGAAGTTTATCTTACGATTAAAAAAATGATCGCAAATTGGTTACTTTTTAGTTGACATTGAAATGAGAAACATCTTGATTTGTTTTATAGCAAAATACCACAATTTCCAGCATTTGTATCAAATGTAGATGCCACATCCCTGACAAAATTCAAATGTAATTAGTCCCCTACACAAGGCCATGCTAAACATATGCATTTGCTTTACTAATAGACAACTGTTAAAAAATGTTTTATGTATGTCAACATTCACAAAACATATATTCTGCCATTCACAAATTGAGTCAGTCTGGCTTTTTTATAGTACGACCTAAACGTCTCAGCACAGGTAGAGTTCACAGTTCAGCACTTGTGTAACCAATAGTCTCTTGGGTGTTTTGAAGAATATTACGATTCCTTTGTAGCACTTGTCCATTCTCTGTTCGTGCCGTACATCATCTTGTAACACAGTATCTTACCTACATGTGTTGCATGTGTTGGGATCCTCTGAGATATTAGTACATCTGTCATATTGTTCATATGACAGTATTTTGCGTTTCAGGCGCTCACTCTGTTTTCTGCACGACAGGGAACTTCTCTATGTGATTAATCATGCAATCAGCTGGTGATGCAGAAACTCTTTACAGTTGTAACATGGTGGCCAAAGTCTTTGAGCTTTTGCAATTCCATGTCTGGCAGCAAGGATGCTTTATCAAATAGCCGGTGGATAAGCTAAATAACAGTGCTCTCTTCTTGAAAGAAAATCGATATTCCAACGTGCCACTCGTGTATTCTGTTGAGTATCCCCTGGTGCCTTTTCTCTGATCTGCAATCTGCAATGACTTGTGACAATGACACAGGCAAAAAACAGAGGCAAAGACACAGGCAAAGACACAGGCACCATATTAACATGCATGGCCACATCCACTTCTGAGCTTGTATTGGACAGTGAACATTGTGTAGGCACACACATACAAATGTGCATTTGCCAGTACTATGTACATGCCAATGACATTAAAGTCATCGATTGTCGGACTGAAGGTTTGTGATCGGCTGTGCAGCCTGACAATTCATACAGATTGCTGTGGAACTTGTCACATCCATTCACTAGACCAAGACATTTTGGCGTATCTGCGTTGAGCATCTGTCATGTTTCTTGACTCATGCGGGACTGACCTTCGAATAACCACCTCCAGCTTTTAGTTGGACTGCAACTAGTTTGTCATTCGAGACGTCTGTATATACTGTATCTTAAGTCGCATTGATTATAGAACGTGTGCACGGGTGCTGTGGTTTGTGTTTGCTGTTGTATCTCCGTCGATGCTCGGCAGTTCATCAAAACCCGCCTGCGTGGTGCAGCAGCTCTCTGAACAATGCTGTTTTTGATTTACAATGTTGGCGTTGAATTTGCATATGAAGTTGATCCTCTACATGACCTCCAGTACAATTTTATTGATCAGATTCAATTATACTGTTCACCCTGTCAAATTTAGGAAAAAAACAAGACATTCACTCCTGGTAACATTTAAGCTACTGTTCTGGTATGTCATATTAATTAGACAGATGTTACTTGTGAAATGCTACAGTAGCTTACACATGGCCTTTATGCCTTTGTTAAAAGGGCAATATCCAACTATGTACTATTTATTAATGTCTGCATTTTTATACATTTGTGTCATTAAAGCATAAGATCAACTCAGCACAATTTAAATTTTATGGTAGAATCTACTTCCTCTGTATTGGTCTGTTAAAAAAAATTCCTGGAGTTGCAGAATTCCTAGTGAGCATTGATACCGCCTGCCTAAAAAAAAATAAGGTCAAAGAATATGATGCTATTTAGAAGACAAAGAGGACACTTTTTAAAGCTGCACTAGGTATGCTTTTATCATTAAAAATAACATGTTTTGTCTATATGAACATTGTTTCTGTAAAATTATAGGCCCTGGGTTCGTTCCACAGACAGCACCCTGCCCCTGGAATCCCGTTCTGAAAAATGTCCTCGGGTAGCAACCAATAATGTTCAAGCTAATCTTTGCGCAATTGCGGTCCTTGGCTCAGTGTGTGAACAAGCATTCTGCCTAGAAGTACCATACGTTTGTGATAAAAAGCGGAAAAAAAAAATTCTCAGAAAGAAACTACAATAACAGCTGAAAACTACAACAAAATGCCAATTCTTCTGTTGCCCACAACAGCATACGAATCAAAAACTGCAACGCGAAGAAAGATTTTGGAGTGTAGCGCAATTAGTAAAAATACCTTGGTAAAGAAAAAACTAGAATATACATTGATTCAGCAATATTTTCAATTTGGAAAGAACTAATGGGAATGAAAGTTCACTTGGAATTGGAATGCATTTTCACATTGTCCAGTAAAAATCTTATATAAATGCTAATTGGGATTGCATTTTCATTTGAATTTAGTCCACTATATGCTTCCATACTTTCTAGCCAATGATGTCAGAAGGGAATCTCACTGCCCAAGAAATCTCGGTTATGATATAAGCTCCACACATTTTGCCCTTTCCTCATGTGCTATCTCCACGCTGATAACCCCCACCAAATAAGTCCTAGACTGACCATTGGTGGTAGACATATCCAGTTCAAACATCTATGGTTCAATTTCATAATGTGAAATAACTCACAAAGAAATTATAAACTCCTATTGATATTTACAGGGTGAATTCACCATGCTTGTTATTAGGCTACAAAATAACATATTTGAATGATGCGTATGTTTTTGCGTGTCCTCTGTAATGTGTGTCTGCATAGGCCTGTACTCATGTTAATACACTTCTAAATATACGCATTCATCCACAGCCGACGAGAAGGTAGCAGATTTGCAGTAATGCGCTCTAAAACAGGTAAGCATATCTTTTATGTTGAGGGTTCACAGACAGATGTAAATTTGAAAACAAATTCATGAAAAAACATGGATTCCAAAAATGGCGAGGGCATTGTTTTGATAATAATTTATTCAAGTCCCCGATTTAAGATGGTGCCTTTTTATTATGTAAAAGACTAAGTTGTGCTGCCTGTCCTAACTTCTAACTACTAACTATTGAAATGTCTTGGATATTTTAGTCACACGTCCCAACCAAATTATAAGAGATCTACCGGCAACACCAGTGTAAGTAACCAACTGATACAGTCAGGTTGTATATGGTCATTCTGCTATGTCTTGTTCTAATATGTTCTGAATATATAATATATAATATCTTTGGAGTTTGGTCTTTTCGATCCATATCGTTGTCTTGGATCTTGTGTGTGATCTAAATACCACACATACAGAAATGTACCCCTGGCGGGTCGTTTATATATTGGGGTGGCATTGTGGACAATCGATGTTTGGGTATATAATTAAATAATTATGTCTTAACTTAATAATAACGCTGTTACTCGATTAGGATTCATAATAACATCAATGATGCAAACTAATCGGAACATTTAAAAAAGGGATTTTGCCTCAAAGTCAGTAACATTAGGTGGTGCCATATTAGACCAAATAATAATTGGTATCTTTATGTGGTAGGTATATCAGGATTATTTAACTCTGAGGGTCAAAACATTACTTCATCCTCTAATCTTAGAAATTGACTGAATAAACCTTGGGACACCAGCTGAGTGTAATTACCGAGCAGATGGAAACAGAAATCTCTACTGTTTAAAGCCCCCAAGACAAATGTATTAAAGAAATTAAGATTTTTTTAATTATAGACTTATTCCTCAATGTGTTTCCCACTGGAGATCCAAGTTATTTAAAAGAATTGGTATCATTCAGTGTATTTTTTTAATATATTTAGTATATAGTAAATCATGTGGTTCACTGTAGAGCATTAAAAATAATGGTGGTTCAATGTATTAATAATGTACTAGCATCCAAATGCATACAAATAAAGGCTATTTTGTTTATTAACAGTAACAGTCAAACGTTTGGACATTCCCGCCTCAATCACGGTTCTCTGTTTAGGTCTACAATTTTCCACATCGTGTAATAATAATAACCTCAACACTACGAAGCAACGCCAAGGGAATTTTTATAGCAACCAAAAAAGTGTTAAACAGATCAAAATACATGTCGTATTGTAAATACTTTAAAGATGCCGTCCTTTGCTTGGAGGACAGCTTTACACACCCTTTGCATTTTCTCAACCAGCTTCCTGAGATCAACACCTGGAATGCGTTTCAAATAACGTGGGCCTTGTTACAAGATAATTTGTTTTCCCAAAGTGTTGCTATGTTAGGGTGGGTATACAGAGGTTGACAAGGTAGGATGGGTACAGACAAACATTATTATGTCTATACTGATAGTCTTTATAATGACAAGAACAGATCAAATGAGCAAATAGACATTACAGATCATTACGTTAATATACGAGGGCCAGCCAATCTGGGAAAATGCCAAAATTGTTGAGTTTCTTTTAGGGCAGTGGAGACCGCCCGGGTTCAACTACTTTGAAGAATTTAAAATATCAAGGTATTTTGGTTTTTTTAACACTTATTTGGTCACTACATGATTCAACTATATATTTTATCGTTTGATTATGTGGAAAATACTAAAAATAAAGAAATACTATTGAGTGAGTAGGTTTCTCCAAACTTTTGACAGGTGCTGTATTATTTTGTAGAATTAAATAACAATTAATTAAAACAAAGCGTTTATTACATGACAAATCACAGATACCACAGTACAGTGATTAAAAATTACTGATGGCATTTTATTGCCTACCAGATGTGCTGGTAAATAAAATAAATGTGTATGTTAAATGTATTTTGTTTTACAGAGAACAAAAACCAGAAGGTAAGTTTGATTTAAAATGTAAAATTATTTGCTGTGATTTCCATGGAGTCAATGTCTAAGCTGTTTAGACATGTAGATGAACTGTAACAACATACAACAGACACCAGACGCAGAGCACACGTAACTTTCGGGATAACTATCTTTGGAGGTGTTTTAATGTAGGCATGTGTGTACGTATCTTCACAGAGCTGAATGCGGAACAACACAACTATCAAAATATTGCAAAAGGTGAATACTGTTAGTTTATGTAGACAGCCAATTCCAGAACTTCTTTCCACGTTTTTAATGATATTTACTTTTGAGTAATTTAATAGATGCTCTTATTAAGAGCCACTTACAGTTGTTGTATTTATGTTGTAGGGACAACCTCACCACCCAGTTATAGCAAACTGTGCAGCTTAAGACATTTTAATGTGTTAACAATCAACCAGGCCCTGTTTACACAGTTAGATAGATTCTGATTACAATATTTTCCACTAATTGGCTTTTTACAAGTAAGATCAGCCCCCAGAAAAAAATCTGATGCGAAATACCACTTAGTGGAAAACATCCGCTTTCTTTAACACAAGCTTTGGCCTTCACTAAATTCCTCTGCGCTAAGGCCTTTACATTTGTGTTACAGCTCAGATGTCAAGGTTTGAACCAACGTATGTGTAAGTATCCATTTTCTCATTTTATTTAATTTAGAATGTCTTACGTGTATAGTCTACTTTCAATGAATATGTATTAAATACGAGTCTGTTTGTATTTACAGCCATCCAATCCCAGCCTACGTGTACCAGAATGTGGATGAGAGTATAAATGAAAAGACAGTAAACTCAGAAACTGGTAAATGTGATTTATCAAACATGTATTATACTTTTAATATAGTTTCTATGTTTATGGTTTTATCAGATAACATATGGAATGTGAGGGAAAACACTCAAAACAGACAAAAATAAAAAAGTATTTAAAAAGAATATGGGTTGGGGGGCGATCTTGGTCAGCTGACCAATTTATTGTAAGACTAGTGGAAAAAACCATTGCACATCAACACCTAAAACGAGGGGGAGTCAGACCAGACTCATGCACATAATGGCATCTGTCGCAGAAAACGTATTGTCAAAATTCAGAAGGCAAAAAACATATAACGCCTACATGGTGGCCTACATACTAACACATCCTCTCCAGACCAGTGTGGTAATTTCTTTGTAGAGCGTTCTGAATCTCACATGCTTTTTTTTCTGACAGACATATGTATGCTAATCAATAAGTTCTGATTTCTATATTGTTTCCAGATACAGATCAACCGTATGAGAATGTTTTTCCGTCATCTGTTGAGATTATAACCAACTCTGGTATGGATTTAAATATGTTCTACTTCGGAAGAATAGGTTTTTTGGGAATATCATTGGATTGATTTTTTGTTGGAAATGCACTGTTTCTAATGACTTATTTTGTCACACCTCTTCACTAACAGACGAGAACTCAGATTACGAGAACTCAGAATTCCTGGAACAAGAAAAGATCGAGTCAGAAGACAGTATGTAACTATAATGCTTGACCTTCTTATATATTGTTACATATTCAATTTTACAGATGCAGGGTTCGGGGAATCTAACTCGTTACCATGTTAGAATACCGACACGTTTTAGAACTAACTAAGTAATCGATATAACGACAATAAACATATTAAATCACTCAGTCGAAGTCTGCCAAACGACCAAAAAGTGTGTTTTGAACTAAGAATTGAGACTTTCACTTTTGTGTTTCAGGTGACCCGGATTACGTGAACGACACTGCCTGATGTAAAAACACATAGCCTACTCTACAAACGGGAAGTCTATGAGAATGGACTTTACAAGTAGGTTTACACATACGAGGGACATGCTTTGAAAAGTTGGTGCATAACTATGCAGAAGAAAGTGAAATGGAAGTGCTTGCCAGGAATGCGCGACACAGTGAAGCAATGTGTAATCTGTATGTCAGTAGTCCACAGAGAAGTGCATTAATGTTACACATTAAGTTAGGGGGAGTTGGGGGTCAGGCTTTGTGTGTGTGTGGGAGGCCACTTGGCCTTGTTTATGAGGCCAGCTGCCAATGGAAAGAAACTGTACCTGAGATGTAAAAAATATTGATAGTGCCAATGTGAAAATGTCTTTTATAATGTTTTCATTATAAATCTAAGCGCTGGTTATGGATTTCTTGTTCCAATGTAACTTCGATGCTTTTCATTTTGTCTCATTTATTTGATCCGTTTAAGCTGTAATCTGTATCTTTTCAGTTTATTTTTCAAAAATCGCAATTGAAGTTTCAACCTGACGCTAATTATTTAACAAATAGCTGTTTAACCTTTGTTTTGGTGGAAAATATATTTATTGATTTATTTAGATTTATTATTTGATTGAACTTAAATGTTTAATTTTATATATAACATTTTATATATCATATTATTCAAACTTAGCTTTTAATTATCTTTTTCTCTTGCATATTTAAAGCAACGTGGAATTTTATGTAGTTTGCAGGTTGACTTAAAGCATTCAAATATGTTTCTCAAGCAAGAATAACATGTCCTTGTGGCTTCATGTCTTTGTCTTTTCTAACAAGTGACACGACGCTGACAGTGTGTGTATCTCTAATCGCATACAGCCGAGCACATAATGGAAGTTTGTATTTCGTGGGGAATATTCAAGCATATACTGTGTAGTATATAGTAAGCTAGTAGGTCAGTATTGGGACATACTATTGCATCAACACCTTCACTACAAGAACCGATTGATGGCTTACTATGATTTACCCAGACATTCACACGTGCCCTTCTTGGGAGATGATCAACAAGTTATTCTCTTCGCCTGGATATACCGGTATTAACAAACACAATATCTGCACATTGTTATGATGCCTGTACAGCACTTAATGCAAATTTAGTTAACAGGCCTTTTGCCTCACTGTCCTTATCTTCAAGGAGAAGCACAATGGAAACAAGTCTTTGGTACAAATCGCGTTCATTGCCTTCACTGGTTGCAGGATTTTGAGTGATTAAAGAAGCAATAAGACGGAATGTACAAAACTCAAGGTCGTTTCCATTTCCCATGAGTGAGTAAGGCCAGTGGGGACTGCAGAAACGTTTGCAGTTCTCAAGATGTTATATGAACTGAACAAATAAAGGGTTTTAGGTGTTATACATTTGAGTAAAACAATTATGTATTTGATTAGCAGTGAAAGGCAAATTTAGTATTTTGTAACGGAGATATGCTAGAATGTTGCCCAATCCGACCTTAAAAGTAATACCATTTAATTGTATAGGTGCTGCTCATTTGGCTTCATTGATGTCCTGTTAGATACAACAGCTTATAGGCCACATTGGTTGTCATAAAACCATTTTAATGGATATGGTTTTATGACAACCATTATGGTATAACCGTTTAATTTTATTTTAACAAAATGAACATTTTCAAATATAAGTATAGTCTGTCAGATGAACAAACATGCAAAACAAATGTGCTTTATAACCAAAACCGTCATAATTATGAAACATTGCTTTATTACGTGACCGTCAATAGTATCTACATTCGCATAACGATATAAAATGAAATCCATAAATGTTTCAACAAAATCCTACTTTCTAGGACTCCGAGTCAAAGTAGTTTAATGGTTTTACTCAAATTAGAAACTGGACATTGTTTCGTTTGAAAACAACTGATGTGACAGAGAGGTGGGAGGAGACACATACAAGTGGGAGGAGACACAGGCAAGTGGGAGGAGACACATGCAAGTGGGAGGAGACACAGGCACATGGAAGATTATAAAGGGGAGTGTTGGTGGAAGGTTAGCTGGCATTAGGGGTGGCTGTCTTGCTGCATAGTCTACCCAGTAGGCCTGCCATCTGCAGCAGGGAGTTCACACCCTCCGCAACTTTCATGTGTGTGTAGCCTATTTCCTAAAAGAGGCAGCAAATAGAAAGGCTGGAGGTCAAGATCGGGAGGTCAAATGCATTCATACTGTGAACATTTATGCGATTTTTGTATTTTAAACGTTTATACTTGAATGCTGTACTGTGCCTCTTACCTTTATATACTCCAACTTTAGATATTCTGGCATCTGGAAAGTCTTGCACACTCGGAATATGTTACCAATTATGTCCTCAGGAGAGTAACCCAGAGCCCAAAGCTGCTCAATAATCTAACAGAGGTAAAGACGGTGTCAGTACCATGGCATCTAAAGATGGTGCCAGTACCATGTATCTAAATATGATGTCAGTACCATAGTAGCAGTTACAAAACGTAGACTTATCTATATATAGTCATATAGCTTAGGTTTACAGTGCCTTCCAAAGTATCTAAACCCCAGACCAATTCTCTAATTTCACAAACGTTACATCGATATTTTATTAGAAAACAAGAATCAAAATAAATGGTTTTATTTTGGGAAATATTTGTAAGAAACATGTCAAACTGGAATGTGTTGCTCACACAGATTAATATTTGGTACAGCCACCTTTCACTGAAATTAAAACAAAGTATTTCGGTACGAATGTTCCAGCTTGTCACAAAGTGTCAGGGTCTTGATGGCAGATTGGCTGCAGGTTGATCGGAGAATACTTGTGAATCGCAGGTTTTAATTAGTGCCTCGCATTCTGACTGAGACACAAATGTTTCTTTGGCGTCTGGGATTGTCTTTCTGAAAGCGTCTCTAGCATTCTTCCCCTGTATTTTGGTAAATCTATAAGATGCCCAGTCCCTGCTGATGAGAAACATCCCCACAACGTGATGCTGAAACCACCATAAACCATAAGTTTGGCCTTGACATTTGTGAATTTTAAATTGGAGCTCAACTTCCCAGATTGCAGCTGGGCTACTCTCATGCTTTTAGATTGAAATATGAGTAATTTGCCATTTTTCTAACCACCTAGCAGTTCAGGCCAGTTCCATATATTTCCCATCATAACAATACCACAACTGATTTTGAGTCACAGTTTAAAAATCTCAAATCTTAAACGACAAACTGATGTACAAGTCATACTTTACTAAAATAAGAGAATTGGTCAAGGGGTTCAATACCTGTAAAGCACAGTATCTATAGGGGTCTAACCAAATAATTGTCAATATTATTACAAACTTAAGTAGTTATTGGTCACCTCAATTTAAAAACTTGGTTAAAAGCAAAAGCAGTAACATTGTGAGGCATATTATTGTACAGTCTTTTAACCGCATCTGAATGTAGAGTGTAATACCTTGTAAGCCCCATCAATGTCAGCATTGACACAATGTTCCAGCATGCTTTTCACCATCAGTGGGTGTGGCTCGTCACAAACCTGCACAAAACAATGTTTATTATTCATTTCCCCCCCCGAGCTAGTCAGTTGATTGAAATACCAAACTTGATAACTGAACCATACCTTGAATACATTCTCGCTGTTGATATAACCAAATCCAGAATTTGTGGACTGTAGGTTATTCAGTGCCTGAAGAAAAAAAAGTTGAATGTTCAATTCAGTTTAACACAACGTAGTAAACTTGAGTTGACGCGGAGGTATGAGACACTATAAAGACTCTCTCTATATATAGTCTAATATACAGTAGACATCTTCCAATACTCCAACCAGTAATTTGTATCGGACGATTGCGTTATAATTTTGTCCATTGTTAATTACAGATTGTGCTTTCCAATGAATTGTCTAAATACCTTTTCTGCTCAAGTCATCTGTGGGAATTCTTTAACATGACATAATGTATACATTTTACATTAGGTTTAATAATCAGACTTACTGTGTTATTAATATATATATATATTAATATATATATATATATATATATATATATATATACAAAGAGAACTTTTGGATGATTTAATTAGAATTTGTTTAAAATGATAAGCTCATTGGAAGCAACAATTATTTATTTGATGCAAGGCTAAACGAGAACAGAAACGACAAAAGCATCAGTATCAACATCAACTAATTGTGTTATGTGAATATCATCCATCAGCACACTATTCCCCTATCGGTGCATCCATAATATACACCGTTCATTAACAACTTAAATTGGACATCAGAATATATCGCTAATATAGTTTTGAAGATTCCCACAGAGAGGACACCCTTTTCCCCACCTGTCTCATGTCTCCCTGGGCAGTGAAGATTATGGCCTCCAGGCCGTCATCGCTGGTGACCAGGCTCTCCTTTTCGACCACCTGCAGCAGACGCATCATGATCTGCTCGTCCCGCAGCTTGGTGTAGCGCAGGACGGCACAGCGTGACTGGATGGGCTCTGAAGACAAAGCGGCGCGGCATAATGAGAGGACAACAGCGCCAATAGCAGGTGGAGGTTTCTTATCACCTAGACCTGGGTCCGGATTTAACACAACAGCTTTATTGCATTGCACTGCGAGGACCCTCACCGATTATCTTGTCCGAGGCGTTGCACGCCAAAGCAAAGCGAGTGGTTTTAGAGTAGATCTCCATGGTCCTCCTCAAGGCCTGCTGGGCTCCGTCTGTCATACTGGAGACACAAGTACAGCCTTTACAAACGCAGCCATTATAGCACGAGGGTCAACACCTACAACACCGAGAACTGGACTCTAGACAGCGTTATTCTGAGCTCATAGTTGCTGGGGCACAACATGTCTAGCTTATAAGTGAAGCCCATTTGACTTTTACCCTGGTGCCTAATTTGTGGTAAAGGCCCTGCTTTACTGCAATCTATCAGCAGACTCAGAATAGTCGATGTCGAGATATGAATGTTCTGAAGCGCATCCAATGTTGATCTGGCGTTTTTCGTGCTGCTTACGCAACTATGACGTATATAACAGAATCCTTGAGCCAGAAGAAACACACTATGGCCTTCAACCTAAATTTAGCTCACAGGCACCAAACCACCAGAAGGAGTTGCTGAAGTTTGATGAAGTGAAGCAAAGCAATCATATTAAATGACTAACCCCACAAACCCATGAGGTACTAACCAATATCACTGCTTTAAGCATTACGCAACCGTTTGAAGAGTGGAAAGCAGAATACCATCTCAAATATCTGTATAAATACAAGGATTACAGAAAATTCAGATTTTACCTGTCAGCTTCATCAAGGATAATGATCTTGTGTCTTCCTTTAGGTAGGGTGACTTTCTGCTGGGCAAACATCTTGATCTTATTTCGAACGACATCGATACCTCTGATGAAGTTGGATGACAGTGTCATTACAGGATTCACTTTGTCAAGCGAACAATCGTGGTTTTAACACTAATGGCAGTACCCGAGTTCACAGGCTGTAATGTGAAATGTCTCACCTGTCATTGGAAGCATTCAGTTCCATGACAGCATCTTTCATTGATGGGCCCAGAAGAGCTCGTGCCAAACACAGAATACTGGTGGTCTTTCCCGTACCAGGCGGACCCTAATAATATAAATGCCTATGTTTAAAGGTTCTATATCAAAGATGACATAATGCGCCGCATATCATTACTGTTCAGCATCCACACACCAGAAGGTAGTAGAAAAAAGTTCGAATGAAGTAGTCATGTCACTCACTGCAATGATGATGTTGGGTACATTTCCCTCTCTGGCAAACACCTACAAGAGGGAAGGAAACATCAATGGTTAGTTTAGCAATCAAAGCCACTGACTCACCAGCAGCAGATTGCAGAGGATTTTGCCAAATAACAAAGATATCATCTTGTAGGTTTAAAGAATGTTTGCTGATACTGATATGGGATGAAGAGATATTGCAATTGTATTAATACTTTGATATAATTCTTCTGTAGCATTGCTGCAACTTTCATACAATCATCTAAACATTTCGGAGACAGCATATTGGCAAGAGTCACTACTGTAACAAAATCAATTAAGGGGCAATGAGTACGAACTAAAAAATATGTAATACTTTACCTCCAACCGGCTAACAGTTTCTTCGTTGCCTACGATCTCGTTTAACTTCAGTGGTCTGTATTTTTCAACCCTGTGAGATACCCAGAACAGATATAGTCTCATGCAACAAGCCCTTCCATTGTATCATTAAACTCACACTAGTAGTGCCCAGCCATCTCCTGAGTGTCATTGGCCAGGTGGAACTATGTACTAAACAGACAAAACGTTACGCGTACTTTATGTGTAAATTAATGGCATGACGTTTCTTTAATCCCCAAAAGCCTACTATGTGAAATTTTTTTCGCTACTTAAACGCTGTGAAAAACGAGTGCATTATATTCATCTCATAATTGGTGTTGTGTGCTAACTAGCAGCAACAATAGCCATGAGTCCCCGAAAAATACTCGTACTAACTATATTAACGAGCAAGTTATTAACTCTTACCATGGAAGATCATATCCAGTGCTAGACACCTTTGTTGTGCCCTCGTCTTTCTTCTTTTGCACTTCTGTTTCTACTTGTTTAGCATCTCCCTCACTCATCTCCACGTCCATATTTACCGCTAAAAACTAATAAAAAATGACGTACTTCCGGATATCTTAACGTGTTATGATGAGTCTTTTCCTGATAAACATTGGATTTAAATGTCATATATATATATATATTAGTATTATTTACATTATTTTTGCCTAGATTTTCGACAGGGTTAATAATTGTTTGTGAGTGTGTGTTTGTCCTCATATTAATAATTATGTGTAAACTGCATATTTGAAAAGTTGAAATGGTACAACGTGTATATTAAATACTGCGCAAAATAAAATTATAAATCGGCTATAATTTCCAAATTTTGTTTGATTTGTTTTCATTGATGTGATTGCGTCTTTTAATTACAACGTACCTTATTGTTGCTAAGTGTTTCTTATTCTTGCAGACTTGACGTCACTTCTTCCCGCCATGAAACGAGCCAAACAGCTGGCTCTAAACTGACGTCATTTCCCGCGATCATCCTCCATTCCGTATTTTAGTGCCAGTCAATTTGTATGGCCAGAGAATGAACGTCCCATTGGGTCAAATCTACGCCTAAACCCCTGCGGTTTTAGATTGCATATGTGTGTGTTTCTGATTCCATGTTGATGACCCACTGAACTCTCAGCTATACGAGATGGCCGTTGCAGCGAGGATTTGCTCCGGGTCACCCAGGTAAGGTCGAGTACTGTACTAAGACATCATGATGATAGGTCTAATCGATCTCCAAATCTCAGTTAATTGACAATACTCCCGGTGTCGTTCCAAGATGCCACCGGTTAATTCCTACAGCGCTCTTGCAGGGATCTGGGATATCCCATTCGAAACGGCTGAACGAACCATCGTGCAGAATCGAACCGGGTCGTATAGTGATTCTCTCACGCCCTTGCGTCATCATGCACCCGGATAGTTCCATTTTCACTCATATATTGTGCATGCAATTTTGCACCCAGTCTTTTGAAATACAAAAATCCACTTATGACTTTAGTTGCCCACTGTCCAAGTAATTTTTATTACTTATTTTTTATTCTCCAAGTTATTTTTTATTTTATTACTTTTTATTTTCCAAGTTATTTATAAGGCGTGACAACTACAGAGACACAGTGTTAGGCTAAAGCAATTAGTGCAGATTGTTAGGAACACCTACATGCGTTATTGGAGTGCCTCTACTAGTCGACTAGTAGAGTAGCCTATTCCTCATATGTATGCATATTTAGAAATGGGCTTTGGCTGTGAATTATATATATATATATATATATATATATATACACTTTGTTTTTTTGTAATAAGATGCTATGAACACCATTTGACCCTTCCATGCACGTAGGCTAGTTTTAAATGCATTTACAGATTTGCATTGTTTTTAGCATTACATTTAGTTTAAGCTTAACCACCAGTTTACTATGACACCGGTCAACGTGAGCTGTAGGCGTTTGTAAAGACGGGGGCGTGTTCATCTTGCAAGCCTGTAACTACTCCCGGCAACGATTGGCAATGCGGCGGGAGGCGGGGCTGTGATGTCCAATCATTACTCGAACACTGACCAATAGGAACTCTGTGTGTGAAATGGGTTTGCAACTTCAACATTTTTTTTTGTTGCGAAATTTTTGTTGTGTCTGGTTCTTCCTGGATCTCGGGTTACCGAAAAGTCCCTTAGCGGCCAACACTACTTCTTGTAGAGGCCCATACTTTATTTAGTATCATAAAAGGATTTTAAAGCAATTTCCGTGACCAGTCGAAGTTGTGTGACAGCCGACAGGTAAGGACATTCAGGTATCGACAGGGTGGTTTCTCAGATTCACATAGTTCACATATTGTTCTAGTTCACTCTAGCAAGCAGCAGACTGCAATTTTATACGAGAAATCAAACCTCGCCCTATTGGTTCTATGACTGTGATGGTGATGTATATGTATATATATATATACGTTATTAAATAGCCAACAGATAGTTAGGGGTGTGAATACAATCCAGGAAGAGGCATTCTGTATCATTGTCAAGAGATAGAGTAGAAACGGTAATAGTATCTATGATTAAAGGCCAAATATTTATATGTTATTCTGATGCTTGTATACAATTGAACAGTATATGTTATTCCTATGAAATTCCCACTGCTTACGTCTGGATTCTTTTTTTCAAGTGCAAGGGTGTGACAATTGCTTTTGCTTGAACTGTGTTTTTTCAGTGTATATATGTTGTGTGCAGGCAGGAGCATGTGGACACCATGTTGTAGCTGGTCCTGTTTGAAAACCACCGCCACAGTGGAAGAAAACGGCAGGTCATGGCGCCAGGCCAACACAAACTCGGGCTACAGCCAATCCTTGACCTCTCCCGAACACTTGTGCAAGGCCTGCGGTGGCCATTTTGATGCAATCGCCCGGAAGGTATGAGGCACTAAATATACGAGTAATACCCGGATAGATATTGTGAAGGACAGCTCTTGAACGTAGGTAGCATTTTGTAGGATGCCGATTCAAGGGTAGGCTTCAGATACACTGTTGCAGAATACAAAGGAACAGATCTGCGTGTCAACTGGGTCACTAGAGGGTAGGGCCGCACAATGAATCAAATATTTATCGTGATTACGATTTTGACTTCCCACAATTAAATGGACATGATGGACATTCCGCTGCATATCAAATCAAGCTCTAGCTGAACATTCTAAATATTTAGCACCCTTCAGCGACAGCCTGAGCTTAAATGCTCTAAAATATCCCAGTCTACGATGAGCTGTAGCCAGGCTCTCTTTGGTGAGCACACTGCAGGTTGGTTGGGTGTGTCTTTCTAAACATTAGTCACTGCGAATTATCAAAACTATTTTATTACTTGTAACGCCACTACAAAAATGTATGACCTATCAACAAAATGCCAACTCAATTATTTGTCAATTTTCAAATGGGGATTTAGTCCGTAAGCTCTTCATGCATGTATAACTCACACAGAATCCCAACGATCTCTGAAACGTTCTACCTAAATACCCGTACGAAGCCAGAGACAAATCATAAATTATCGGACAACTGGACATCGCAGTGATATGTTTCTCGTTCATGTTTTTAGCGAGTGAGGGAGTTTTAAACTAGCTAGTAGAAATGAGAAGGCTTCCTAAAGCAGAGAACCTCCCCCGTCATTGGTTATCGCCGAACTGCATGGGCCTCAAGTAATATAAAACAGAGCAGATGGGCAAAATCAAATCTAATGTTTGGAGGAGAAGGTGAACTAGCTAGTCTACTTTCTTGTCCCTCAAACGGTTCATAATCTGTTGTTTGTAACTGTTTTGGGATTCGGGCATGTGATGTTAAGCAAGAACAAATCGAAAGCACAGTTTGTCTGCGCTGAACGGAAACAAAACAAAGTGCCGTACAATAGATCATTAAACCAAGAAGAATAACTCTCCTGCAAAGATGGCAGTCACCTTATCTATATTGGGTAATATACTCTGTTAAGCTATAGTACATTGACAGGTTACATGTCTGGACCTGCCTCTTTACATGAAAGTAAGACGCTAAACTCTTTACAATACCAGTGCAAACAGCTGTTGGCCAGAAGTTAGGTTAGGTCATTTGTAACAAGTGTACTAATTCTGATTGTGGTATTTTGACAGGTTTTTTTTGTTGCATATACTTTGACTCATAGCATAGTCTTACCATACACACTCCAGCGACTAGTTGTGGTTGGTCTGGTGTCTGCAAACACAATAATTAGCATCATTATCAAGGTGGTGAACGGCCAGAACAAAAGCTAAACGGATTAATAAAATGTGTCTAAGCATGTTATAAAGCGCTTGTTATATCAGAATGTTTTTGCGGGAGGGACGCAGAGCATAGTAGTATGGAGCGTTGTGCCAGTAAACAGAAGGTAGTTTGCTCTAATCCCAGAGCTGACTGCAGAATTAAACCTGACTGTTTTTGTCCCTGTGCAAGCTAACTTTAATCTCTGCCAGGTTGTTTCTGTTCAAGATTGTCTGTATTCAATGTTTATTTGTTTTTCCACTGTGCAATGAATTCGTGTTTGAATAATGACGTTTCAACTATAAAACAAATATTTGATAATTTATTTAATTCTGATTAGTGGAGTCATGTTGGCTAGGAGAGTTTGTGGGATGATAGAACATGCTTAGAACTATTTACATAATTAATTCCCATCACTGGCACATTATTAAAGTAATGTGACAACCAAATATCTCTGTAACTTAACAAAATCTTTAAATACAGTTTGATGGATCAACTAAAGGCACAAAAAAGAGCAACAATTACGCTGCAAGAAATGTACCACGAGACCACGTACGACTTTCTAGAATGAAACCTTTTATTTCAGCGAACAGAAATTTCTGAAGACCACCTTCTCTTGTCTAATTTAGCTTCACTGAGATCATCAGGAATAGTTTCACACTCACCTGACCTTGTCACTTTCTGTCTCTGTCTCTCTTTCTCTCCACCCAGCATGTCTGTGTGGACTGTAAGAAGAGCTTCTGTGGCCATTGTTCAGTGCAGTTGGAGCCACCATGTCCACGCCTCTGCCACACGTGTCAGCGTTTCCATGGGACCCTCTTTGATCGTACCCAGCTGATGCGACTCAAGGTGTACAAGTGCTCTTTAATATCCGATAATGGCAAAATGCATTGGGTTAAGCAGCACTAATTACATTAGTTGTGATACTGTATTAAGGTAATGTCACGATAAAAATGTTTAGAGACAGTATTTGTAAGACCAAGTAAACTCCCATCAGAAGCTGCACGTCTTTGTACGTATTTGTGCACATTAATATTTGCGCTGTCTTGTACATAGAGGTGACCTAATGGTTTAACAATCACCTCAACCAAAGGTGAGGGAGCTGCGCGACTACCTCCACTTGCATGAGGTACCCACCCAGACGTGTCGGGAAAAGGAGGAACTGGTTGAGCTGGTTCTGGGCCAGCAGACCCCCAGCACCAGCACCAGCAGTGAGACAATGTCCTCCCAGGCCAGGGCTCTTAACAACGTCCCGGCCCAACACCTACCATCCTCTCCACAGGCTCAGGGCCCTTCCAGTCCTGACACATTCACAATAAATCAGCCAGAACAGTTGGCCCCAGAGGCAGAGCCGGAGTCAGAACAAATCTCTGATGAGGAAGATGATGACGAGGAGGACGAAGAGGATGACGAGGCTGAAGAGGTAAAAGCTAATTTAAATGTTTTGGGATGGTTTTAGTTGGTGGTAAAACATCGGTTTGAGGGGATAATTAATGTCAGACAGCAGAATACCCACAAACCAGACAACAAAATGTAGATAAATCAGACTTATTACAACAGATAAGATGCTAGATTAACACCAGCTGTTCTGTGTAAAATATCAATGTTTTTGGTTGTAAATGCAAAAACTCTTTAAATGACAATTTTTCCTCCCTCTGGTTAGTATTATAAACAGAACATGTCAGTTATAAAATATTACCCGACTATCTACTTAAAAATCATTTGTAAATGAAAACTTTGGTTTTCTTCTTTACCAAGCAAATCTACTGAAGAAATGAATGTTAACCCATCTTGTAACCAATACATTCTCTGCTATGCACATATCACACAGTTACTCTAGCAGTTTGTTAACAAACCCAAAGACAAAATAAAAGGAAGAACAGCTAGGCAAAATAAAAACAGACCAAACAAAATGCACATTATAGTTCTGACTTGTCTTCCTGTTTGTCTCGTTCCTGCAGTCATCCGACAGCGAGGAGACTCTAATACCCGGCCGCCGGGCTTCTTTGTCTGACCTCAGCTGCGTGGAGGACATTGAAGCCCTGAGTGTGCGTCAGCTTAAAGAAATCTTAGCCCGCAACTTTGTGAACTACAAGGGCTGTTGTGAGAAGTGGGAGCTGATGGAGAGGGTCACACGCCTGTACAACAACCAGAAGGATCTCCAGAATTTAGGTGAGCATTTCCGGCATTCGGCTAGCTGAGGCTCATTTGGTCGTAGAACGGAGCAAGCAATCTCAATGAAGATACCGAAGCCACGTAGATGATTGTCATGAATACATTTGTAACATGTCATCTGAGAGAATGTAGAAAATGTCATTCTGAAGAACCTGCATTTCATCATATTTTTTATCTACATTTAAGTGTAGATATTGTGTATTTTCCGTGTTATGTTTAAATCAGGTTTTTTATCTTAGGGGATACATGTTATATAATATATATTTATTATGATTTGAGAGCTTGCGGTTCAAAACTCTATTCAAATGTATGTTATCGTTGTATGCTACTTTATGCACTGTAGTCTACTCTCAGCTCAACGATTTGTTACCTTTTGGAAAGAAAATTACAAAAAAATGTGTATATTCTAGTTAAAATAGTTGTTTCTTTTTTCCAGTTTCAAATACAAAACAGGAAGAAGGTAAGAGTTTATTTTCACATTTTCAAAAGTCCTGAGACACATGCTCAAATATATTTTACGAATCCTAATGATAAATACTGAAAGTTCATGTCCATCATAAACACAACCGTAATAGACGTTTGGTCCCAAAATGCTAAAATGTGTCCTGTTACTAAACACTCAGAAGGACACTAGATACAGATCTCTTCCCTCTCTTTCTTTCTCTTTTCATTCCACCTCTCATTGATCTATAGACCCGACAGCTCCCAAGAGCCAGGAGGAGAACCTATGTCGGATCTGCATGGACTCTCCCATTGACTGTGTGCTGTTGGAGTGTGGCCACATGGTGACCTGTAGCAAGTGTGGCAAACGCATGAGCGAGTGCCCCATCTGCAGACAGTACGTTGTTCGGGCCGTGCACGTGTTTAGGTCCTGATGCTGGGGCCGTGCACGTGTTTAGGTCCTGATGCTTGGGCACGTGTTTAAGTCCTGATGCCGGTCGCGTGTTTAGGTCCTGATGCCCGGGGCCGTGCACGTGTTTAGGTCCTGGTGCCGGGCACGTGTTTAGGTCCTGATGCCCGTGCCGGGCGCGTGTTTAGGTCCTGGTGCCGGGCACGTGTTTAGGTCCTGATGCTGTGCCACTGGGAGAGACACTGGACACTAAGGATCGAAATGGAATGCGGCCAGCACTGATCTTACAAGAATGCACTACTGAACACTCACGAAATCCGTCTTCTCTTACGCCGTTACAGCAAAATAATTTTTCTGGGTTTGTCTTTGTTTTCTTTACTGAACTTACACTTATTGTTTCTGCACTTGTAATATTTTACAGGTGCTTCCGATATCATGTGTTCACGCTGGTGCCAGACTAGACACTTTCTCTGCTAGGGTAGCAGCAGTATCTCTTTAAATGTCAAGGTTACTTATATTCATATTTCTCTGAACCCTACACACAGGTAAGACTTGAGCATTTTCCTGTTTTTGCATACGTGTGCATGGAAAACCCCTCGGGAGTCATGCCTGTGAAACAGGGCCTTAGAAGAGAAATAATGAATTATGAATCCTAGTTGGAGAGAGAACATGTCAGGCTACTCTTGTTGTTCATATCAACAGCAAAACGAACAGAGTGACCAGAATGGTGCTATTCGACCAATGGTTGCCCACACTCAGGGTCCTACTTTGACAGTGCAAATACATGGCGGTAATATTATCAGACCAAAATCTTTCAAACCGTTCATTTCGAAACAAGCATAAAAACATATTTCAAATGGAGTGATGGTAATTGCATGTTTGAATATGATGGTGCAAATGACACGTGTATTATTTGTGCATTAAAGGTGCTCACGGTATTTCAAAATGTAGTTTAAAATTCAATTAAATAATTATTTTTTTTAGAACATTTTGACAATATCTGCCAGAATAGTCAAAGTATAGTATTTCAGAGTAACAGCAAGTGTTGTGATCACCTGTGATATTTGCCTATGATTTTGTCCGACTGTGATATTTGCCTATTGATTTCTCCTGCTGGGCAGCCGTCAACTGTTGCTGTGTCATCTTGTGGAAACAAAAGTGTAGCCAATCCGCCGTTGAAATCGCTGTGAAATGTATAATCGAAAGCATTTTAAGATGTTTTTACAGCAGTTTGAAATAATGTGGTGGGCAAAGCCGAAGTAAAAATGTAAGTGTGAGTATCCACAAATGTCATCCGGGGAAGAGGTAACGTTGTGTGGAATGCTATGCTGGTGTTCTTGCAATTCAACCGTTTTCTGCGTGGGGTTGGAATTCTATGTGTAGCAGCTTTTTAAATACTGATTACAGCTACATAATTGGTGATAAGGTCTGTTTTACGTCAGTGTCTGCAACACTGATCTGTGATCAGTAAATTGGTTAAATGGTCTCTAGATTTCTAGTTGCCATGTCTGTGCTAAGACAGTGTTACACAAACTAGAGATTGTGACCCCAAGTGTTGTGACTTAATTTAATAATGGGGTTGTTTGAAAATCGGGCAAACGTCTTGGTTTATAGAACTGGATAATCTCTGGTAGCTGCATATGTGGTTGAAATTGAACTTTCCTCCTATAAATGTGTCGTAACGGTTTAAAATTGTAATGAATCTTTTACTATAATATTCTCAGGAACAGTACATGTCTTCTGTTTCTCCAAAATCAGTATAACAAAGTGGACAGTGCAAGGCAGTAAATCAGAGTGGATGAGGGTATTACAGAGAAGAGCATACGCAATTGTTGCATGATGATGTCCCCTTATGTTTTCTTAAACTTCCCACCACATAACATTCTAACTCATTTCAAACCATACTTCTTTTCTCGTCTCAAATCATCTGAATCTATTTTGCCTTATCATTTCGCCAATTCAAATATTTATTCTTTGCCTTATTGACTTTTTGTCACACTACCCTTTAATAAAGATGCACTCCAGAGTTTGGATAGTTTCAATCAGCGGGTGTGCTTACACTTTTAAAATTACCATAGTTGGTGGTGTACTGTCATCCAAATGTGTGTGATAACTTATTAATTTAATGTATTTGCTTTTCTGGGTGTCAATGATTTGGTAGTTTTTTTTAAGTTGGTTCCATTCTCTTATCAAAAACGTAAGTCAACTGTAAAGAGTGTTGACCTAGTTTGACATCATGGCTCTCACAACCTTTCTCTCATTAGCAAGTTTTCCAGAACAGAATGTTCATTGGTTTACAAGCGCCTATTGTCTTGAGTTTTCCTCATGACAAATTCATGGATTGTGTCTACTAGTTTACAAATAACATCAACATTTCCGGTTTGTTACGACAGGACAAGGATCATTCGAGTTTAACTCTAGGCAATTTGGTACATGGATTTTATATAAAATTACAGGACATTTTTGATTTGTATGAATTGCAATTTACATTTTCCAAGTTGCTTGGAATTGGAAAATTGTTTGACATCCGTCTTTGCAACAAATGTTTATGGGACACCTGTGTTATCTTCAAATAGTCTTACTACTGCCACCACTGCAAATCTGTAATGAATGTACCATTAAACTGCTCATACTAGGAAAATGCACTTGCATAGTTACTAATGTCTGTTTTAGTGACTGCATATCGACTTGGAGTGAGTTCCAGGTACTTGGTCTGACTGAACTGAATGTTGCTGGTTTTTAGTTGTCTAGAATAACAAACCAATGTTTTTACTGTGACTGCCAATATTGCAAATAGATTTTTACACTACCGGTAGTTTGTTTGATGTATCTGTTGACAATATCTATGCCAATATCACGCATGAACAGTGGACATCAGTTTGAACAAGGTAGGACAGTCAACCAAGTCACTCATTCTTTCTGAGCAATGTTTTCTATGCTATAATATTGTATGTGCCCAAAGATTTTACAGGGCCCTACTGAATATCAAAACATTCCAATCAGCAGAATTTACCCAAACATTTTTTATACAAATTCTACAAAGAAATCAAATGTTTTTTCATACACAAGATATCTCATCTACACAAAATATAGGTAGTACAGCTGCTGCTTGATTAACTAGCATGGTTTGTTCAAGTGGAAGTTTAACATAAAATGTATGACTTTTACAGTATTTCAATCAGGACAAAGCAATGTCTTAGCTGTTGGTGGTTTGAGTGATGAGGATTCTATTATACAGAGACACAATAACATAATGCTTATTTTATATTTATGGGTATGCTATAGAAACAGATTACTTAAACAATTATTTTTTTGCAGAGTCTTTGGTGATTGTACAGTTTATTTTTTCATATCCACCACCCAATTGTGGGTTGGTATTGTCCTGCCAGCCACCGATTGTTGACTATTAATTTAATTTTATGCCTTCTAAAAATACCTTTTAATTAGATTTTTATGAGAACTTGAACTGTGGAGTCAAAAGGCTCTAACGTGTGCTTTTGTCGGATGTTGATGTCCCTAATCCTTTCAGAGAGCTTAGTAGTTCTTATTGCTGTTTGAGGACCTAGATATCCATGTGAATTTGTGATTTTTATTTGGAGATGAGTCAATGTACAATTGTGAAATGTTGGATGTTTTTTGAAGACTATCACAATAAATCTATCGTACCTTCTGAGAATTAACAGTGACTCAAAAGCAATGATGTTTTGATATGAGTGTTTTTTTTGTTGCTTGAAGCATAACAAGCAGAATTTAGTCTTAATTATTCTTCCCTTGAGCAAAAAAAGATTAAATATTAGTACACAAAGTTAACTTTTATAAAGGTATTTGCATGTATTCTGTTAGGAGAATCAGTTGGTTGTGTTTGATATACTGAAAACATATTTTTTCAAGTGTAATACATGATGGTGATGCTCTTGTGCATATATTTTGGGTGACATTTACATATTAATAACATATGTAATAAGGTACTGTAAAATACTTATACACGTCTTACAAGTAGAGTTTGTATCTATGACCATAGATGCCAGGCCCTGACCCTGTGACAGGCCTTAGTGTGCTTTGTTGCTAGTCCTCCTGGCATTGGTATATATAAAAAACATTCCCACTAATTTGCAGGAGTATCTTTCTTTACGGTTGGTTTTCCGTTCTACCTCGTTATTATTTGCACTCACCTGGTGCTCCAGGTCAAAATAAGGCCCTGATTAGGGGGTTGCTTCTAGACAGAGGGTCTAACATTTAATCCACTTCCAGGGTCACCTACAATATGTTGCCTTGAGAGAAGTGGAATCTCACAATGCATCGCATATTGTTTAGTTGAGCCATAAAGGTTAGGCTTTTTAGGTTAATGGTACAAAACATGGATTTTTGGAAATAATTTATCTAGTTCAAATTAAGTTTCTCTGCGCAACCTGATGCGCATGCGCACGATAAACTTGAAAATACAATTCCTCATATATGTATATGTGTTAATTGTGATCCTTTTTAGACTTTTAACAGAGCAAAAAGCTATATAAATGTAATCGTTAGTACAACAGCCTAACAAATAAACAATTAAGGAAAATGCAAATAATAACTTAAAGACGACTTTTGGGCGATTTCTTGTTGATGGCATTTCTTTTGAGGGAATATGGGCGTGTTTTGGGTTTGACATTTAAATTAGATAAGCTGCACATGCGTGGTGAGCGGGTCACACATTAATGTAGTAAGCTAGTTACCCTGGTAAATCGGTTTGAAAGCGAGCTACCCGAATTATTTAACACAAATCCGTAGTAACACCGTGCATTTGATATTTGCAATCATCCCATGGTTAATACTATGACTGCAAACAACGGTCTGTCTAGTAGAATCCGCCAGTATATGGATCCTCGTGTGCGTCTAAGGGTAGGTACTCTGGGGAATAATAGGGGTTGATTGGTTAATTGCATGGGGTTGAGTGGGAGGCCATGTGATCTAACGTAGGGCTAGCAGCTACCTGCTGCATGTGAAGGTTTGAACACACCAATATATCTTGCAATTTCTTTTACAATATATACACATAGCTATGTTTAGTTTGATTGCTGTGACATCCAATATGTATTCCTTCACTTGTCACCTTGCAGAAAGCATTAAGATAGTTTCAGCTAGATAGCAATTAACTTTCTTTTTTTTTTTGCTATGTCAGAGCCCCTTTCTACTCATGGGCCAGCAGATGCAAGATATCACCGGTGATGGAGGGGTTCTGAAGGAAGTAGTCCAACCTGGAGAAGGACAGCCAGTGCCAAGAAATGCATCTGTTTCAAGTAGGTTGTCCTATCAATAAAGCATATTCGTTGCATTCAATTATGTTCAGAGAACCCTTGTTTACTCTTAACATTCTGTGTACTCTTGTCCTATGGGTAAAAAATGTCCCTGTTGCACTAAACCCCTAAATCAAAGCAGTTTTTTTCTATTTAACCACCAAATTAATTTTGCATAAAAAACTAGATTAGATTAAACTTTACAGTACATTGAAATGCAGTTTGCGTCCAACTAGTAACTGCAAAAAGAGCATTGCAAAAATAGTATGCAGGGCAGTGTGTAAGGAAGTGCCATTGACTTCGATAAGTAAGTGTGCAATCCAACAACGTAGCAAACAATAAGGTGGCGGTGTGCAGCGCCAGGTTACAGACGGGTTTCAGCAGGGTAACAGCAGCTGGGAAGAAACTGTTTCTAAGCCTGCTGGTGCGGTTGTGTAGAAATTTATACCACTTGCCTGAAGGCAGGGGGTCAAATAGTTTCTGGTGTGAGCGGTCCCTGATAATGCCTCGAGCACTGACAGGGTGACCCCACCCCTTCAACCTCTGCAGCCCTGCTGGCAGCACTCATCTATTTCTCAAAGACAACCTTTGGATATGACGCTGAGCATGTGCACTCAACTTCTTTGGTCGACCATGGCGATTTGGGCCCAATTTCGACATTTTCACTTGGGAGTGTACTCACTTTTGAACCAGCGGTTTAGACATTAATGGCTGTGTGTTGAGTTATTTTGCTCTCCATGAACATGGTTTGTAAGCCCTGGCCTTTTCTTAGACTTGCCCGTTTTTGAAGACCTGTTCAATTCCTTCACAGTTCATTTCTCTGGATTTCTGGAATACTCAGACCGACCATTTGAGACCACCAGCCAGCTGAAATACCCTCGGATGATGAAGCTTGGAAGAGGTATACTCGGAAGTGTACACTAGGCTGTCTACACTTGAACACTTACATGTGACTTTTGCTATCAGAATTTGAAGGTCAAAAGTATAATTGGAGTCTGAATGTGATGAGATCTACTTCAGGTGGTGGTTTGGAAAATTAGATGAGAGGTTTGGAAAACGTTGCTCCACGGTAACAGAGCTTCATATGAAATGTCATAAGTTCTCCTTTCTTTGCAGACGTGACTCTATTTGGGCTGGAGCTGGGTGTTCTGACCATGAAGAAGGGAGAGTTCTCTCGTTTTTTGTTTCTCCCCGAATACGCTTACGGAGACATGGGCAGCCCTCCACTTATTCCCCCTGCAGCCACTGTGCTCTACGAAGTGCAGGTCCTTGACTTCCTGGACTCAGCCCAAGTGGATGAGTTCTTCTCGTTGAGTGAGGTGAGCAGACTTAGTGGCTTTGTTCAAATGTTGCTATGCGATGTTCTGATATATCGGACAACTCTTGGATAGTATATTGCAAATTTAAATTGAAATGGCAGATTATTTCTGACCAATGGTGCAATTTTCTTGATTTTTTAAATTGTAATGATTTTAATATCACAAATTATGATAAAAAATGTGTTCCATGCTGCTGCTGTTTGAAATTAAGAAATTCATTCATGTATTTGTTTTATTGTTATTATTCATTTTTTAACTTTTTTGTTAACTTTTGTTTTGAAAGTTTAATATCTTCACCATATCTCTATTGTATAATTTACAGAATTACAGGAAGAGAATATGTATTTTGGCGTAGAATTGATTATATTATGCAATTTATTTTTCTGATTGTCTTTTTTTATGAGGTATATAGCCTAACAATTACTTTTAAATGACTGACCTGTTGAATTGTTGAAACTATACATATTATTTATGCCAGGGCAACCAGTACAGTAAAGGCAAAACATTTGTGTTGACATTGGTCGATTTTATTCCATTCATATTTGTTGTCTGCCTCTATCCATTTTTACCACTCCCCAACGTTCCTCCCCACAGGAGGAGCAGAACACGGTACCTCTGTGCACACTCCTCAATGTGGTTGACACACAGCGCAGCTTTGGCAACCGCTGCTTCAACCAGAGTCGATTTGAAGACGCTAAGGATCGCTACAAGCAGGTAACAAGGAGAAAGAAGTCTTACTTTAAATGTACGGTTTTCAAATCAGACCTGTTTTATATTTAATGTTATGTTATGACGGAGCACTGCGGTGACGGGGCGGTGACGGGGCACTGCGGTGACGGGGCGGTGACGGGGCACTGCGGTGACGGGGCGGTGCGGTGACGGGGCGGTGACGGGGCACGGCGGTGACGGGGCGGTGACGGGGCGGTGACGGGGCGGTGACGGGGCACTGCGGTGACGGGGCGGTGACGGGGCACTGCGGTGACGGGGCGGTGACGGGGCACTGCGGTGACGGGGCACTGCGGTGACGGGGCACTGCGGTGACGGGGCGGTGACGGGGCACTGCGGTGACGGGGCGGTGACGGGGCACTGCGGTGACGGGGCGGTGACGGGGCACTGCGGTGACGGGGCACTGCGGTGACGGGGCGGTGACGGGGCACTGCGGTGACGGGGCACTGCGGTGACGGGGCACTGCGGTGACGGGGCGGTGACGGGGCACTGCGGTGACGGGGCGGTGACGGGGCACTGCGGTGACGGGGCGGTGACGGGGCACTGCGGTGACGGGGCGGTGACGGGGCGGTGACGGGGCACTGCGGTGACGGGGCACTGCGGTGACGGGGCGGTGACGGGGCACTGCGGTGACGGGGCACTGCGGTGACGGGGCGGTGACGGGGCACTGCGGTGACGGGGCACTGCGGTGACGGGGCACTGCGGTGACGGGGCGGTGACGGGGCACTGCGGTGACGGGGCACTGCGGTGACGGGGCACTGCGGTGACGGGGCACTGCGGTGACGGGGCGCTGCGGTGACGGGGCACTGCGGTGACGGGGCGCTGCGGTGACGGGGCGCTGCGGTGACGGGGCGCTGCGGTGACGGGGCACTGCGGTGACGGGGCGCTGCGGTGACGGGGCACTGCGGTGACGGGGCACTGCGGTGACGGGGCACTGCGGTGACGGGGCGGTGACGGGGCACTACTTCTATTCCATATGTCCCATCTAACTCATTGTTAGACAAAGATTACACTACAGAAGAGAGTTAAAGAGAAATTCTGCCTTATTTTATGTCGTCTTTCACACGTATGGAACATGACCAGCCTCTTATCAATTCAACCTACATTAGCTAGTCTTTATACAATAATTACATACACTAAACTGAAGGATTTTACTACAGCAATTTCTATTTTAATGTACTTTTACTGACAGCGACATTTTAAGCACTTTGAACATTTAGCTTTTTAGGAGGCAAATTAGTTGCCTTGGGTGAATTCATATGTCCTTAATGGCCTCAACATTTTAAGTTTGAGCTTCTTTGAAAATACTTCTTGTATTACCTCAAGGTGGTAGTTTAAGAAAACTATTTCTGTAAGATTACACAAAGAATTATGTGTTGGCATATGTACTGAAAATAACTTTATGAAGAGGCCTGGATGGTATATTTTCATAGCACCACCCAGGTTAGTGAGGTTGGCGTAAGACTATGTCCCCTTACCTGGCCACACACACTGCAATTCCTTTTGGTTAGTTAATATTCTTCATAACTTGATTTTTGACTGATGGACCTGCTGGAACTGCGATGAGGAAAATTGTGAGAATTGGACTTTAAGGAATTGTTAGTAAAAATAAGATACAATTGGAGATATCTCATCGCTGTAGATGTTGTGCTTTTAGTTGAAATAATTCAAAAGTATAGTCCAATATTCCCAGAGTATATATCAGGCAAAATATCAGGCAACCTTCCAATCAGGAAATTGAACAAAAACAAATTTTGAATGTATATGCGTATGCACTGACCAGTTTATAATTACCAATGTTATACGTTGGTTTAGAGGTAAGTGAGAACTGTAAGAGCACATCCGCTGGGGAAGGCCTGTGAGGAAAATAATTCACAAATGGAGAGCATACGAAGAAACAGCAACTAGAAGTGGGCACGATTTTAACATAACTATTTGGGTAAATGCCAACCCAAACAACATCTGGAGCTTTGCAGACCTCTCTGGCTGGATGTAATGTTACTGAGCATCTTGCGTCAATAAGAACACTCTGGATCAATATGGCAGTCATGGGAAGTTGCCAGAGATCACCTGGAAAAACCTGAAGGGTCCTGAACAAATTAGTTAAAAATCTAGCTTTTTGGTCACGATCATAATTTGCTTGTCAAAAACCCAACACTGCTTAACACCAAAATGACCTTATCCTAACAGTCAGGAACGGTGGTGGGAATTTCAAGATCTGGGGCTGCTTTTCCACCTCTGGTCCTGTTTGACTGCCCTTCATTAAAGGAACCACTAACAGCTGGACACGACTGTTGCATGTCTATTTTCAGTGTCTTTCAGTTCTATTCATTTTGTATCTTACTGATTGATTTCACCTGTTTATTCCTGTCGCCTGTCTCTTGTTGACCTGTGATTAAAGTCCAAGTTCAGTGCCTCCTGCCAATGTGTGTCTTGTTGGTCGTTGTTTCTTGTTTGTTTATATGCCAAGTCCTTTGTAATTACAGTATACTTTATTCATTTACTATTATTTTTGCCTTGACCTGCTCCAATCGCCGAAGGTTACAAACCCAGAAATTTTACGATACACCGGGATATTCTTGAGAAGAACGTCAGATCATCAGCTGTCAAGAATGGCTCAGGAGAAAGAAGATTTGTGTTTTAGATTGGCCAAGTCAAAGTGCAGATTTTAATCTAATTTCGATGCGCTGGCAAGACCTAAGGCGGGCAGTTTATATGCCAGACACCCCTTAAACTTCACTCAACTGGCAGAGTTCTATTCAGAGTTCTGTGAGGCGGAGTGGGAACAAATGTGTGAGCAAATGTGTCAGATACTGACTAGTGCAAATAGCAGCTGTTTGCTTCCAAGTTATCTTTGCTAATGGTAGATGGCAGAAGCTCTTGATTAAATCTAGTATAAGTGAAACACTTTGGTTAAATAAACAACAAAAAATATATATGTTTTTGAATGTCTTCATTACAAATTGAGATTAAGGTACATTTCATATGAATGTGTGACACAACATATTTAATAATAAATACAAGCAACTCATACATTTGGCCACACTGTGTCTTGCCAGGCACTGACTCTGCTGGGGAATCGGAAGGACGAGGAGAAGAGCATAGCAGCGGCGCTGCTGCCCATTTACCTCAACCTGTCCTTGACCCTGCTCCGCCTGGATCGGCCCATAAAAGCCCTGGAGTATAGCCAGAAGGCTCTGAAGATCGACCACAAAAACACCAAGGCCCTCTTCCGCTGTGGTCAGGTCAGACCCCTGGGGTGGGAGTTAGTAGGAGGGGGGGCGTTGTTGTCGATAGACAGGGTGTACTCCGCAGTTCTCCAAGGTGTAAAATAATTATTTAATTCAAAAGTATGTTTTGAAAGGGTTTTTGTGTTTTATTTTTTTATAACGCTCCACATTGCATGTCAGAACATGAGAGCTCCGAGACGGGATTGTGTTCTGTGGAAGGGTACCAAAACATTTTTGCAAAACATTTCTGCTGCAAACACTCTTCATAGAGCCATATGTGAATTTATGTTTTATTTTCACTATTATTCTTTTTAATTTACAAAAAAATCGAATGCTGTTTAGATTGATTGGTAAAACATATACGGAATACATTTTAGGATATGGCTGTAGCATAACCAAATGTGGAGGAGTTGAAGAGGTCTGCAAACTCCAAGTGTGCACCGTTTTCCTGAGGAAGTGATGGCACCAGGATGCACTCTGGGAAATGATGGCACTAGGATGCACTGTGGGAAGTGATAGCACCAGGATGCACTGTGGGAAGTGATGGCACCAGGATGCACTGTGGAAAGTGATGGCACCAGGATGCACTGTGGGTAGTGATGGCACCAGGATGCGCTCTGGGAACTGATGGCACCAGGATCCACTGTGGGAAGTGATGGCACCAGGATGCCCTGTGGGAAGTGATGGCACCAGGATGCACTGTGGGAAGTGATGGCACCAGGATGCACTGTGGGTAGTGATGACACCAGGATGCACTCTGGGAAGTGATGGCACCAGGATGCACTGTGGGAAGTGATGGCACCAGGATACACTGTGGGAAGACGACAAGCCAGTGGAGGGAGTGTGATGCTCTGGGCTTTGTTTGGCAGGGAAATTCTGTGTCTGGGCATTCTTGTAATTGTCAAATGTACATGTGCCACCTACTTAAATATTGTCGCAGACCAGGCAGACTCCTTTATAGCAATGCTATGCCCTGATGGCAGTGGCCTCTTTCAGCAGGATAATGTGCCAATTTGATTAAGAATCTGTGTGATGTGCTGGACCAGCATGCATATTGGATTTACTGTTTAGAGATGACAAGCCCCCCCACCCACCCCCATTTTCGGGCACCAACAAACGTCGGACAGTTGACAAATGCTTTGCATAAAATTACTTTAAAAGAATAATGTTTCTAAACACGAATAGAATACTACAACGAGGACACAAAATCATATTTGATGGGCATTTTGTTTTCAAACATCTCCAAATTTGTCACCGTCGAATTGAAGCTGACAGCAATTCATTTTCATAGTCACGGTATAATTTCTAATTAAGTGGTAGGACACGGTGTCAAAACAAAAGATGTGACTGCCCAAAAGGCATATTGATACTTACGATCAATGTAGTTTATAAAAAATGATTTACTATGAGCATTTGTTTTACATTTCTATAGATGTTTTTGAGAAAGATCCTAAAATGTGCATGTTCTCATTTTGACATATGTTTTCATTTGCATTTTTGATGGATTTCAAAACAATTATGAATGTATTCAAAAATGTTTTAAAGAGAGGCTTTTTCTTAGGCTTATTTGGAGTTGTGCGACTATGAGAAAGCCCAGGACTACCTCACCCTGGCCCAGACCAACAAACCGTTTGACATTGATATCAACAATCTCCTGAGGAAGCTTGCGATGTAAGATAATATTTTTGATATTCATTGTTTCTACATTTACAAAAAGTCCTTCAGTTTAGAGCTATTTGTGCAACCATAAAACAGAATATTAAAAACATCAGTATGCACCAGAGTTGTTGTATTGTTTAATAAACAACTACAAGTTTGTGTTGTAGCCAAGTTGCATATGCTAATCATTGAAAATGACAGATCTAAACACAACGTCAATTTGATCAATGTTGTCTTTTGTTAATTGTCCCAGTTTCACCCTGGTGACATATTTGTTCTCAACTAAACCTAGTTATTTTTGTAGATGCTACAACGACTGTCTGGACAAGGAAAAAGAACTGTGCACCAAGATGTTTGCTGACTTTGTGAAGAAGTAATGGTAGTGTTTTCTTCTGAAAGACTTTAAACACGGTCACTTTGCAGCCAAACTAGCAAGCTTTTATTTCATGTAAATGTTTCCATGGCAATGGTTATGTCTGTGCTATCCACTAGAGGGTGCTGTATGAAAAGGGTTTGCCCTTTACAGCATTGCTGTTTGCCACATATCTTCTTTTTTGTCTAGTTAATTTGTTGGCCATTATTACAGGTTTATGTGAAATATTTTGGAGAATTGTGTTTTCGGTACCATGTCTTGGTCTGCTGTGTTTGGCAATTCTCTCTATTGTCTTGGAATACTGATTTATTTTCTGATCGTGATACTCCTCGTGCATCCAAACTGAAATACCCACACATAAACATACAAATTCCAAATGAGAAGATGACTACATAGCTCCGGGTTTTTTGGGTCTAGCTATTCTTTGTGAGAATCGACTTAATGGCGCCAGGAAGTGTAGGCGCCATGATAGTATTCTATGAGCCTCAAGAGAGCTTATGTGGAATTTGATGATGCAAAATAAGCTCCGCTGATAAAATACATAAAGAAATATAACAGTCCTTAATACCATAGTAAATAACAGACCAAATAATTTGTCAGGATTTTTTTCCCCCTAGAGGTACAAAAAATATTTATGTGCCTGTGTCCAGACTCTTGTATGTATACGTTTTTGCAGAGATGAAAATTGCTGCAATTCAAAAATGCCTGTGGTTGCTGTGTAATTTTACGGTAATAGAATTACAATGAGTCACGCCTCTTTCAAATCAAACTGTAGTAAAGTTCAAACAATATCGACAGATTTTCGAGTTTAACGAACCGTACTATACAAACATGTCTAGTTAAAATGTTACGAATAACATGTTACTCATTTACAAATACAGTGCAAATGATACATTTTGTTACGGATTTAATGGCACCAACACCAGAATTTATATATTTGTTACCATACACTTTCTGTTCTTTACTCTGTTTAAGTACATTTGTATTAATTAAACTTGTTCATAGAGTCAATAGCCATTGTTTGGTGTACATTTTCAAGTAAAATCCCAGATTCTGTGAAATTCACCTGCTTGTTTAGCTGTGAGTCATAAAATTTATACTGATAAAGTTCTAGAGTGTTTGGAGATAAATGTTCACATTCGGTTGCAGGTGATGGTGACGTAAACGACAACATCAAAGCCAACACTAGTCCAAGTCTCATGTTAATGTTAGTTATGTGGAAATATATACGTTTTGTTTATAACCAAGCTTCTCTTAACACTAAATCCTGTACTTTGGACTCATTGGAACAGTGAAATGTGTTAGCAATTAAAAAAGTATTTTTGTGTTCATGTTCAAGTAAAGTCTTTTTCAAATGCATACTGTTGTCTGTTTTATCTAAATAAAAATCATGAAATTAAACATAATTGGCGAAAACCGGATTGGTGAGCCGTTGGGAAAGCATAGCATACTGGCCAAGTATGTGAAAGTGGCAGATTTTGAAACAACAGTGCAGATATAGCCCTAGCATACGCTGGTACACAATGAGTATGTAACCCCCATCAATATATTAGAAACTCCTTTGCCAGCAAATGAGCCTGTGAGTCTTTCTATAAGTAGGTCTCTGACATCCATGCACATCTGGATTGTTCCGTATTAGACACATTGCCTTTTCCAAAATGCTTCAATCTGTGTCAATGTCTGGGATCATGACTGGAAATCTATTTTCAACCCTTGACTTAGATTTTAGATTAATTTTTATTAAAGAAATATGCATTTCCATTTTGCAGACTTGTGCAAATTAGTAGCAAAAATCTACATTAAATACATTTTCCACTTTGTAAAGCAACAAATCATTCAAAAGCGGGTTAATATCTTTGCAACTACATTAAATGCAGACTTCTAGCATTATCATTGAAATTATTGATATAGTTTCAAATGTATATTTGAATATCATAATCCAGGCCCAGAAACTGTGTCTCTTTTGAGTCTTTCAGATGACCAACGACCCTGAAAACAGATCAAAATGCACTCACAAATGCCTGGTTAAAGAAGAAACATTGGACTGTTTTGAGGTGGTGATGGCAGTATCATGCTGTAGGGATGCTTCTAATGGACATCTTGTTCAAATTGGTAGGAAGATTTCACCTTTCTTCAACACAGTGATCTCAAACACAAGTCCAAAGGACTGTTGATCTGGCTAAAGATCAATAAAATCTTGTTGCCTTTATATTTTTGTTCAGCATAATTCTGTTTTGTTTTATACAGCTTTTTAGCAAATTTTTTAAGGTTGCAAATCATTCGAGTTGAATTTACTGTGTATTGCCTTGTCCAAGTGGATGGAGGAGAGTTGATTTGAATGCAGCTTTGTTGACACTGTGTCCATACAGACCATGAATTCCACTTCTGCAACCCGTTTATGTTTAAACCTACCACAACATGTCCATTGCAGGTCTAGACAATACAGCCCGTTGCATATTTGTTTGTGTACACTGGCTTTCGTGCAAACTTTGAGCAGATAGTGGCTTCAGATGAAACAAGGTGATAACATTCACACAAAGGGACCAGTTCTATGTCGAAGCTTTCGTTGGTTCCAGAGGACATAGATAGACCTGGCATGAAGTCTGCTGAGAGGATAGACCACGGGTGCCACAGAGGACGACATTGAAGATTATATCTGATACTATTTACTTTCTGGTGAGGAAGATGTTTCCTCGCTAAGATATGGCATATGCGACTTCATGCACTTGACAATTTCTATGCACTAGAATTGATGCTGTATATTACAGGTGATGGTCATATAATTAGAAAATCATCAAAACAATTTCTGCGATATTGATTTTGGGGTTTTCATTAGTTGTCAGTTATAATCATCAGAATTAAAAGGAAAGAACGCTTGAAATATATCAGTCTGTGTAGAATGAATGTATACATTATTAAAGTTTCACTTTTTGAATGGAATTACTGAAATAAATCAACTTTTTGATAATATTCTAATTATATGACCTGCACCTGTATAGTGTCATCAGAAAAAAATACAAATTTCATTAATATTTGAGGGAACAACAATATTCAACCCAATATTCAACCCTGAGGAACCCTTTTATGAACTTCAATAAATGTAGATTTGACATCAGGTGGAATGCTGTGTGTGTGTGCTCTGTTTTAGGGGACAATGATGGCACCAGGATGCAGTGCTGGTGGAGGATAAGCTGGTGACAGTAGTGTTTTGGCCTGGACAATGTACTGCTTGTAAACCCTGGGTCCTGGAATTCATGAGGATGTCAACTTAGCACGTGCCACCTACCTAAACATTGTTGCAGATCAGGTACACTCCTTCATGACAATGGTGTTCCCTTATGGCACTGGTCTCTATCAGCTGGATAATGCGTCCTGCCACACTGCACAAATTGTTTGGGAACGGTTTGAGGAACGTGATGCAGAGTTCATGGTGTTGCCTTGGCCTCCAAATTCCACAGATCTCTTATGGATTCAGCAGCAATTGGGATGTCCTGGACCTCTGGTCCCTGGCTGCTCCCCCTCGCGACAAATGTATTCAGAACATCTTTACGGGTCTTGTAGAGCCAATGCATTTAAAGCAGTTAGGTTGAGAAAAAAACCTTCGAAAGTTAATCTGAATGAATGTACAATTTGAATTAGTATTAAATTAGGATATAATGGTAATATCACAGTTGTTCAGAGTATATCGCTCACCATCTGCCAAGAAAGGTATGCTGTGCACAATCGTATCTTATAAAGTTGTGTTTTTAGTAGCTGAGGCCATCGGTGTCAGTACTCTCCTGTTGTATGTGGACTCAAAATCACTGTGGTGACGATGTCAAACTGAGCTCCAAGAAACCTCTACGGTTAACTGCGCTGAGTGTAGGATGATCAGAGGGTTAGAGCCACACTACTGTGCCTGTTCTGGCCAGTCTGCTTTAATATGCCTGTGGCGCTGACAGAAGCATGGCGTTTGAGATATGCAGGCGCTGACTGTTGTGTGTGTGTGTGTTTCAGCCTTGAGTCAACAAGCCAGACAGAACATTAGGTCTGTGGCACACGCTGACTAATAGAACCAGCCAAGTCAGACAGCCAATATTATAGTAAATCCGTTGTAAATAAGCCTCTGATAAAGGCGCATAAAGAACAAACTGAAAAAAGAAACACTGTCTACTCCAAAATAAACTATGTCTGGCGTTATTATAATTCATGAAAATACCTACAGGCCATTTGGGTAAATTTGACCCCGTTTGCTCAACTCCTTTTGGTAGATAAACGTCTTATTCATAACCTATAAAGTGGTGTCTCTATACCCCAATTTTCCCCTGGTTTAGGAAGTAAGGTTGGGTTTTGTTTTCTTTTCCCCTCGCTGCTCTCCCAGCTCTGATTAAACACACTCCCTGCTGCTTGGAATAGCAGCACTCTAAAGATAGAGTAGAGGGGTAGAAGGAGGGAAGGGTCAAAGCAGGACGTTTCTACCCTCCAAAACAGCAGTGGTTTTATCAAGAAGCCCTATTGCTTATCCAAAGGTTAATCTTAGGCGTTCGGCCCTTCGCAATCTCTAAGAATGAAGGCTCTTTTTTTGGGGGTCAAGTATGTCTAATCATGTGCGGTAGGTAAACCTACAGTGGGTATATCATGAAAACAGTAGTGTTTTTGTTCACGACTCTTTGCTTACATGTAAATCGAAAGGCACTTTTCTTCTCTGACTATTTGTGTAATTACTAGCAGATTTGACAGCTCAGCCTTTCCCCCTGAAGTTTCCCCCTGACCTTTTCATCTTTAACATTCATACTTCAAATGGGTAACTGGTTTTATAGGAGACTGGTGTCTACATAAGCACCTTGCAGGGCACAGAGTGTCTTTATTGATGCGAAGAAAGAGATTGTGTCCGTATTCACAGCTGTGCCAGGTTCTGCCAGTTTTGGGTGCACAAGCCCAGTCCCTTGCCATCTTGGGGCTGATTGGGGTGATACAGTAGGAGGTGGTGAGATGGGCAGAAAGGACGGAACAAAGACAGCTAATAGTTTGGGCTAATTTCAAATTTTTGTTAACAACGATGCAATGCTGCTTTGGCATTGAGCCTTTGTCCTGAGGCCAAGTGTGATTAGTTTGATGAATAAATGTACCACTTTAGGGCATTAAAATACTGTGGATGGTCTAAACATCACCTTGTTTGATTGGCCTGGAGAGGTCGTCGTTCCTCTTGCCAAAGCGTTCCCTCACAGCGTTTCTTGGCCATCGTAGGCCGCTTGATGTAGCCTCTGTGCAGAGACATCGAAGTGTTACATTTTCTCATGGGATACCTATCAAACAGCATGGCGAAGTTTAGCCCCAGGTCTGTTTCCAATGCTTGTGGCTCCGTTCTCACTTAAATGCCCACTCTAGTCCACCGTGTTTAGGACAATTACCATAGGAACCGCAGTTCTTTTTTACATGCCCCCTGCAGCACGAAGGCCCCATTCCTGCTGGCTCCAATTGAAAACAATAAACCTATGAAAAGCTTCATAAAATGAGAAATAATTGATCAAAACACGTCCAGTTGTAGTGGCCTGCAAGGCTGTTTTATTTATATATTCCCTCGCGCAAACAAATGATGTGGAGTTGCTGAGATATATAGGACTACTGGAACTACTGGATGCACAACAACGGGCTTTAAAACAAGCTATTTAGGTAAATATCTCACTAATGCTGTAACTAGGTTTGCTCAGTAATGGTACTTGCACGTGGTTACTGGGTTGCCCTTTCACGTAAACCGAATGAGAACATATAAAAACATTTTGAAAAGACATAAGTAGCATTGCTGTGTTAATTGGCTTTTTAATGAAACTGAGCTGAGAAAAAAATCTAATATTAGCTGATAGAACTTTTCCAACTTTCTGAGCCCAACTCGATTATGATGTTGAGTGGTGATCGCTTACAGATAAACCAACATTGTAGAGTCCTCTGGCTTAATTAAAACCTCCAATTTAGCAGCATTTGGGCATTTTAGTCAACTACAACAATAATTGACAGAGAGTAGTCAATTAAACTGGCACTGTATGTCACACTTATTTACCGAACGTTAACACATAGAACATGCTGACAATAGCTTACTAACAACGCTTACCTTCTGGACAATGTATTTTGTGGACTTGTGAATGGTTCGACTGAACTGTTCGTTCGAACTCGCTGGCAAAGGAGTGGTTCAAGCTGCGTCGGCCTGATCACCAGCGTTCTTTTCGCAGAACGCCTCGAAAAGATCTGATGGGTCAGATGTCCTGGCACCTTTCTACATTTAAGGGCAAGGCTATGTTGGCGTCTTTGGGATGGTTAAAGATCTGTGTGTGAGATCTCTTCCTTGATTTGATTCAGGATGTTATCTGTGTTATTCCAATCCGGTCCAGACATGTTGTCCTCGATGCCTTGTTGCTGTCGGGCCTTCTGGCAGTTTATATTTTGAATGCTGAATTGGCATGCAAACAATTCTGTCCGTGTTCTTTACGTCTGTTGCGGCAGTACATTTGATATTTCACACCATACAAGACATTGATAACGGCGTAGTTTTACTGTTGTAGGCAATTCTGGACAATTGGAAACAAGTTTGATACTGATGTCTTGTGAGACAATACTAAAACCCCAATACTGTTGGCATGGCCTCAATCTTCGCTTTGCCCGTCCTCCCACATGCCACCCTGCACAAAACCCCAATATCTATTACATGCACATGTAGGGATTCATGAAGTATTCCACTGTGCATCCCATTTAAAACCAATTGAGAGGCAAAACAATTATGCTGTAAATCTCTGGAAAGTTTAGCAGGTAAAGTAGACTATTCCACCACTTTATAATTCTCCAGAAAGCATGGCAGCCGATCCAGGGAACAGGGAATGACATTGTATGGCCACACCATTCCGTGCCAAAAATGCCCATATATGTTTTTCTTTTTCCTAGTTCTCCCCCCCCGCCATTTCAACACTGAGAAGAATTGGAGCTTTATGCGAGCGAGGGCATGTGTTTATGCAAGTGTACTGGGACAGGGGGAACGCGGGGGGAATAGCATAGCAAATCAAATCACGTTTATTGGCAGAAATAATGCTGGAGTGTAGCAGAATACCTGCTTTTCCAGATCCTAACAATGTAGTGTAATACCTAAAAAAGCTATCAACAGAATATAATGATAGGCGATATGTATAGTAGCCTTTTGTATATAAATAAGCTGGTCAGTGTAAATAACAAAAAGAAAGTAATATGTGCATATGGGAGACTCGGAGCAATGTTCCTATGCTCTGAATAAAATCGAAATAAAGTGCAAGCCTGACACAGCGCATCATCCTGAGGTGAAGCATGATGATAGCAGCAGCATCATGGTATGGGGATGCTTTTCAGTGGACTTTTGTATGTTTTGATTAGTGGCGACAACTCAATTCTGCCTTCATTTTTTCTCATAATAAAATGTGTAAAAATGTTGATGCGCCATTTTGAGCTTACCGTTCATGTCACAGGTGGCCGGACGTCTTTCCCGGTCCACACCGTACAATGTACATACAGTAAATGTCCTGAAGGTGGGGCGGTGAGCCACAGACTGACCTAATAACCTTCTGAAGAGATGCACAGTCGCGATTGGAGTAGCTGCCCTACAAGATGTTAATCGAACTTGTCAAAATTAGCTGAGCGTGAGTTGCATGGATAGGGAACTTAGAAATAGGGAGGAAGAACGAGAAGAGAAAGACGTCACCGAGTGACATGACATTGGGAACCTGGACCAGTGTGTCGGAGCCTCTAACTCCAAGAAAAACACTGAGGGAATGGCCCAGAGGCTCAAGTCAAAGACATCATTGAGAGGCTATAGTTGGGGTGAGAAACTGAGACACTAGTTTTACTGAACTCTAAGTTGCATACGTGTTACTGTGTAGGTAGGGTGAATTATTCACCTCATTGAGAGGCTTTAGTTGGGGTGAGAAACTAAGACAATAGTTTTACCGAACTTTAAGTTGCATACGTGTTACTGTGTACGTTAGGGTGAAATATTCACCTCATCGTCGTAAAGTGTTCGATTTGATCACTTGCATTTTTAGCTGATTATTAAATAGTGTCAACTTGGCTTGAGAAGATTGTTGTTTCGACTTTGTCTTTACATGATTCTGATCTCTGCTCTATGTCTCCCCCCTCTTTGTGAGAGTCTAGGCTACCCATCCCCCCCCCCCCGTTTCTCTGTTGCAAAGTGACAACCCGTAGTACAGCTGGTCTTTGCTCTGCGTCACCTACGTGACACATATTTTAACCCTTCGTGGGCCCAGCCACTCAAGGTCATGCCCAGATGGGATACATAGGAGCGAGAGGGAGAGACGAATGGGTTGGAGAACGGCGTATTTCAATATACCCGTAAACGATAGTCAACTCCTCGTTAGGATTCTTTTCTAAGGCGGTACGTTTAATATGCCAGTGACCATTACTATGCCCTGGTTTTACCTCAGACTTCGTCTGTATCCCCGGTCGGCCTGCAAGCTAAATTAAATGATATGACGCGTACAGAATAGCAATTATGTTCTAAAGGCTAGCGCTTGTTTTGCGATGACCTACCTATTTGATGGTGGGACGCAGCTTATTTGTGATGAATTGCTGACTACTCTTTATCTATTTAGTTGTTTTCACTTTACGTTGTTATCATTAGAGTATGCAAGCACAAGTCTTTTGTGCACTAGCCAAGTATATTTACCCCGCCCAGATATAGAGTTGACAGGCTAGACTCAAAATGTATTCCTGTAACTGTGATATAAATATCTGCTGTCTGTTTATGGAATCGGGGGTGTGTGGGTGTGTGTGTGTGTGTGTGTGTGTGTGTGTGTTGGTGTGTTTTCCCGTCTTGTAAAGACACTGCCCTTGAGGAAAGAGAAGGTGGTGACGGGTGAGGCAGAGTCATCCATTCTAGGTATTTCCTGGTAATTGGACTGATTTGCAAGCGATTTCTGATTCTGACTGTGCTGGGTGATTTAACGACACGCTTGTTGGTTTGTGGCTTCTTCTGAGCCCGTAAAAGCCTGTCAGGTCTGTCTCAGAAGCATGTTCACTTATATTTATGAGAAGTACTCATACTTGTTTACTTGTAGGCACTTGTGAGCTCTTCAGAGCCGAGTTGTCGACTAGTTCAGTCCGACCACAGGGATCGCACTGTAAACAGTGTTCCCTAATAATCGACCGACCCTGAACACTGATCTTGCCACTCTGTCAGCAGTCTGATTGGCTCAAACAGGGCCTCTTGCGAACAGCCCGGACACAACTGCATCTTGGGTCGCCAACCGAAAAAGTCAGTGACTGTGGGCAAGGCATTAAACAGTCTCCCTGGGCAACATTCACTTCATCAGTATACGTGTTCTGCTTCACAGCAGGGCTCAGCATGGGTCTGCATAGTGAGATGAGACTGTGAAAAGACTGCCAGGCATCTTCACTACGCACTGGTGCCTCGTGCCCCTTCTACCCAACTCTCTGTTAGCCTTCTCTGGGAGGCTACATGCTTCTGCCGTGGCTATACCGACACCAGGGTTTCAATGCCTCAATACATGTCTTTCTTAGCCCTCACAGTTTGTGCTTCTTAGCAATATGGTAGCGCGGTTTTCTCAAATACACGCACACACCCATACACTCTTTGTGTCAATATAGCGGCTTGTTAGTTTTAAATAAGTTAATGATGAAGTTCATGGAAAAGCTCTTTCCCATCCTGATGCCTGCAATTGTAACATTGACTGATTGCTCTTGTAGCTGCGGTTACCCTTTCTTCATTTTCTCCTCATTCAGCGGGGCACAAAGAATAGGCCCTTTCATGGTAAACTGAAAGAGACTTGCGGAGGACGTGGAAAGCAGTGCTTAAACAGCTCTCAGCCAAAACAAAAACAGGCGCTAAAAGGAATCCCATTTCATTTATACGAGCAGGAAATTGACCCGTTGGTGAAAGTAAAAGACGTGAGTGAGTGGTGAACCGATCCCGTAGTTTGTGGGAACGTGACAAGTGGGCCTTCCTAAGTGCCTTCTGGAACAGGGGCCAGGGCAGTTTGTGTGGTGTCCCGCTTCAGTACTCCGAATGTACTTTTCTGCGCAAAGCTGCTTAGCATAACAAAGGAGGTGAGAGATGGGCACTGGGAAGCAGGTGTCGCTCTTTGGAATTTCAACTCTAAAATATCCCGCTTGATTTGTCATAGCAAAACATTTTGACTTCTATGAACCAATAAATATGATCACATCTAGCTATTTCTGAGAAATTCTCTGGCAAAAAAATCAATTCAATTAGAGTCTGGAGACGATTACCATTACAGTTGTCAATTTGTTGAGGTCATTTGGAGAGATTTCACCCCATGCTTCCTAAAGCACTACCCACAAGTTGGATTGGCTTGATGGACACTTCATACAAACCATACGGTCAGGCTGCTCCCACAACAGCTCAATGGGGTTGAGATCTGGTGACTGTGCAGGTCACTCCATTATAGACAGAATACCGACTGACTGCTTCTTCCCTAAATCGTTTTTGCACAGTTTGGAGCTGTGCTTTAGGTCATTGACATGGAAATTGGCTCCATTTAAGCCGTGTCTACTGGGAATGTCATGGTGTTGCAAAATGGAGTGATAGTTTTACTTCTTCAAAATCCAATTTGCCCTGTACAAATCTCCCATGTCACCATCACCAAAGCACGTCGACACCTTTGAGTAAAAGGCTTACAAAAAAGATGCCTAAAGGACTCTGAGAGCATGACCAAAATGTGTTTGCTAAATCGATTAGTGTGGTGTTAGAAATGCACTTGATGTAGTTAGAATGTAAGGTTCGAGGCCCACAGCAGCTCATCAACGTAATAAAACAAATTGCTTTATTGGTTGTTTCAACAAAAAAGCTCAGTATACTTTGAAAAGTCTCTGTCACTGTGTGGTGTGTCACCATACTGGTGAAATGATTACTGTTCCTCATTTGGTAAATACTGTGTCCAGTAGAGGGCGCTGTTTAAAAGCTCCTTGGAGCACATTGCATCATCAAAATACTTAGTAAAAAATGACTGATTTTCAGTAAAAAAAGGTTTGTGAACAAAACTGTTTATGAAAGATAGTTTACAGAGGGATCAATCATGTGGCCTCTATTAGACAAAACTTTGATTTAGTGGTCCTTGCAGCAAATGTGAATACTAAGCCATTTAACAGCTGACACCTCAAGACTGAATATCCACATTTTTTAGGTTCATGCCTATGTTCAAGCCTATGTTAGTGCAGTGTGTTAGTATTTTGACAAATGGAAATTGAATAAAAGGCTTTTGACATTACACAAGTTGAAATGGGATACCAATAATTGCCTAGTTATTATAGATAAGGTATTAGTGGTGTCAGCTAAAAGCTGCTGTTATGTTGAGTGCCTGGACACATGATTCTGTCGATTTATTGGCAATATACCACAAACACCTGAGATGTGTTATTGCTTGTATGTATACATTAATTTACAATTTCATATTTGACAATAATACCATAACGTGTGCTATTGAGTAATGACTACACTTTTAGGTGAGTATATTTTAAATATGTAATATGCATATAATACTTATACAGTAAAGTAAAGACAAATCCAGCAGAAACACCTGCACTCTGAAAAAGACCTGTGATTTAGGAGAAGATTAGTCCACACGGTGCTTGCAGAGTCACTAAATGGGGAATTGTGTAATTTGAGTCGTCTATAGTAGCCTTATATTAGCAATTAATATATTCGTTATATTAAACGTTTTATTATATCATGCGCAAGGGACAGTCAACCGACGAATGTGTCGACCTCCCGAATGACGTGTGTTTAAGGCGGTGCTAAATCAGTACGTCACTTGACTCCGCCCAGTTATTGGAGAGAGACAGTGAGAGACGTCATTTGACTCCTCCCAGTTATTGGAGAGAGACAGTGAGAGCATAGGAACCGTTAGTGCACTCACTCACAGTCTCACACGATGGAAGGAGTGCAATACGGACAGAGACAAAACTGAATATTACAAATCGATACCGAAATCTCGTGGTTCCAAACCGGAATATACTTATATGGGATTTAAAAAAGCCTAATGTCCGAAAATATATTTGGATTAATAGCAGTGTACCGGCTCATATTACTGGAAGTAACGGTTTAACTCGCCTGACTGACTGGCTGAGGAGTTTAGTGTGTCCTAACCGCCGCATAGACTCGTTGTTTTTTTAATTGTGACATTCACAGCATGTTGCCATTAATTTGTGACAAATCTGAAGTGCATCCGTATCCTGTGTGGAACTGTTACACGTCTTTATTCTCATTTGTAATTCGGACAGTTTCCAAGGAAACGACAAGTTTTGGGGCAGCATGAGGCTGTCCCAAGTTTGACCAAATGAGATATATCACTTTAATCAGTAATAAAGTTCTCAAGTTTTCACCTTGAAACGTACAGACATGCAACGTTGTTTTTATCAATTGGTCTGACAGTGGACACTTGTTTTTGTTATGGACACAGACTATTTTTTTCTGGTGTTGTGACAGACTGTGCTTTGCTCCCATTGTATTTTTCCTCATGGGATGATATTTTGCATATTTTTTCTTCTATTGGCGTTCCTAATATGACCATGGAGGTTTTTCATTTCATGAGTGCCGTTTTATTATGGTGCCAGCTTGTTGTTGCTGCATCTAGCTTGGAGATCGGAGCCTATGATATAGAGAGAGAAAGACCTGCCAAATGTGAACCAATCACCATCCCCATGTGCCAGGGAATCGGCTACAATTTGACCAGAATGCCCAACTTCATGAAATATGATAGCCAAGCCGAGGCCAATATCAAGCTACTTGAGTTTGCCCCTCTAGTGGAATATGGCTGTGACGTGCACCTGCGCTTTTTCCTGTGCTCGCTCTACGTCCCAATGTGCACTGACAAAGTGTCCACCACTATTCCTGCCTGCCGACCGATGTGTGAGCAGGCCAGACACAAGTGCTCTCCCATTATGAAGAAGTTCAACTATGGCTGGCCCGACTCACTGGACTGCTCCAAACTGCCCACGAAAAATGACCCCAACTCTCTGTGCATGGAGGCGCCTGAGAATGACACAAAGCAGGAGACCAAGAAGGGGGAAGGCATGCTCCCCGTGCCCCCAAGACCAAGAGCGCCCGGCTCGGGCACCAGCGGTCGCTCAGGCACCAACCTTGGCTCGTGCGAGAACCCAGAGAAGTTCCAATACGTGGAGAAGAGTCAGTCGTGTGCGCCACGCTGCTCCTTAGCAGTGGACGTCTTCTGGTCAGGGCAGGACAAAGAATTTGCGTTCATCTGGATGGCGGTGTGGTCCACACTCTGTTTTGTCTCCACCGCCTTCACGGTTCTCACCTTCTTGCTTGACCCGCAGCGATTCCAGTACCCAGAGCGACCTATCATCTTCCTCTCCATGTGCTACAATGTCTACTCGGTGGCTTTCGTCATCCGCTCGGTGGCCGGGGCCGAGAACATAGCCTGTGACCGGGAGAACGGCGAGCTCTACGTCATCCAGGAGGGTCTGGAGTCCACGGGCTGCACCATCGTTTTCCTCATCCTCTACTACTTTGGCATGGCCTCATCCATCTGGTGGGTCATCCTCACGCTCACCTGGTTCCTGGCCGCTGGCAAAAAGTGGGGCCACGAGGCCATCGAGGCCCACAGCAGCTACTTCCACATGGCCGCCTGGGGCATCCCGGCGATGAAGACGATAGTCATTCTCACTATGAGGAAGGTGGCCGGAGACGAGCTGACAGGGCTGTGCTACGTGGGCAGCATTGACGTCAACGCCTTGACTGCCTTCGTTCTCATCCCTCTGTCCTGCTACCTGGTCATCGGCACCTCCTTCATCCTCACGGGCTTCGTGGCGCTTTTCCACATCCGCAAGATAATGAAAACGGGCGGCACCAACACGGAGAAGCTCGAGAAGCTGATGGTGAAGATCGGCGTGTTCTCTATTCTGTACACGGTTCCCGCCACCTGCGTCATCATATGCTACTTTTATGAGAGGCTCAACATGGATTACTGGAGGTTCCGGGCGCTGGAGAACAAGTGCGTGTCGTTCCCCGGGCGACGGAATGAGGACTGCTCGCTGGAGGAGTCAGTGCCCACCGTGGCCGTGTTCATGCTCAAGATCTTCATGTCTCTGGTGGTGGGCATCACCAGTGGCGTGTGGGTGTGGAGCTCCAAGACCCTGCAGACCTGGCAGGGCCTCTGCAACAAGAAGCTGGCGGAGCGAACTAGTAGGAAGCCCTGTGGCAGCGTCAGCTGCAGCAGCTCCCACTGCCACTACAAGGCCCCAGCTGTGGTGCTCCACACGGCCAAAACAGATACTTACCCAGAGAGTCCCATACACGTATGACACGCCAAGTGACACGCAAAGACACGCCAAGTGACATGCAAAGACACGCCAAGTAACATGCCAAGTGACAGTGGCGGTATTTTGGATTGACAATGCCAAAGGGAAGATATGCTATTTTGTTTTGTGATCATTTGAAAAGCTCAGGTTGGACTACTTCTGAGGTTTGTTGAGAAGCAATACCTGAGAGTGACAGGGCTTGTGCTCTCACTTGATGACAAGTTATACACGCTACATGCAGTTGAACATAGTTTGTTGCATGTACAAGCTTCTAAAATGTTTTTCTTTTGGGGGGGGAGTTAGTTTGTTGTCAACTAAGTTAACATATATGCAAGAGACATTGTATGGATGCTTCAGCGTTTGTTTTATGTTCAGCTCTCTGAAGGTTTATTTATTGTCTTGTATATTTAATGGCAGGCTCATGTCATGTCTTTCATAACTTTGTTTTGATTGGATGTAAACACATGTACTAAAGAGTTGTGGGTAATGATTATAGGGCTTGATTAAATGTATATGTGCCTTTTCTAAAAAAAAAAATCTAGAAAAATTGATGTTAATTAAAGCTATTTATATATTTTCACAATTGACTTTACTCTCTCCACTACATTTTAACACACAACATTTTTAGAGTGAACATGATCACAACAAAGTAAAAAAAAGCATCTAATTTATGAATCTCAGTGAACATAACATATTATTTTGAGTTGTATTTCATCTTACAATATCACAATATGAACCTCGCACTTGCAAAAATATTCATATTTCCCCAAGAGACATCAGCATCTAATTTTAAATGACCAGTCATCTGGATCTCTCTCCATGCATTACATCAGTGTTCTGTCACATTAATGGAATTTAAAACACTTGAGTAAAACCTGAACAAAAAGCTGCGTGTTCCACACAGTTGTGCCTTGTGCAAAATATATGGACGATTAACACAAGTGCTAATAGTTTTCTAACCGTCTTGTGGTGGCAACTAGTCCGTGTCTCCAGACTCCTCCGCGTGCCTGTATTATGAAGTTATGTTGAACTTTCTGTATTCCAATTATACATCATCAGGCCTCGTCATCATAACTCATATTGGGCTGACAGCATTCCATGGTAGGAAAAAGACAGAGCCTGACTAATGTGTCATGATGACACTGAACTAAGAATAATCTTCGGTTTCCCGAATAAATTACACGTTGAAGCACAAGTTCATAAGTTCATACGTCTCTCTAAAGCGTGACTCATCCTTGTTAATAACGTCTGGCGCATTCTGCCACTGTTTTTGTATTTTATATTGTACAGTTAACGATACTTGTATTATCCATATTGTGGATCGGTCTGGAGCACAAGCCTGTCCTTAAAATAGGGAGTTTCACATTTGCATCCTCTCTGTTGTGTCGCTGGTCATCGCCTCTAGCCTTTGAAACAATGTCTATGGCTTATAAGCATGTCTCCCCCTTTTGCTGAAACCCTTGTTACAGTTCACCATAAAAAGCTGTGTTTGTCTTGGAGCTGCTTTCCGGGATTTCACTGTGGTTTATAAAACACATGTACCAGTCACAATAAAGCCGAATTAATGTGCGCCAGCTTTCATGTTTCCACAAGGGTGACACGCATAAACACTTGGTTCTCATAACAATAACAGTCTGCTCTGCGTCAGCCGTCACAACTAAGCCATTAATGATAACACATAAATACGCATAAAAGCCCCCTGCTCCTGGTTGTGTTGGAAGGGCAGGTTGGGGACGAGGAACGCTTGTTTGTGTTGCAGAAAAAGCAGACAGTTTTAAAAAGAAAAGCGGCCAGTCTATTTGTATTGAAATATTAGTTCGACTTTTCTGATGAAAAAGACATAACTTTTCACGAAATAATTATTATCGTTTTTTTTAAGGATTTCGGTCATTGAAATGAACCTGAAATTCTCAGAGGAATTGCCAACTACATAATAATTCACATTCTGTTATTGGAATCCTTCAAATGAAATTAGGAAGTTTGAGAAATCGATTTGCGAATGTTTAAAATATCTTGTCAGAAAGCAAGGAAAATTGTCTAATTATTTATGTAGAATTGTTACTTCCAAGAGTTTCAAACTGAAGTCAAAGTCTTTATTCAAGCAATCAAAACCCATGAAATGTGCCACATCAAAGCTTTAGCTTTTAGGGCTAGCTGAGTGGAACTGTTCACAAAGGCAGAAACCCTTTGGGAGACAGCGCCATAATAGAGCTTCCTAATGGCATGGTCGGAGAGTGGACAAGATAGAGTATCTGTGGAATCCTCTAAAAGGAAAGGGCTGTGTCAGCCCATACATTTGATTAAAGGGCATCATTAAAGCATCGGGCCTTTTCTCTCGCTTTCAAGGAAGCCGTAGAAAACCGCGGAGGCAGATAGAGCTCCTCATTACACCCCGGGCCCCCAGCAGAATCTCTTTCATGAGCTTGTTTTGATGTGGAAATGAGTCCATTGAAAAAGCCTATTGAAAAGCTGCCGGCCCTCAGAGAGGCTGTCCCACCGTAACGTTTCCCCTGAAGCGTTGTATGCCACAGCCTCGGCCACGTTCCACCTGCTGAGCTGAGCACCCCGCGTGTTAAAAGCCTCCGACTAACACAAACACATACGAATACTGTATGTACAGACTTACCAGGTTGTTACAGTAGATGAGAAGAGGTGCTGATCCTACCATAAATCTTTGGACATGGACATTTGCCATTTGCCTCAGAGGCCCCAAAAAAAGATTTTACATTTACAGTTTTGCAGAGTGTTTGATGTCTGACTTCATGTGTTTGTTAATGTGGGGTGCCTGTGTCTAACAGAGTTTCTGTGAGCTTGCTTCACCCGACAGTCATCCGGCTCTGGGCAGACAGCAGACATCTCTCGTTGAGGTTCAAACACACATCCGCTCATCATCTCACGCACCTATCGAGGACACCACGTTATCTGGGTCAGATTTGTTGAGAGTTTGCTCGGCTAAAGATGCATTTTTAGTGCAGTTTCATGGGGGGCTGGGCAATGGCAAGTGAAAAGAGGGAGAACTGGAATGGTGCTTTGTCCAGCTGACCCACCTGATGTCTAATGGTTTTCATAAGTCTATCTGACGCTGACAGAAGGCAGTGACGCACATATTAGCCTACAATATAATCTGAGTGAGGATTCTGCAACCAAGAGGGTTAAATACAACCCCAAATGTCTTTGATCTCACATTTGGGTATCAAACCTCTTCCTCTGAGCGCTGTCTCATGTGAAGTCAATTCCTTTTTCCCTGTCATCAGTTATCTTGACCAGCTGTTGGACTTGTGGATATATAATGTAATATTTTGTTATTGTCAGATGAAAACAACTAAATTGTTGTTGCTACTGAATGAAGTCTTCTGCATTTATTAAACGTTGTTTAGAGGATACATTTGGTCAAGAGGGTCAAACACATTTTAACCCACGAGTGTCCGGGTCCTAGCCGATGCCTGGTTGACCACACTGACACACTGGTTTTTGTTGGTTTTGGGTCGGCCACAAACAACCCTTTTTAGACTCACGTGAATTGCTGATTTGACATAAACATTAATGGACACTTACTGTGTGAGTACCCCGTGGTATTCAGTAATTTGCAGAATTGTGTAAGGGTTGAGAGGGTGAGTTGGTAACTTAATTGTTCTGCTGCTGTCTGGGAATTTGAATTAATTGGTTAAACTAACGACTGAGCCCTCGTAAAGGTTTTCCTGATGACCGAGGTGAGGGCTACAGGTCCGTAGTTGTTCAGGCCGTATATGTTGTGTTTTTCTGGAGACTGGAACCTTAACAGAGGAAGTTAAACATCTCTAGTGACATGTGTTTGAAAGCAGAGGAGAGCTGGTCTGGACAGTGTTTCAGTGTGGGTGAGGAGAGCCTGTTGACCTGTTGACTAAACGGTTTACCATTCTAGATGACATCAATCGTAAAGTATATCATATAAAAACCTGAGAACAGTCTATGGTGAAAGTAGTTTGGTGATTTTTGAGGGGGGGGGGTGTACTTTAATTAGACCTGGCCAGATAGTCAGTGCATAATTATTCATTCAATAATGCCAGTTCAGCTGTACTGTATTGGAAAGTGATTCGTTTTCTTTTAATATTTTAAATAGGACATGTAAATGGGCCATATTTCATTGAAATTGATTACCTAGTCCCACTATAATGTCTTAATTACCCAGATGTTCTGCGTCTCATATTTAACATGATATCTATTTAGAAACAGTTGTGCCTTACTCGATGATGCAGCTGTGACATTCTTCAGAGCTATTTGTTACTTTTCATTAATGAAGGTAACAGTTGCTAAAGTTATTGTCTCTGAATGCAAAGACCCCAGTAACAGTATGAAAACCCCGACTCCATAAGAGTCCATTACATTGTGTGGGTGTGTGTGAGATGCCTTGTCCTGCGTACACACAAATACTCTGAGCCTCGTAAACATCACTTCCCATGGGGCTGTGGGGGGTCCAGTGTTACTGTTATTAGTGAGTCCAGGCCTGCCGGTATTGTAGTAAAACATGTCCTGCTAGGCCACATGTAGCCCATTAGCCCTCCTCCTCACGCCAATACGGGACTATTTCCCCTGGCAGGCTAGTAACCAGCATGGCATTCCCTGTCTGGCGTTGTCACTCTGCCAGGCCAGCTGATGAGTCAGGGTTATGGCGTGTTACTGCGCCAGCAATGTCCACTGTCTGCATTTTGCCCACTGCTTCCAGGGCAACTGGTTGATTAGTGTTGTCAGTTCTAGGCACTCATAGGAAATAAAGCAGTTCTATCATTGGAGGGCTGGCTTTTTTTGTGCAAGTTGCTGTCTATTTGACAGGGTGCTGTCTGAAGAAGAGGTTATTCAGTACCTGTCATGCGAGTTGGGGCAGATTTCTCTTGAAAATGAAACCCCAGGAACACTGATCTTCACAGCTCACAACAGGGGTAAGATATTGAGCTTGTTTCAGGTGTCATGTGTAGGTGTGGCCACTGGTGGAGCTGTTGTCTCCACAGGCTTGTTTGTAATTGTGATTATTTAATAGCAGTGAGCTCTGGGGTGGGCCAGAAAAACAATGGACACATTATATCACCCAAGACGCTCCAGATGGAGGAAAGCGATCACGAGATGAAAAATGAAGGCAAACAAAAACAAGAAAGACTTTTTTTCACACAATCAGCATCTCTGATGTGGCCCCGTTAAGGCCCCAGGGCTCTCATTTTAATTCCACATCTCAACCCTCTGCTACTGGAAACACACACACCTTCTCATTCTAGTAATGATTTTGTCTTTTTCCTCATTTCTAAAAAAATAAAATAAAAAAATGATAATTTTTTTAGCCTTGTGTAGCTCCTCTGGCACCCTGAAATAAGAGGTTTTGCGCCATAAAGATATGTGTGTAAGATGAATATGCTGTTGATCTCTGTAAGGTAATCTTTGCTTTTTTTGCCAGCCAGATTAATAAGAGCTCCAAAAACATAGGCAGCTGACTGGACACCTAATTTCTCCACCTCATTGCACGCCACTCTTTCCCACTGATGTTTTTATTTCATCCATTTCATTTCCTCAATTTTTTGTACTGACTCAAAATCAGCATTTGTGAGGAATGCAAAGTTATACAGTATTTTACAATACACAAACACAGCTGTTACTTCAGATATGATTTAAAGTGCAATTCGTAACTCCGATTCCTTCTTCTGTTCCAAGTTCCTATCCATTTGGAAATGTTTAATAGAACGCTCTACTAACGACAATATTTAGTCTATTCCTGCATAACGTTCCTATTTTCCCACACGCAATGAGGGCACGAAGCAGGAAACACAGGTCTGAATTTAACTGCCATGAAATTGTCTTCTGAACTTTCCACAGCATTTTCCTGAGTCAGAAACAGTCTGACCGTGATTCTGATATGATACCTGTCTGACGAACAGCCTGTATAGCAAGAAAACAACCCCCTCCATCAGGACGCGTTAGACACCCAATCCGAAGAATGAAGAACCGGGGCGTGGGCTAACATTTGTGGCTTTTCTCACTTCGGCTGGTCGGCGAAGGCCGTTACTCAACCCAGGAGGCGGTCTTGTCTTACCCGTCCTCCATCTGCCTCGCATTAACGTGCCCGACGCTCTGCCCGCTACTCAAAGGGAACTTTATGGATCTGTGAGACTGCAAGCTGTTCCCTCTCAGACTGCTTCCCGTTAAGATCTCCATCGCCGTCAGATTTCGGTCTCTTACATAGTTACACAGAACCCGTGTTTACCTTTCCTACACATGGGAACAGCGAGCTGATTGAAGGATTTGGGGTGTTACGCATGTGGCATGCGATTTCTGCTCGGCGACATTTCCTTCTCCAGCTCCTGTTATTGAATCCTACTGAGCCCTACAGTCACCTGACCTGCAAGGTCAGTCGGGAAAGATTCTGTCTTTTGACTGGAGGTACACTTGGTGTTCAAATGAGAGGGTACACTATCATGTAGCTTACACAATCGCAATTGAGCTTCAAAGTCGCTTCTAGGACTCCTGAACATACTGTTAATTGACACGAGCTTTTGTGGGAGTGTCAGTGCACTCTTATCTTTGAGTAAGCATATAAGAGTGAAACTTTGTTTGTTTTCAAGTGAAAATCAAGGTTTTGTGTGTGGACGATTAAATGTCGGTCTGTGGCCAGTACATTAGGTGTACCGATCTAGTACCGTATCAAGCCCCTTTGACTGCAGAACTGTTCTTTGGGATAGGATTTCTGGAGTGTTCTTGAGATGTTGAATGGGTTCCACGTGGATGTTTTCCGTGCTGATAAGAGCGAAACACGTGATACTGGAGTTTGCCTGCGGCACTAAGTAATATTTGACAAGGAACGTCAGGGCACACGATTCGTGCCATGCTTTTTTGTCTTCTCTCCTGAGTTAGATGGTTCTGGAAAGGAAATGACTGTTCTTGACTGTACTCTTTTTGTTTGACGTTCTCCGTAAACCATAGACGCCGTCTCTCAGCATGAAATGCGCAGGCGGCAGACATTTCACCAGAATCGACATTTCACTCAAACATTCAATTGAACTGTACCTGAATGACTTGATGCCTGTCAGCGTGTGGCAAACCAATCACAGCTAGTAGGAGAGAACTGGCGTATAGAATAAACTCTCCACTGAGTGTATATTCAATGGTTTTATATCTGCGTGAATAGCAGAAGGTAACAGTATGCAGCCAGTCTAGTCTAGGGCTTTTAGGTCGGTGGAGAGGTGATCTGACTTTCTTCCAGGTGTTGGCTCAGTGAGGAGCCCGGCCAAGAGGATGTGGTTTCCCCTCCACCCGGTCCACCAAGAATGCTGAGTTATTGGGAAAAACGGGACAAGGAAAAGATACAGAGCATACCGACCAGGGCAGCACTATTTTGTGTTTTACTAACTAAATTATGCACACATTGCCCCACACTCACACATTTTTACCTCCGCAGATTCTGCAAAGCTCCCTTTAGCTGCAGTGTTTGCGTTCATACTGTGTTTATATGGACCTACCTCCCAGTTGAATCACATTAATGGGAGCTTCATTATATGTTTTTTTTAGCATTTCTCTGTGGTAAGTGTGGTCTCAGCAGGTCAAATTCAATTAATTTATTGACATGGTATAGTTGTTCAGTATGGTACAGTTATTTGACCGGTACTGCACATCAATCAACATTTCTGTGCATGTACTTGATTTATCCAGTTGGCTAGTTTTCAACTTATTACACAACTTTTACGATCCGATTTCAAACATGACGACTCCAGCCTCCCATCCGTTGTACAACACTTAGTTGTACAGGCCGTGTGGGAAATGTGCTAAACATTTGTCTGTTTGTTTATTTGTGTACTATGGACATGAATAGCCTGCAAAAAATAAGAACTTGTCTTATAGATCAAATGTAATATAATCTCTCTATAGCACAGGCACAGCAATAGTGTAACCCACATACAATCTGACAGGAATATTACAATTAATACAAGTAGTGATTATCTAATGATGATATTCATTTTTGGCCTATTTCTATTGACACATTAGCTGCATGGTGTAGCTTGTCATCTTCCTACGGTGCGTCCTCGTGCCATTACTTCCCCAGCAAAACTACGGGTGCGTAAACAGGCAACCTTCCGCTGCTCCAAGGTCAACTCCGGATGGGCTCTAGTGCCCACTGTAGGTGCTTATAGCGCCGGGTGCGATGCTCTGCGCGTTGTGACACATTCCTCCCATAATCATTACTGAAATGTTCTGTGACTTGTGCCACAGTAGTACTTCTGTTTGTTCGGACCAGACGGGATAGCGTCCGTGGCCTTCGCACATCGTTAACCCTTGGTTGCCCCCTCCTCCAGAACACTTCGATAGGTATTCTACACCGCTAACCAGGACCCAGTAACAATTTGGCCTTTTGTCGACGTCGCTTAGGTTTTTACTTCTGCGTCCCACATGTTGACTGCATGCAATGTCCACAGAGGGAACGTATGTATGAGTGGGAGCATATATGTATGAGTGGGAGCATATATGTATGAGTGGGAGCATATATGTATGAGTGGGAGCATATATGTATGAGTGGGAGCATATATGTATGAGTGGGAGCATATATGTATGAGTGGGAGCATATATGTATGAGTGGGAGCATATATGTATGAGTGGGGCCAAATAAAAACACTGCCCCGTTCCAGAAAACGTTACGTGCCTTAATGAAAACAGGAGCGCGTCACTTTAGTATTGCTGTGGGAAATAACATTTTTGCAGCAAACAAATGTGTGGGAAACATGACCATTTGCTAGATGTTCAATTCACTTCCTCTCGTAATTAAATTCAAATAGCCAATTTGTATAATTTAGAACGTGTCAACATAATTATTCGCAACGCAATAAATGTATTGGTGAAGATGAATTGAATACCGAATGAACATTTATTCAATCAGCCATTTCGGTCCATTGTGTCCACTTGGGGTCTGTGACCTTTCTTGTGCAGTGGCAATTTACACCGGTTTCCACCATTTTTTCCTTGTAACCATGTAGCTGCACCACATGACTGTGCGTATGTGCTCGCCTGATTGCCTCTCGGTCACAACAGAGGCTCTGTCATTTTTTTGGCCTCAGATCTCTACCCTAATAGATCTCGGCCTACTTAGCTGCATCGCTAAAGGAATGGCTCATGGGGCAACTTCTGAGATGCTAAATCCAGCACTGGCATGTGCGTACTTTTCTCTTGCATATTGCACCTTTGCTATTTTAACCATAGTTTTTTATACTTTATCTCAAGGCCCTGGCATGTGCGTAGGTCTGAATAGAATGTGTTAAACGCACCCATTTTCATTAGACAGACATTTGTGAAGTTTGCTGTCAGCATTTAGTCAGTTTATTTATCTGCATTGGTGTGCCTGTATGTTGTTTCATAAAAAATGCTTTTTGTTTGTTTTTATTTGATGGAGTGTTTTGCTTTTGTTCAGTTGGATTCCTTAAGATCTAACTGAAACTGTGAGATATGGAATATCATTCACACTCACACATATATCTGTGACCCCATTTAAAATGTGTAATTGTTAACTCTGTACAGGTTGAGATGATTCTGTGTTAGACAATCCATTTAGCCAGCAAACTACTTAATAAAGTGCCCTTGGTGTATATAAATTATTTTTTGTTAACCAATTTAACAATTTAACAGCCCTCATGATTTAATCAACATTGTCTTACTCATCTGTGAAGTTTTTTATGTCTTGTTCCAAAACGATGGCTGTCCATTTGAGGTCTGGCCAACTACAGTTGTCTCAACAGAGAAAGCCAATCAACATGCCCTTCACTAAAACGAATCTAGTTGATTTCATCCTAGTAACAACAAAATAACTTACTTTTTCTGAACATTAAATTAATGAAAGAAGGCATTTCAGCAGCTAGCAATGTGAACGCTTGTCAGCACAGTTTAGCTTTGATTTCAGTGAAGAAGCAGGTTGGAATAAGGAGGCAGAGCGGAACCAATTGCCAACATCATAAAAGTTAATTGGATAATCAAGATTGAAATGTTACGGGAAATCTAACGTTCAGTGTAAATCAATGGAATTATTATCATGAAAACTACTTTACAATTACAAATAAAACAAACACACACACACAGAAGAATTAAAAGAAACAAACCTGACAAGCTATGCAATTGTAATGAAATCCTTTGAGTGCCACTCAACATTTGTGCTTTCGGTTGCTAGGTAGGCACCTATTATTTGGGTAGAATGTACTTTTACTGAGTTGCGTGTTTGTTAAACAGAGCTTCTTTTTTTTTTACAAAGTATCCATAGCAAATATGTGTTGCTATGGATAAGAACATCTGCTAACTCAAACAGAAAAAAAGTAACACAAAGTGTGCACAACCAAAAAACACCAATATGACATCCATATAAAGAAGGAAGTAATGTGGGCTAAACATGTCCAGTTAATGACGCTTTACTGTATAATTTTCTTATTCATCAACTGATACCAGTTTGATGTCTTCAGTCTCTGTAGGCCAGATGGTCACGATTTATAATAAATGACCCCTGGCTGCAATTTGACCTACAACACGCACGGCTGGACTATTTCCAGCCTGCAATCCAACTGCACCAAACCCTCTAGAATTCCTCTTGCATTTCCCCTTTAAGCAACCGTCTCAACGTCAACTAAACATCACTCAATACACACACGTTCCACACAACAACCGAGTCTCCGCTTTCCAATAGGAAGTGGACACCATATCCACTTCGGCCTGCCCTGCTTCATTGCGTTACCCATAATCCTACTCACACGCTACTGTGGCGTGGGCTGCTCAGAGTTGGGTTTCCCAGAGTTGGCACTTTAGGCCCTTGCAGACATTCCCTCTAGCCTACGCTGAGACGATGGGAGCAAATGGCATGTCTCTTGGCAGTCGAACACATCCTCGGGTGGTAACAGTCTCGCCCGTGGCATTCTTCTCATTTAGCAACACTGCACGTATTGGCGGCGGAAGGATGAGGGGGTCATTGGTTTAGACTGAAAGGTGGAAATTTTGTATTCTTGCATTTTTTGTGGAAGTAAAGAAACACAATTTTGGGACATTATTCAGTAATCGAACCCCTTATTAGCGTAATTTCATAATTGATTCAATATATAGCCATGAAATTGCAGATCTCTCAAGCACGGATGTGTGGTGTTGGTAAACCACAATCTATGTTGGTCTTCCTATAGATATTGGGTTATAATGGGTTATTAGTCTGGACTTGGTCTGGACTACTCAAGGACATTCACATATTTGCCCCCAAAGCCACTGCAGCACTGTCTTGGCTGTGTGCTATGGGTCCTTGTTGTGCTGAAAGATGAGTCTTCGCCCCGTTCTGAGGTTGTGTTCTCTGGATCCAATGATCTTTAAGGACCTCTGTGCAATTTGCTTTGTCCTTCCTTATGCCAATCTTACCAGTCTCCCAGTAGCTGCTGCTGAGAAGTATTCCCACTGCATGATGCTCCCGCCATCTCGTTTTATCATATGGCCATTTGCCAGGTGATGAGCAGTAACTTGTTTTTGATAGCAGTTGCGTTTGACATTCTGGCCTAAATATTTTTCCTTGTTCTCTCTTGAGTCTCTCAAGCAGCAGCATGTGATATGCATTTACCTTAGAGTGGCTTTTGTCTGTCCACTCAGCCATAAAGGCTGATTGATGGGGTGCTGCAGAGTGGATTGTGCTTTTGGCAGGTTGTCATAGTATCTCTGAAACTTTGTTAGAGTGACTATTTGTTTCCTGGATACCTTCATGACTCAAGGCTCTTCTTGACCAGTAACATAGTTTGTAACTGGACAAGAAGCTGTAACTACATTACAACTATCTGACTTGGCTATATGGCTAATGGTATGCAGGTAGTAGATTTGTCTCAAAACTGAAACTCTAGTTTTCCCATGAAAATAAAAGTTCTGTTTGTTGCTATTTAAATGTATATCTTAAGTTTCAAGAAGAAATATGGCCACCAGCTATTTTTTCAGCTCTTAAAAATAATGCTAATAGAAAATAAAGGCCATTTACAAAAATAAACGTTGGTTTTGAGTGTTCATGGTTGTAAAAGTGTGACATTGTGTTTAGGTTGTGGGGAATAACACAATTTAATCCATTTAAAAAAGACTGTTGTAACGGCCTTATGCGGAGTGTGTATGCGAATTAATTTAATGTTTATTAAAGCAAAAATCATTCGATATTTTTTTATGTGGTTAAATTATATAAAATACCAGAGCATGCACCTTTCATGATTGCCCAAAAGACTAAACAATTACAGTCAAAACATGTTTTATTTTTATCATAATTTAATTCACACACATTAACTTTTTTAAGTTTGTCAAGGCGTTCTTTTATTCCACAACTTGGCACTCTCCGTACACATGGTCATGGCTGTGTGCGGAAATTCACGAACACGTTAACATTGATCCATCCCGTGCATTGAGTGAAAACGATTACACACATGATTAACGCACAGCTTTGTTTGTCGGCACACTTGATAAATTAGGCCCCAAGATTTAACAAAGACAATGCGGCCCCTACCTATAAATATAAATAGATAAATAAGAATATATCAATATATAAATAAGAATCATATTAACTACCAATGTCCACTACAAGACCCACTCATGTACTGACATTGGTTTCATGTTTTAGTCACCCCCAATGCGTAAATGTTTAAAAAAATTCCCCCCCAAAACGGTTTCAAGAGGCCAAGAAGTGTGTGCATGTGTTGGGCTGCACCAGACACAGGCCTTGGGGCCTTGGGGACTGGTCAAGCAGTTTGTGGTGGCAGCCTGACCCACGGTCGTTGCCGTGACAAACACTCCCCGCCGCCAACCCTTAGGAGATTACGAGCGTACCCAGCGGGCAATAAAACGGGTTGGCGCCAGAGTCGAGGCCTGCAGTTTCACGTTATCGCATCTGTCAGCAGGAAACAGGGCTGGATTAAGGGGAACGGTGGAGACTTGTTTGTTTCTCACTCATGACCCCCTCCCCCCCACACACCCCTTGTCAGCTGTCACTGTTAATGCAACTATTAATCCCCAAGTAGAGGAAGACGAGACCCTGAGGTCTAAATATCACCATCTTTATGAAACCTTGATTGATTCGGTAGGTTGATATGCTGAGGTGCTCTTGGCCCGCTGTTGTCTGCTGTGAGCCAAATTTGTTACCGTAACAACATATCGAGTACTTCGTTTTGTAGTCCTTCTCAGATGTAGCATTCACTTATTATTGTGTGTTTGTTCAAATGTACATCATGAAAATAGGTGACTGGAGGTGAGGTGTGGATTGTATAATGTTAGCCAGCTAACCTAAAGCCTGCTAACCTAAAGCCAGCTAACCTAAAGCCTGCTAACCTAAAGCCAGCTAACCTAAAGCCTGCTAACCTAAAGCCAGCTAACCTAAAGCCTGCTAACCTAAAGCCAGCTAACCTAAAGCCTGCTAACCTAAAGCCTGCTAACCTAAAGCCAGCTAACCTAAAGCCTGATGGCAAATCTTCAAGTTTCAGGAAAGATTGCTCATCGAATAATGACAGCAGCTTTGAAAAATGTTGTATTACTGTACTTGTATAAAAAAAGTTGTTAAACTTTAAAATTGCAGTCGTTCAATGTGAATTGTCTTTCACAGTGGACCTGCTGTCTTTGATGGAGCTTACAACCAACAACTGCTAAGGACCAGAACATTGGTTGTACATTAAGGATGACTTGGATGTTTACTTTAGGTTCAGGCATTATGGGTTGGGTGTTAGGGAAAGGGGTTAGCAGAAATTGGGAATAATTTCTCTGGCCCCCCCAAATAGAGTCCCCCCAAGTCGGGCAGTTTGCTGAGGCCTATTTTGCGTGGGGTGTTGTTGGCCTAGATCGTTGCTGAGAGAATTCTGAGCTTTTTATTGGCTGTGAAAAATTAACAAAATAAAACAAACATTGTCATCAGGTTAACACCATGGCAACATGTGGCTGCTACGACGCCTTTATATTTGTGTTCGGACCGTACAGACAACATCTTAAAATAACATTTTCCAGTTGAAAGTGCACAATCTCTTCTCAATCTTCCCATTGGACGGACGATTGCCAGTCATGCGGCGATAAAGCAATCTGGAATCAGAAGTCTGACGCTGTGTTGTCTCCAGGGTCAGGAAGCAGATACACAGGAAGTGGTGGTGGTGAGATAGGGAGGTCTGATAGGGCACAACGCCGTCTCAGCCAGCTGAGGGTTGCAGAGGGTTTACCTCAGAAGCAGATTCCAGGCAACCCCCCCAGGGAATAAATAGGAGGGCTCAGAACAGCTGTTTGGGACTAGAGTGGGTGGAGCTAACAGGGTTGGGATGGCTTTTGCACATCCCAGGGGACCCAAAAAAACGAGTTTAACATTTAATCAGCTGGCCATATCTCTTGTTCTTGGAATTGCGTGTGTGTCTGTGTGTCGGGGTGAGGGGTCTGGCTGAAAGTCTCCTAAACCTTACAGGTAACTGTGTGGTAAAATAAAGAAAAATATTTTGTGTTTTATGCCTAGAGGCTTGGATTTAAAGACAGATGAGTCCTGCTTTTACTTTATTTCAAGCTCAGTGAATCTGAATGGCAATCTATTAGTCATTAATGGTGACAAGCAAACTCATTACACGATGCTGCCACAGTGCCTGAAAATACTCTATTGACATGAATTCACATACTCAAATGTGAGGTTGATTGTGTAAATCTAGATAAAAACTTCAATGTAATCACATTTTGAAGGCAGTAAAGGAGGTAGTTATGTGTGTGTGCAATGTCTGAATCAGCTAGAGTTTATATAACACTTTCTTGTTAAGCTGGAACATCTGTTAATTTAATAATTGGGTTTTTCAATGCAATATGTATGATATCAAATCAATAAATCAAATGTAAGCCTCCAAAAGCCAAGCAATAATAAGTTAAAGCAAAGGTGCTAGGAGAAATCCACATAATTCATACAAACGTTTGGACAACAAGCCGGTCCAAAACATACAGGTGAGCTGTGGCCACCGACAGGAGAAGTCTGGATACGCAACATAACCAGGTGGACTTTGGACAGAAACGATAGGAGAGTAGAATACACAATACTACGCGGAGACAATAATTAAGTTGTGTCTGTTTTAATGTGTTGTTTTTAAAGAGGACAGCCGGCATAACGAAAGAGACCACGTAATGGACAAAGGAGTGTCTATCATATCAATTATTTACATTTGTGTTTGATCTAAATGTTGTATAATATAAAGTGTGATTAAACTGGATTTGCACTATGTTAATAATTTACTATTTACATAAAATACACAGCAGGGTCAAAGTGAGATAAATGTATCCACGTATTAAATTAGGTATTTAATATGTATGACACATTCAAGCAACCTTGCAGTTAATTATGGGTTCCAGAGAGAAAGTAGTCAAAAATCATGTTAATCTGTTTTGTTGCACTTGTCATTCCTTAAGCTATTTCTCCTGAATATATGTACATTTGCCATTACAAATGAATAAATATCAAACTAATGGGTGGCATTCCTGGCTGTGCCATCTCTTAAAGACCAGTCTTGTTCAACAGACAGGCCCAGTTGTCACTGTGTAAGGGAAAGCTCTGTCATCTCACTCTGCCCCGTACCACATGGCCCCAAACTCAGACAGCTGCTCTAGCCCATAGGACAGGGTAAAAGGCTTAATTGAATCAGAAGAACAAACTAGTGGGAGGTTGTAGCCGTCAGAATCTGGTCCATCGCAGGAAGGTAGGATGGTGTGAGTTGCTGTACTAAGTAGCTAGAGCAAAGCCAAGCACGGATATTAAAGGTATGAGATGTGGGTCGTCACAATGCAATTATTATTTATATGTCATATCGCCAAGATGCGTCATATAATAAAATAAATTAATATTGTATGACAACTCTAGAAAACAGGGATATATTATTGTTAAAATAGAGGCTCAGTAACAGAGCCATGGTTTTGCCTTTTGTAATATTGTCACTTATATTATATGTCTGCGTTTGGTTTCTGTCACAATCCCTGGTGTAATGTGTTGTGGCTGGAACCAAACATAGGCATATAAAGTTTGATGGATTTGTTATAAACAAACATTGAACGGAAAAACCTGTCACTAAATTTGAAATAAAGTGCACTTTATAAAGCCTAACAAAAATATCAAAACAAGTCTAATCTACACGTAGCACAGAACACTCACCAACATGGCGGAGATGACACCTACCAACGAACAGCAACACTGAAGACATTGGAGCAAATTTAAACGCACATACTAATTGGTCATTTGGACCTGGTGTGAGTAATGACAAGACACATGATGTCAGGGGGTGCTTTCATGATGGAAAAGAAACCGGGAAACACTGGGTGAAAAATATGCTGTTTTTCAACCTACCAGTGAAAGTAAGACACGGACAAGACAACTGGCATAACTGGCATATGTGGTGACAATGTTTAATAATGGCATGGCTCGTGTGCATCACAGTAAGATGGTTCTCCATGAATGTGAGTGACTGCATCCGCCCAGGATTGTTGAATAAAACTTAATAGATCTACAAATGAATAAAACTCGTATATAACCCTACTCGTATATAACCCTACTCGTATATAATCGTACTCGTATATATAACCCAACTCATACATAACCCTACTTGTATAGAACCCTACTCGTATATAACCCTACTCGTATATAACCCTACTCGTATATAACCCTACTCGTATATAACCTTACTCGTATATAACCTTACTCGTATATAACCCTACTCGTACATAACCCTACTCGTATATAACCCTACTCGTAGATAACCCTACTCGTAGATAACCCTACTAGTACATAACCCTACTCGTACATGACCCTACTCGTACATAACCCTACTCGTACATAACCTTACTCGTTTGACTGCTTTGGTTACATCAATAAGAAAATCTGTTCAAGTTCTTACTTTTCTTTCTAGAAACAAAAAATCAGAAAATAGACATGACTGGTTTCACAGAAGTTCTATGCAGCTAAATTAAAGTAGAGGGATCTAGACAAAACAGTGCATGTCAAAACAGTGCATGTCAAAACAGTGGCAGATGGCAGAAATAGTTGGCGTCTGTCACCTAATAGAATAGAAGACACCATTCTCTAACAACTGAGCTATATAGGGCTTCACACTTGCCCTGTATACGCTTGTATAATTATATATACAACATTTTGTATATATATTTATGTATTCAGTAGATATAAAAAGTCTACACATCCCAAGATTGCAGTAGACTTTTTATATCCATGGTATGTATATGTGTAGAAAAATAATATGTCATGCTATATAGCAGGAGCTGATAATGTTGTAGTTTATTTCCATGTATGTATGTACATATATATATATTTATTTATTTTCTTCTTAAATCACACAAAGGTGGATTAATGCAAATGTGCACAGAGTCTGGTTTCACCTGGTTTGAATACAAATGAACAATTAACTATTAATAAGCAAGAAGAAGGACCATCAATTATGTTGCAGGAACAACATTTTATAATAGATTTATACTGGTATTATGTAAAATCTCTGTTGCTCAGGAAGCCTGCACAACCCACCGTTTGTGTCTCATTTCAGAAATAGGACGTGAGTCCCTCTCAGGGTCGCACGGCACATTGCGTGAGCCAGTGTTTTACAAGGCAGGGATCAAGGCTGGCCTTGGGGGCCCAGATAAAAGCAGGGGCCTGGGGCTTCGCTAAGAGAGACGAGAGAGGCACAAGCCCTGACACTAATGTAAAACACAAAGACATGCACACACACAGACACACACACACAGACCAGACACACACAGACACACACACACAAACACAGACACACACACAGACACACACACAGACACACACACACACACACAGACACACACACACAGACCAGACACACACAGGCACAGACACACACACACACACACACACAGACCAGACACACACAGACACAGGCACAGACACCCACACACACATACAGACACACACACACAGACACACACACAGACACACACACACAGACACACACACAGACACACACACAGACCAGACACACACAGACACAGGCACAGACACCCACACACACATACAGACACACACACACAGACACACACACACACACACACAGACACACACAGACACACACACACACACAGACACACACACACACAGACACACACACACACACAGACCAGACACACACAGACACACACACAGACCAGACACACACAGGCACAGACACACACACACACACACACACACACACACAGACCAGACACACACACACACACACACACACAGACACACACACAAACCAGACACACAGACCAGACACACACACACAGACCAGACACACACACACACACACAGAGACACAGGCACAGACACACACATACACACACCAGACACACAAAGCCCAGACACACACCGAGCGCTGGAGGAGTAAACACTAATGTAACACACAGGCCTGCTGCCAAGCCTCCTGACACCCTCTTAGTCTCAAGTCCTTGTGCCACAAAAAGCCGTGGGTATCGCCCCCAACATTGGCCATGTCACTTTTACATCACCCATATAGACGTTCAAAGTTAAGCTCTCTGTCAGTGCCAGTATTAACGCATTGCATAAGAACATAATAATAATACTTGACACATGACACATCACAGCGTGTCTCTGTTGGCCTGCGGCAGTCTATATATGTAAGTGTTGTATGGTCTGCTGCATAGCACAGAGTGTCTGGTGGATGGCAGTCTATATATGTAAGTGTTGTATGGTCTGCTGCATAGCACAGATTGTCTGGTGGATGGCTGTCTATATATGTAAGTGTTGTATGGTCTGCTGCATAGCACAGAGTGTCTGGTGGATGGCAGTCTATATATGTAAGTGTTGTATGGTCTGCTGCATAACAGAGTGTCTGGTGGATGGCAGTCTATATATGTAAGTGTTGTATGGTCTGCTGCATAGCACAAAGTGTCTGGTGGATGGCAGTCTATACAACACTTACGTATATAGACTGCCATCCACCAGACACTTTGTGCTATGCAGCAGTCTATATATGTAAGTGTTGTATGGTCTGCTGCATAGCACAAAGTGTCTGGTGGATGGCAGTCTATATACGTAAGTGTTGTATAGTCTGCTGCATAGCACAGAGTGTCTGGTGGATGGCAGTCTATATACATAAGTGTTGTATAGTCTGCTGCATAGCACAGAGTGTCTGGTGGATGGCAGTCTATATACATAAGTGTTGTATAGTCTGCTGCATAGCACAGAGTGTCTGGTGGATGGCAGTCTATATATGTAAGTGTTGTATGGTCTGCTACATAGCACAGAGTGTCTGGCGGTGATGAAATCTGGCTGAAGGCGTTCATGCTTGCATAGTCCCCTGATAAGAGGGGTTTGAAATGCAGACACTTGTCTGGGGGAGAGAGGAGGCTGGGCTCTGCTAGTTGTCACTAGCGCTGGTGAGAAAGACATTAAGACAGGAATACTGTGTTAACTGATAAGACGGGGACTGAACAGGATCTTACAGCACCTGATTGGATCTGAGATAGAACGGAGAATTTTGGCAAACCCTGGTAAACCTGTAACTATAAGATCACATGGATGTAGAAACCCTGTCCATTGTATTCTTTATTAAATCAAAATTCTGTTTGAAAACATAGTTTATGTTTAATTGATTTAATGATTTGGTTGTTCACACACTGTCAGACTTTTTAAGTGATTGTATTTTATCAAGAAATACAGCGGTGTGAACAATACCAGCTCTAGTGTAAAGGGTTAATTATAGCGTGACCCAGAATATCAATAAATATTGTATATTCACACAAAAAAATCGAATTCTAACATGCGACTGTAAGAGCTTGTTGGTTTGTGTGTAAATGGTTCCGGCTGGATCTCTGCACAGAGGTAGATAATTTAGTGACGGTTGTGTTCCAACTGACCGTGACCTTTAGGGCCCTAAACACTGGGCAGGTGTCCAGGGCACAGCCAGGGTGATTACACACGCAAACACAGATGTCTGTGTTCCTTCGGTCCACAAGGCTGCTTACTGAGGTCATTGTCCGCAGACATTTGAATGATACGTTTCACTTTCACAGCAAAACCTACCGAGCAAACACATCATCAAACAAGCCTTAGATATTTTTTTGATGTTATAACTTGATGTTCTTCAATCAATAGATAACCTCGATAGGTATTGCTTTAACACACCGCAGTTAGGTCAGTCCATAACAAGTCTGTGTACAAATAGCTTTCTAGAGGAACTCAACAACTCAACACAAACCCAAGCCTGACACCTAGTGGTAGAGGTGAGTAAAGAACAGGTACCACATGAACCGTTAGTCTTCATTGTGTCTTCATCATGCCTGAATGTAAAGGTCACTGCTCGTTTAAAGGCCAGACATATTCTGCCTCTTTAGCATTTTTTTTATAAAAGAAAAGGTGTGTGTTGGTTTATTAATGACGTTGATAAATGACTCCCACTCACCATGCGATAGCCACACTCACGACTTACTAAGAAACATAACTTCTATGGTCAGATATCTAATTGAAACGTTTGATTTTAACGATAAAAGTGTACGTGTGGTTATATTGTTTCAAATGTTAATTTCTAAAAGAAAATACTACGGCTGGAGGTTTTTATATCAATCTCCATACTGTACAGAGGTGATAGATCAAATGGTGGATTCAACACTCATGAGCCAAAACATGATTACATGACTACTACTAGCAGTTAAAGTGAATAATGTTGATTATCTCCTAACAATGGCACATTATGTTCTGGGTAGTGTAGATGGTAAACAAACAACCAGTTCTTGTAGCCAACATGTTGAATGTAGGAGAAATGGAGAGGAGTAAAGACCTGCGTGAATTTGACGTGCAGATTGTTATGGTCAGGCAACTGAGCCAGCATCTCTGAAACGACAAGGCTTGTGGGTCGATAATGGTGAGTACATACAGACAGTACCATTTAGAACAAATGGTAGATTATCTTAATCTTTTGTGTTGATGAGTGGCATAAACTCAAAGATAAATACTTATCCATGTCAATTGCACATCCTCAAGCTGTAATCCATGTAATTTTTGCACTGCTCTTTTGCACTTACGGTTGGATGCAAACTGCATTTCGTTGTACTGTACTAGTACTGTTCAATGACAATACAGTTGAAGCTAATCTAAATACATTTAAAAACAATAAGTGGTCCAATGAGAATTAATATTTGTTGAAACCACTGAGTGTATAGAGTATATGCTCACCTGAAGCAGATCCTTCATCAACGAACAGGCAAGTGGTTTTCTGGCATGAGATCGAAGCGCCATCTGGTGGCAGATTGAAGTCCTGACATAACTTGGTGGTAACAACAAACGCTAGGTGTCATGATGATTGTAAATAAAAGACACAACACAAGGTGGACATGATGTTCCAGACCTTTGCTTGACGTAATTTGGACCTCTTAATATTTCACTTTATTACTAATGCCATACATGGATAAATCTATTAAAAAGGTACATGAAAATACATTATATAAAAATTTGAAAAGTTATCTCTCAACATTGTGAGATACATAAACCACATCTCAAACTATATACAAGTAATAACAACAACAACCGATACTGCTAGCCAATCAGCCGGTGGATATAACACATGTCATTTGTTTCCCTTAGCAAGTCTTTTTAGATTATTGCTGCGTGCTCCAATACACTACAACACCTACGTAATAAACGGTCGAAAATATTGTATGCGTCTATGCGGTGGAATCTGTGTTGAGTTGATTTGTAGTGTTGATAAGATCTCTGGGAAGACTTTCTCTTGCCTCCTGCATCCGTCTCCTAGCCCTTTGGAACGCCTCTGCCAATCAGAGCACAAATACATTTGTTAGCAGGCTACCTCTTACTTCTGCTCAGGATAATGTTGTTATTCTTTCTGGATAATGCTTACCAAGGACATTATAGATTGCCCCTTGCTGACTAAAGCCTCCTAGCTGGTCCAGTACACTCTGTCTCCTTTTCTTAAGGGCACTGGCATCCACAAACGCCCTGCACAGAAAACCCACCACAATGATGTCAAAGGTCATACTGTTTGCCCCCTTACTAAAGTACTTAAGCAAATTAAAACCTTCGCAAATACCTAATGTGAAATAATATGTGGTATTTATATGCGTGTCCAATGGAATATCGCGACTAACCTGGAGTGCTGGATACAGTGGAGGTTGAACGTCACACTGCCTGTGGTCAGCGTGCGAAAACCAAAGCGACTCAGCCGATCTCCCTATATAGAGCGTTTAAAGGTTTAGCTAGAATTGTTATCTTAAAAATCCTTTTTAAATCTGTGTTTTTTTTGTACCTTAAAGGTTCCTGGGACTCTGACGTAGCTGTAGTCCTCCAGCTCAGGGGAGCCACCAATAAAGAAACGTCTTAATTCTGACACGGTCCCCGTTTGCAGGGGCCTCCATGTATGACACGTCACTGTATGTTTCCCTATAGGGGTACCGACACACTGGTTTGAGCCAGACCCTGATAACCATTTACACTACTTTACGAAAATAAAATGCTAAAGTAAGACTAAATACATTTTCTAATAACATTTAGTAAACAAAAAATATTTCTAAATTGTTGTCACATCATGCTAGTTCATTTACCAAAACCGGTGAACTCGCTCTTTATAAATGTACATATTTCAAGTTAAGTTAACTTTTTGTTTTGGACAAAACAACTTTTCAGAGAACAGAGCCGTTTTATATACAGCACAAATCGTACCTGGGGTAGAAGGGAAGACCAGGTAGCCATAACCTTCAGTTCTGTAGCGTTGCCAGAAGTCCAAGGAGAGAACTTTAAAGTACAGGACGGGCCACTGGGGGAGGTACTCTAAGTTCACAGAATAAACAGGAACATTTAGGAAACATAGTGAAATGCATGGAGCCTTGAAAATTCTTCTCACAAAAAAAAGTGGACGAATAGCATAGGGAGGACAATTTACAAATATTTTACTATTTTATTTATTTATTATAAACTCACCATCTGTCTCATCTTCTCCCCTGAAGTATGCCTCAAAGGTGAAAGGGTAACTAAAGAAGGCTACATCATCCTGCAGGCATTATAAAGGCATGCTATAGTGTTAACCAGTGGTAAAGTCATGCAGTAAAGCAGATTCACTATGAAAACCGATGTATAAGGCAAACTAGTACAATGAAATAGAATAAAACGTGTAGACTGAGAATAGTAATGGGAAATATGTCAGTCACTTGATTGTTTTTTTTTTTTTTTAGAACATTAACTGCAGATGTCGAGTCATTTTGGCTTATTTTTATTTCAGTATTACAAAAAGACAGCTCCTGCACTTATCTACTTCCAAGTCAAACACTGTCCATAATTGACAATAAAACACAGTGTCTAACGAAATGTACCGCATTAAAGTAAAAGGGTGCCATATTCCAGCAAATTCTGAAACTGCAATTCATAATTTTTTCAATGTTAATTTAATTAAGTTACCCTGTGAAGCATTATTAAAACGTTGTTATTATGTAAATTCTATCCATATAATGATGTTACCCACTTATGGCTTTCACAAGAACAAAGGTCAACATAAAAACCTGAAGTGTAGACCTACCTTTCCTAAGGCCTTAGTGCGACAAGTCTGAGTGACTCCAGAGAGTGTCTGGGTTGGAAGCGTCGACCAATCTAGGCAGAACAGGCAGAATAGGATTATTTAAACACAACCAGCTGCATTATGGGAAGACACGAGGTATTATTTCAAATGGAGCTTGTGGAATAAAATATGGAAAAAATCCATATCAAGTAGTAGTTCTAAACTGCTCGTTCACTAAAGTATGTAATCAGCCAACCCCATGCATTCAAGCATGTATACATGGTCAAGACGTTCTGCTGAAGTTCAAACCACGCATCGGAATGGGGAAGAAAGTTGATTTAGATGACTCCGAACATGGAATGGTTGTTGGTGCCATACAGGCTTTTAAAACTACGGCTAAAATGTTTAATTTGCGCCAAATGCCAGAATTTTGGATTACAGATTAAATGTTTTATGTAAAGCCTACCATTTGGCATGTATAAAGGATTTCTACAGATACTCAGAAGGCAGTAATACAAATGCATAATTAGGAAAAGAGTACAAAATCAATATCCAAGAATAATTGCCAGGAATAAGGCTGTCCATCAAAACAGCACGGAGACATGCAAGGGAAGCCACAGAGAGACCCAATATTGTTTGTTAAAGCTAAGGAGGAAATTCGCCCTACAGCAGGATCTAGTACCCATCTACCAAAATACAGAAATCTGCTGTGGCAGTAAAAGGTATCTACCAAATACGTGTGGGGGTAGAATACTTACACCGTAAACATATTTCAGCAGAAATATAATGTTAGAAATTATTTTTTAGGGTTTCTGGAATTGTCTGAAACATCCAATGTGAAATCTAAATACTGGAGTATAACAGCACATAAGCACAGGGAGTGTTGAGTAGATGGTTCTGACTCACTGTTGGGCAGCTCCATGAAAAAATGGATGTATAAGTTGTCGTATTCAAAGCCTTTGGCTGATTCTGGAGAAAGAGACAAGCACATGTTATTAAAGGACACCTAATGGGAATAATATATCAGATCATTTATAAGTGTATTTGCCATGACCTATCTCTCCATTCACCAACAGACGCAGCACACCAGGAGGAGGCTACAGAACGCAGAAACACATGAAGGTCATGTATGTGGTTACATCAACCATAGTCACCAGAACGATGATACACCGTCGAGCCAAAATAGTAAAACCCCTGACCAATTGTCGTGTTTGACTTGACTGAATCACAGTGACATTTCGATACGTTTGATATGTTATTTCTAAACCCGGACACAATCATGTATGGGGACTTTGTTATGCATGATATCTGAGGATCATAGGATTTCCGCTTTGCCGTAAATGGAACACCAGTGTTGTGATATATAATGGAGAATTTTTAGGGGGCACTTTATGATGGTCACAGACTACGGTACATAAATACCATTTCAAAGTCCTGGCCAACCAAGCTGTTGAGGTAGTCTTTATGACGAACGTAAAGCTGTGAAGAGAAAAAGAGAAGGCAGTTCACCATCATCATCACAACCTGAAATACAATTCTGGCTGATAAATACTCTTTTGAGGTGAATTTAAAAGCACCAACTCAAATTTGACTTAGAACATAAAGCAATATTGAACATAAATAGAGAAAATTGTGTTCAATACATTTTTTTTTAACAAAACTACAAAACTTCTGTGAAAGTTTTACATCATACATGTAAATGCAGCACAAGTATTCTAAAATGTGAAAGATTCCAGTCCTGATCAAACAGGTAGGCTCTCTGCCACAACTATGAATATAAACGGTGTGAGATTAATTAAAACCAACAACCTGATACCTAGAAGATTTAATTTTACTATCAAGCAATATATTTATGAACTCTAAAAATTCTTCATTAAACAGCAGCATTCTATTATGCCAACCATGCCCTACTGTACATCTTGGAATGTTGAGTAAAATATAACCTCTTTTTATGTTTGTATGTTTATAGATTTCACAAATATTATGATGATGAAATATGTTTGCAGAAAAATGTGCACATCGCAGTTCCTCATTAAGCTACAGATGTTTCTCTGTTGAATCACAATACAGTTCTGTCTGCAAAATGAACGAGGACGAGATCATACGGATATATCAGGTCCCAATTTCTAAAAAGATTAGTTTTTAGTTTTAGAAGAGGCTCTTAAAATGATGCGCAATGATGTGCTTTTTTTCAGGGGCACAATGACGTTTTCACTTTGACAGCTCACAGACCAGTGACTTTAATTACTGGCCCAGCACCATCTGCCATTCGCTCATGACTGGAATGCAGATAAAACTAGGTACTACAATATAAGGTTCTAAAGTGTTTGGGCATTTAACCTTTAATTTATTTCACCTGTGAGGAGAACTTTGGGCTGCAGAACAAATGTTTCACTATAATGTCTTGAAGTGTTGATTTTGTGGTGAACTCTAGAATGAATACACTAACAGTTAATAAATGTTTCACTATAATGTCAGAATCCCAAGTGCTTGAAGGGCTGATTTTGTGGTGAACTCCAGAATGAATACACTAACAGTTATCAACGGTCAGTCACTCACATCTTTGTACATCCGTTGTTCCCGTTCCTTCTCCTCTGGTCTGATGCTGGCCGAGACATTTTCCAGGGTCAGACGCCACACGTCCCTCTTCTCCCCATCAGTCTCAACTCTGGAGGCAAACCAACAGCGTCGTCATAACATGGGCTATATTTCGGGTTGTACACTATGTGCTCCGTGTGTAAGTTTGCCTACTGGGGGGGCACTTGCCTGTAGGGCTCTTTTCCTTTGTTGAAGTCTGGTTTGATGGTGACCACACCATTTCCGTCGGCTCTGATTGTGCACAACAAGCATTCCTTGTCCTTCTGGCCAAGTCTTAGAAATAAACCAAATATGGGGTCACTCTTCAATGATTGTATAGGAAATGTATTGACATGTCTTTACATACAAAGCTGTGTAATAACAGAGTGGTTGTATCTCTGTGCTTAACTCACTTGCCCTGTGGTCCCAGGTCCCCCATAATGTGCATCGTCAATAGAGGCGTGTTGACCACGTGGCTGGTTCTCACAAAGTCCTCTGAGGGCTCCCAGGTGATCAGCCTGGACTTGGGAACACTGCTGTCACTGCAGACATAATGAACTCATAATGAAACCCTGTCCATGTCTTTGGTGGCACATAACATTGGAATGTGGGTTTTGCTTCAATGTGGATTTCAATGTTCTGTTATTAAGGCATTACGATTACATTCTCACTACAGCAAATAACACCTTTTTGGAAAACCGTGGAAAATTTTACTAGACAACCCTGGTAAATAAGTAAAGTTGAAACCTACACTGGCCGTCTGTCTTGTCGTCTGTGTCTGACATTGGCCATCCTCTCTGCCAAGAAGGTAGGGTTTGACTTAACCTGGGTCACCATACTCTGGGCGTGCTGTAGTGAGTACATCGGCATATTTGTTAAGCAAATGGTTGTACAATACTAGATGCACAATGCAATCCAATTTGAAAGGCACAAATAAATGGGAGATTTAATGGAATCTCACCCCTTCCCAATTGGTGTAACGGTCAAAATCGGTGTAGGTGAAAATCCTGCGGTTCCGTCTGCCCCTGGTCCGCTCCAGAGCCATGATCTCTGTGTGGTACTGTCTCTCCAGTGGAGTCTGGCAAACTGACTCGCTCTGAAACAAATCCACTTCATACTGCGCACACAAACACACACACAAATGTTTTTTATTGCAGCACACTGTACATCATTAAAAAAACCAAAGACTAATCGTAACCTGAATAACCTTTTAACGAAATTTAATATTGATTGTAACATTAAGCCCAAACCTTATCGAAAACCCAGACAGAGTATTTTATTTGTTACACGACACAGTTAAAATACAAACCTGACTGAACAGCTTTTCCTGCCAGGATACCACCAGCTCCTCGTCATCATCTCCAGCTGAAAAAGCATACGTAAACATGTTTTCCCCAACTTCTGTTGTTTTGACCATGTTACAAGCCTAACCATTGATCTTAATCCGTTTTTGGAGCTTTCTGGGTTGTACAGTTGTTTTAACCACTGTGCTACACAGCAGCTTGGTGGGACTTGTTCATTTCACATATACAAACACGCAAACGCACAATTTATTACAACTATGCTTACGCCAATCAATGCAATCTGGAAAATGCTTAAAAGCAGTATACATCATTCCCCAAAGTTGTCACAATGTGCAAAATTACAGAACAAAATGTAATAGCTTAGCTTAACAAAAACATCACTGCGTTTTATTATACATTCTTCATAGTCATAGCCTAGCAACCGTTCAAACTTATTTAGATGCATGAGATCTTTAGTCATAGGAAGAAAACTACTCTGGACCTGCACATACTATGGATTCAATTATGAAAATTGCCAAAACCATCCTTTTTATGTGATGGTTTTGGAAATACATCCGTTACACGGTTTTGCTATACCTGACTGAGCCTGCGTGTTCAAAGTGTCCATCTCAATCCCTTCCCTGTCCGGTTGAGCCAGAACCTGCCGTTGAAGGTGTTGTGAGAAGGCTGCTGCGGAGGTAACCCGCTGAATATGGATCCTGTTAACACCAGTGGGAACACAGTTAAAGAAACAGCTACTTAGAACAGTGTGACAAACACAGTTGAATGAAAACCGTATCTGCGTAAAGAACTAAACAGCAATGTTTCTAAGGAATTATATACAACACAGGCAGCGTCTGATTTGATAGCGAATGTATACACTAAACACGCAACCGCTAGCTTCTAGGGATGGAGGCTTCTTCTTCCTGGGGGGTATTTGGTAAGAGCCTTGCTCTTTGGTTTGAATATGAACATGCATTGCTAATTGTTTGACTTGGGTCTCATCAGATCAGAGAATATATTTTCCTCATGGTTTCAGAGTCCTTTAGGTGATGCTGAGTGTTGTCTTTCTGGCAAGATTTATCATCACTGCAGAGAATCTCTTAAGCTCTGTTGAAATTATTAGGGTCCTTTGGGTCCTTGGTCACCTCACCATTGTATGTCCATACAATACACTTTATGAATAGTTGTGGGGGTACCAAACTTCCCATGATGCTGTGCTCCTTAGGATTTCCAATGCTTTAGCATTTTCTCATAGAATTACTCTGATCTATTACTTGACACAATTCTCAGAGGTCTACGGTATTTAGTTCAGTTTCTCATTTTCAGTAAATTGGCACATTGGTGTATGGAGTAATGATAAAGGACATTCACAAAATTGAAAAAGTCTATAGCAAAGTAAACATGTCTGAATACTTTCTTAAAGCACTATACAACCCTTGAGAGAATAAATATCCATGGTACTGCTTCAAAGAAAAGGTATAAGGGGCTATAATATAAGCAACATCCTTAGCAATTCCGTAGGTAAGATTCTGGTTGAAAGGCAATTGTTCCATGTTATTGAAAGCATAAAAAACGATACATATTAACGTTTCAAAAAGTTAAAATGCAGCATTCGCCTAGTCTGTAGTGTTCAGATGATCGCATACATGGTCATTGCTAACAACTGAGAAAAGTAGGGAGGACATTTATTGATAACTGACACTGTACTACTGACGTATGCAACTGAACCAGCAGTGGTTAGAAAAGCAACTTACTTGATTTTAAGGTTTTTGACAGCATCCCGTGACCGATAGACTGCCTCTCCCATGTCGGTGTTCCATCCGTCTGCCATGACGACGAATTACTGACAATCGGCTAGCTAGCGTGTAGCTTAGCGTAGTTAAGACTGGCCGCGGCCGTTAGAGTTCTGCGTCGCTAAAAGCTACCAATGCTATGCATGGACATCGATGTGCACGCGTAATTAGCGTGCGCCTACGTTAGTTAATTATCTAATGCATCACTCTTAAACTAAATTCCTTGCCAGCAATGTGTTTATTGTTAGAAACAAGTTTAGCGGCCAATGATGTTGACTTGTAGCTAGCAAACAAGCTAAGACTCAAGCTACCTAGCTAGCTAACAACTTCTGTAGTCCTTCTCACTGACGCGTCTGCTCGTTGCGTAGTAACAATACCTCTGGTGGATTGTCTCTGAACTGCAACTGATATTCTTTTTTAAGAGACTGGAAACACGTTTTCAAATATAGACCTCGGTGCATTGTGCGAAATGCTATGGCAACAAAGCAACTGAAAAACAACAACGTTCGGCAATTAATTAAGCAAAAACATATGTAACTGGTTATTTGTGATATGAATGCAATTATGATTTTATATCGTGGTTACGTACTTTTCCAGTTGCTCTACTCAAACAATACGTTTATTTGAGATGTTATCGTAATGATTATCTAATAACACATCATGACAGTCTGAAAGCTGTTAAGCCTATGGTGTGTATTATTTGTATTACATTCTCAAATTCAACCCCAGTCCACTTGGTGGCGATACACTAGCCAGCCGCCTTTAAACCCCAACGAACAAAAACATATTTGTTGTGATCGGTTGTGATGAATCCATCGCTCAGTGCGGAAGTTAGGCAATGGGGTAGCGTTTGGCCGGTTTTTGCTTTATAACTTTTATTTTTGTATTTTGCCTGGACAAAACGTCAGAATGATCTCTCGAATAGTTTTAAAAGATGTGGCTGAGATGTTCAAGAGTTTTACTCCTGAGTTGAGGCTTACGAGTGGCATTGTTGCTGTCATAATTATATCTTTAGTTTTGTTTACAATCAAAACATATTTCGGTTTATCAGAGGAAGTCTTCAGTCTTGAGACCACCATTTTTGGCAATGGGGATGGTAAGTTATGCAGTTTTGTAATACCTTTTTAATGTTCTATACGAGAGGGCGGTGTAACAACAATAATTACTTTGCTACATTGAACTGAATTGTTCTACTTAATTAATTGATACATTTCTCCCTTTGCAGTGCACAAACTCATCACCTACTCCTTTCACCACAAGACAGTGACCCAGCTACTAATCAGCATCGGGGTTCTTGTGCCCCTCTGTGGCGGCATTGAGAAGAGTGTGGGGACGGTCCGCTTCCTCCATATCTTTCTATTGCTTTCTATCTTCACAGGGCTGTTGTACACCATACTGGGGCTTCTACTGTTCGGTACTTCTGCCCAGAACCAAGTGGATGGTTTAGTTCCTGTGTCCCTCTCTGTTATGAGTATGGCCACGGTACACTCTCGTATGGTTAAGGGCTTTCTTTTCGGGGTCAGTGTACCCATGTTAGCCCTTCCTTGGCTGTTCCTGCTCATCGTAACCATTTTGGTTCCGAACACTGTCTTTCTCTGCAACGTCATCGGCATCATCGTAGGGGGGATTTGTATCCTTATTCCAGCTTAACTGTGGTCTAAATGAACTGTGATGCACTCACCACTTTATAATTGCTGTCATAGTAGTGTACTAGTAGTGTAATAGTAGTGTAATAGTTGTGTAAGTTGTCCTGGTTGACCTGGGATGTTTGGTTAGGAAATTCTTGCATGACTGCGTCACATTGTCCTTATCTTGCTCTGGTAAAACAGATGGAAAGGGCTGGCTCTCACGTCTAGACCTATCTGAGACCAGGGCAACGATTCTAGACAAGAAGATGCCCTTCAGATTGCTGAAAAACATTGGTTTCCTGTATGTGCCAGCATCCACAGAGGAAAGACGGAGGGTTGTCCATCCACCGTGAGTACTGAGATAACACCACATGCGTTATTCATCTGAAGACAAGAAGTCATTAAATAAATACTAACTTTTGGGTGCAAGCCGGAGCTCACGATGTAGATCAAGTGTCATTGTAATAGATCACTGGCTCTCAACTGGGTTGACATCAGGACTTACATTCAGCCAGCCTGTCTCAGGTGCCATCCGATATTATCATTGTGGAAGCAATTAATGTAACACTATATTGACTTTAAACGTAGTAGTGATATCTCATCAAGTAACAGCGTTTGTACTTCTATCACTGTAATTAATTAATTAATGCTCAGTCATGACGAAGAATGTCGGCAAGCTCACTGGTTTATACCACAAAGTGTCGGTGTTGCAAATTAATTGTGAGTGCGATTCTCCAGCTAAGGTTCCAAACCTTGCCGCTCCTTGTCATTGCCAAAGATGTTTTGAGAAGTGGGATTTAGGATGAAGAGTGTGATGGTATATGCCACTTCTGCATATGGTACACATCAATTGATCTGTTAAACTATTGTTCGTTTCCCCCCCTACGGTTCAACATATATCTGTCACACGTCAGTGGTCTTTTGCGGAAAACCAGATTGTTTACCATTAATGAGCTCACTGGTGATTTCATCAGTCTTTCTCACTGTTGCTTTTGGCTCGGCTAATGTTATGGATAGATCTCTGACAGATTTATTCGGAGGGACACTATCTGCCGCTTGATGGCCAGCCTTGCTTTTATTGAAAGGTCTTTGCTCCTACATTTCTACTGACATTTCGCAATAATCTTTTTGGTTGCAGAATCATTCCAACCCCAGGCTCCTATCCAGTCCAAGCTTACGCCCCAGTGTCCTCAACCACCAACGTACAGGCTACTGAGTTCACACCAAACACATTTGAAGGCTGGGCACACTCATCCTATACACAGGGGAGCCCTGTAAATCTGTCAGATGTTTATGGATATAGCTTTAAGCAGAGTTATGGGCCAAGTCATGATAACGAACGTGGACACGGCTTCAACCACATTCAGGGTCATAGTAACCAACATGGACAAGTCTGCGGTCAGGGTCATTGTAACGAACATGGACAAGTCTGCGGTCAGGGTCATAGTAACGAACGTGGAAACGGCTTCAACCACGGTCAGGGTCATAGTAACGAACATGGACACGTCTGCGGTCAGGGTCATAGTAACGAACATGGCATTAACCATGAACACAGTTATAGCCAAACATCAGCTTCTGAAACCTACAGACAATGGACACCAGTGGCTCAACATCCACCTATTCAACATTTACACCTTGATCGTGTCTGATCATGCACTATAATAGTGTAGGAGTTTACAGTAAATTTAAGCTGGTGTTTACATAAGGGAACCCGTGTATTCACTGACCGATTAGTGAAACTCTTGAACATGACCTCATAGATTAGGGTGTCATTTTATTTATTTTAATTGATTGATTTATATATATGAACTGTAACTTTGTACAATATTTGAAATTGTTTCATGTTGCATTAAAAAAGAAGAAGACTTGTTCTGATTTGATTTGTAATATCTCTGGGTTTCAAGCAGTACTTGGGGAAACCTTCTCTGTTCTTTTGCGTAGCATTCACTGACCAATTGTTCTGAGATTAAATAGATGAAACTTCCATTACATGCAGTTTTTGCACGACAAATGGAAACCAGGAATAACAACAACCAGGAATAAATATTGCAAATCACTGATTTACTTTTTTTTTTTTTAAGTTATACTGTTTGTTTACAAATGGCTTTGCATAAAAGTGGATCAAGTGGTATGTCATCTAACAGGTCATAGTAACATATTATCAAGAGAAACATTTAAAAGGCACACATTTAAATTACAAAATTAGCCCAGCCATGTGATTCGATACAGAAACAGAAAACATTGTGATCGCTGAACATCTCCGTAACAGTTCCCTCAAGTATTTGCCCTCTTGGTAAAGATGAGCAAAAACGGCTATGAACCTAAGTCATTGTTGTTCATCAGCTAATCAAATATCAGACTAATCAAACTTTTAGTTGAGGTAAAATTGTTAAGACAAAAATACATTTTCCTAATTATTGCCAACCCCTACATTTAGTACTTTGTGGAATCAGACCTTGAAAATATATTCATTTTGGATACTTGATAACTCCAAGATTAAACCATCTTCCCCAACTGTGATTCATAAAATAATTATTTACCTCTTGAGACATCCTCACCTGAAAGGGAAGAAAAAACACTTCCTCATCTGGACAGATTGATCACAGCTCCTTAATTATTTCCCTAATAATAGAGATTTCAAATTTTCAAAGATATTTTGTTTCCAGCCTTCGCATAATTTATTTAGGTGAACAACCTTTTCTTACAGTATATTAAGTTTGTGTTCTTACTTTCTCCATGATGATGATAGATGGCATACATGTCACCTCGAGAATTTGTGGCATATGTGTCACCTCATTAATATCTCACTGAAACAGGAAATGATATATGATAAAGAAAAGTTACAGTTATTCAAATACAATTGTACTTTATATACAGCATTTACTTCCTCAATTGACATTATCTACTCCACATTTTAAACCCCAAGAAAAAAATAAAAAGCAGTTTTCCAATTAATCATTATGTATTCAATCCTTGTGTATGACAAGTTATGGCAGTTAAGACGTAGAGGAAGCACCTTTGGCAGCCATTACAGCCGCTAGAGCAAGTTAGCGTAGTCTTGTTTAGCTCCACACGTCCTGTGAGTAGCGCCCTTTAGTCATTAGCTCCTTGATGTAGGTCACGGCCTGTGTGTGTGTGAGGCCTCCCATCTCGTCAGCGATGCCATAAAAGGTGTTCTGCACATCCCGAGCCATATTCCGCGCATCCCTAGGAAATGACAAACAGCAGCCACTATTAAAGAGGGCCTCAGTGGCGACGCGTTCTAACCAAATAGATGGGAAGCATTCATAGCCACACGCTAATAAGTTCTTACCCACAAATGTAGACGTGAGCGTTGTCACTATGGATCAACCTCCACAGATGTTCCATGTTCTTCTTAAGGAGATGCTGGACGTAAACCTTGGCATGAGAAATCTGTTAGTCTAACCGCGCAGACAATTCTAATTAGAGCCTGCAGGCACTCAAAGAAATATAGGCAGTGTCAAATATTGGATGTCATTAAAGTTATTTTAAAGACCATGTTAAATCTTCTCAAATATTTAGTAACACAGACTAACTAAATAAAGCAGAAGCTGAGAAATGTCTTGGCGCTGTGTGTCACCTTCTCCTCCTGGTCTCTGGAAAAGGCCACATTGAGTTGAGTCAACACACCAATCTTCTGAAACTCTTCTAATTCCTGCTGGTACAGGAAGTCCTCGTTTCTGTGGCGACAGCCAAAGTAAAGTATCGTCTCACCGACATTCTTCCCTGATAAAGAAACACAACACATTCTGGATGTGAAGCTGTCTCTCGCACAGTTGCCTTCTTTTCCACTCCGCTTCCTTCTTTGAACTAATACACATATACACAAGTGAGCCGAAACAATATGACCACTCACAGGTGAAGCAAATACACAAGGGCAAAAGAGGTTATTCTACCTGGTACGAACAGAAAAAAAGTCTAATGTGGCACAAGTCACTGAAAATATTACTGAAGATCACAGGGGGAATGTGTCACAACGCACAGAGCATCACACTGTGCTGCGTATTGGGCTGGTAACCTGTGGAGCTGATAACATGTGGATGTCCATTTGACACGTGCCACCTACCTAAACATTGTTACCAGACCAGGTACACCCCTTAATGGCAATTGTACTCCCTGATGCAGTGGCCTCTTTCAACATGATAATGCACCCTGCTACACTGTAGACATTGTGTGTGTGGGAATGAATTGAGGAACATAAGGAAGTGTTCAAGGTTTTGCCCCTGTTTTCAAATTCCCCAAATCTCAATATAGTTGTGCATCTCGGGGATTTTCCAGACCAACAGTTCAAACCAGACCGTCTATGCCTTTAAACTTAAAGGACTTAAAAGATCTGCTGCTAATGTCTTGTGTCAGATACCACTGGACACCTTCATGGGTCATGAAGAGAGTCCATTCCTTGGTGAGTCTGCACTTTTTTGGCGGCACGTCTAGGACCAACAGATTTCTACACAAAATTGTTATGGTTCATCGGTGTATCATCAACATACATTGTTGTACCTATACAATTCTGTCCGTGGGGTACACACATTGTGGACACATTTAAGTTGTTCAATGCCACAGGCAGATTTTGATGCTGGGTGAGGCCCAATCCCTCTGGCTCTCGGACTCACCTTGCTCCTTCATCCACCCTCTCTCCTGGAGGAAGCCCATGAAAGGCGCGATGCCTGTACCGGACCCAATCATCACCACTGGGACGCTGGCCACGTAGGGCAGCCGGAACTGGGACTTACGGACGTACACAGGCACAGTGGCCTTGTGGCCGTTGTTCGTAACGACCTTGTTCTTCAGCCAGTTAGTGGCTACACCCTTGAAACTACGCCCTGTGCTTGTCTGAAAGTCTACTACCTCCGCACAGATGCTCACCATGTTTGGGTACACCTGACATCAAGACAACACAAAGTTAGTAATGAAAACAAAATGAAACAAAATTTAAAAAGTAACAATATATATTTTTTATTTGGCGCAGATGCTTTGACGTTGGGTTTATACTATTCATTTCCTTTGACAAATAGATAATTATCAGCTATCTAGCTTCCCCAAGAGTGTCAAACTAGAAGGCTGCTACACTGAATTGAATTGAAAAACTTTCCTTGCTGTCTCTAGCTATACCCCCATTTCTCCACGGAGATACTCTACCTCTGACCCCATACAGAGTCACTAAGTTGGTAGCACTTTTCCATGCCGTCCCCATAATGCAAAGCTTTTCACCGTCCTTCATGGGAAATCTTTCAGTTCTGTTTTGCGCCCGACTCTGGCTTGTGAAACTGACCGACCACTGCGGGGGTTATTTGGTTGGCGCTGTCTAAGTGTATCTTTTGAAAAGACCAACTGATCGGACCGGGTTGTTTTAGCCCCCAAACTGTACTCCATCCACAGGTGCGGCTTTGTTTCATTCTCTCACTAAAATGGGCAAAATAACACGTTATCATTTTCGTAATGGTGGGTCTTACCTTGCCAGAGGAGGCGATTGAGTAGTAGCGTGCCTGAAGGCGAGGAAGGAGTTCACACAGGTGGTCTAAGGTAGGATGGAGGGACGGCATGTCCTCTAGAACAGCCAGGATGTTCCTCCGAGCGTCCAGGACCCATCTCTGGTACAGACCCTGACGAAAGTACCAGACAGGACAGACAGATGTACTCGCCATTGATAAAGACAATGTTCGCCCATTTAAATCCTTGAATTAAAGAGGTTAAAGGTGAGAAGTTAAAGGTCAGTCAGGAGTACCAACCTTGCCCTCGTGAGAGACAGAGGCCATCGTGCGCAGTGTTTCCTGGTCCTTGCTATCCGCGGCATACTGGGCCAGCTCAAACAGCACGTTGGTCCGGGGCGGGTTGGTGATATCCAGGTAGTGGGTCAGAGCTGTGCGGTACGTAGTTGGACATGGGAACGGATGCTTCTTATTGGACTCCTCTGGGGGAAAAAACACACACACAAAAAACAAACACACACAAAAAACACACACACAAAAGAAAAACACACACACAAAAAACAAACACACACACAAAAAACAAACAAACACACACAAAAACAAACACACACAAAAACAAACACACACAAATATTACATACACACCTACATACTTTGTTTACTAAGTTATTTTCATTCAAAAGCTACAGTATCAATTGTGGATGTGTAGATGCCATGATTTAGTTCACTCTGTTATTCTGATGCTCTGCTCCATGCTATTCAATCACTGTGCAGTGAGCCAGAGGTTGAGAAGATATTAATATCGCCGGAAACATTGTGCATTGCAACCGAATACCGTAGGAAAACAAATATGGAACAACGAACTGCTACACTGCTAAACCGATCTAAATCAGCTCATATCTGTGTGCCGTGATATGCAACTTACCATCTAGGTTGTTTAAAGAGATAAAAGTGTCCAGGTCGGCATCCAGGATCTGTCCTAGTCTGTTCACTATTGATATGTCGTTAATCGGGTAAACAGCAATGTGGTCTCCACAGTCATATCTACAAACAGGGTGAAGGGACATTAATGTGTATGCTCACTTCATGACAACCGTTGATGTAAAAAGGGCTATAGAAAACACATTTGGTTGATTCATTAAATCATCAGCGTTTGTTCAGGACATTTGTTTTTATAGGGTCATTTACCTGAGGGGACTTTATTTGGTGTGTATTATGTCCGCAAGATTTCTAGGCCTGGGAGATGTGCTTCACATATCATTGGCCAGGAGGAGCAAAGTATTTTTGTGTTAAAAGTTTCGTTAAGACTTCTCTATCAGGGATGTCTATTTTAGAGATTTATTGGTAAATCTAGGAACATAAAGCTATTCGACGACTCTCGACAAGGCTAGGTGTAAAAAAAAAAACTGTATGTGGCTGACCTACAATATGGGCTAACCAATGACCTCTGGGTATTAGCTGCTGGGCTGAATAAGAAATAAGGGGTAAATAAAAAGAAGGTTCACGTCATTAGAATAAGTCACATGTCAGGTCAAAGTTCTTCGTTTCTGGCCATTTTGAGCCATGTAAGAAGTAGGTGTGCTAACAATTTTGATAAAAATACATTTTGTTATTATGAAATCTGTGGAGTGGTTGATTTAAAATTAGTTATAATGATTTTAATAGCATAGACCTCTGACTTTAACAGCATAGAACAGAGCAAGTACCTGATTTTTGAGCCAGAGATGTCCAACTCTAGATGCATAAAGTGACGGTTGCCGGCTTGGTTCAGCTGCCGGTTGGTGGCGACATTAGCCAAGCAGGGGTTCTTAGCATCATAAGGCCTTCAAAGGAGTTATTACAAAGGCATTTCAGACAAATGAAAAGTGGTCTGTTTTCATCATGTATTTTTTACAGCAATCCAATATATAGCTAACATCCCAAAACATTGGGACCAAGCACACTGAATAATTGCCATAGTTAATTTAGTCTTCTTGAATTGTTGTGGTATTAGGACAAGGCATTTTGAACAGTTGTATTAAATAATTAGAATTTCTTTTGTAACGGGACTGTAAGTCTCGCCTCGTAGGGGAAAATTTAAACGTTACCCTGGAAGACTTAGAAGCGAAAGGATCTTAGTCCTCACTCTAGTGCTTTGAGCCTCAATATGCACACTATGTGTATATGGGTTATCTTACACTATTTTAATATATAATACAGGAGCAGGTAGTGTAGGCTTCAGGTGTGTATGTCAATAAGGTGGCTTCCTGAAGTGCATGTGGTGAAAAATACATTTAAATTCACGTCCCTACCCACCTAATCCTAACAGTGTAAGTGAGACGCCCCTACCCCAAGGTAAGTTCAGAAATAACTGTCAAATGAATTTAACAACTAATAATTTATTTCCCTTCCTCTAGTAGGTTAGGTGTCTGCTAGAATGATCTGTTACCATGTAATAAAATAACAAAAAGTTACAAAAAATAAATAAAAGAATAAACAATTCTTGTTTTCTTGGAAGACCATTAAATGGTTAACACTTCCAAACTCCTAATACCTCAAAAGAGTATTCCCCAAAATAGATGTCTACAGTAGAGCACAAATTGCTTACATATAACACCGCATGTAAATGACTCTCATAGTTCGACCCAAATAACTCATTCCCAATATACAATCTCAAATTTACTTGAACAATTCACATAACACCATTTATAACTTCATTTTCAATTGACTCAGTTCAGACAAACACTCAGTCTATAGTATAATCTATAGTATAACAGATGGAACGATCTGCAGCTTTCTGAAGCTTTGGCACATATGCAAAAGTAGTGCTTTTAAATGAAGTTAGATCAAAGCTGAATCAACTAAGAATCGAAAAAAACATTCAAGAATCTAAACGATACGATCCTGCTTAATATACTTTTAGTAAGAGACAAAATAATTGAACAAAAAAGCCAGTTTATAGAATATTTGAGCAAATATTGCACTATTGCATTATTTTGACTAGTCTGAAAAGATAGTACAGTGGCGATACAGCTAAAAAGTATTGAATTGAATCCATAACCTTCATTGATAAAGTCGTGTGACACCCACGTTTGTGTGTTCACATATGTGGATGATGTTTTTTTTTTTGTTTTTTTTAATGCACTACCAGCAACGTTTTAATGAACAATCACCTACTGTATATTATTTGACTTTTTTATTGAAGTCGCATAACCGAAGTAGTGGCAAAGCGGAACCTTTGTGTCATGTTGGTTGTGGCGGGGGGACCAGTATGAGTGGGGCGCTGCTGTTGTTTTACCTCAGAAACAATCTGGGAACCAACAACTGTGGCTGTGACTCATTGTTTCTCCTTTCCACCTGTTCACACAACAGGTTAGTAAAGTATAAAAAACGTGTTCTATGAATTTTGTCTAGCTTTTTAATATTTATTAAATGTGATCTGTTAAAGTTAGGATTTGATTGTAATGAATTTCGACAATTTATAACTATAAAAGTTAAAATGTGTTAGCGAAGTTCTCTCAGCAAGGGCTACAGCTGTACCGAAGGGCTCGCATACACTGAATGCCACGATAGTTTGGGAGCTATCTTAGAGAGTAAATAAGCCCCATTAGACAGAGTGAATGGAAGTTAAATATTCATGTTATTAAAACAGAAAGAGATCCATCTTTATAACTAAATTGTAAACTGCTATGTTTAATGTATTTTCGGTGGCTTTGACCTATGACAGACAGAAACCATAGGTCTGAGGTAAAAGTTTTCCCGCCGTGAAGGCTAGTGGCGGTCAAGTAATGACTCGCGCACCCTTTTAACACTGAATGTTGCGGTGGCTCAGTGAATGACAGGGTGGTTTGTATTGTAAGACAGGAGAGTTGTCTGGTTACTGCGGTGGGTGAGTGCATGTAAAACAGAGGGGAGGTGTTGATCATTGTTTTACTGACCAAAATACAGTGTTTGTTATTTATTTATTAACTGAATTATTTATTGATTAACTGAATTAGATAATAGTTATGTATTTATTTATTAACTGAATTATTTATTGATTAACTGAATTAGATAATAGTTATGTATTTATTTATTAACTGAATTATTTATTGATTAACTGAATTAGATAATAGTTATGTATTTATTTATTAACTGAATTATTTATTGATTAACTGAATTAGATAATAGTTATGTATTTATTTATTAACTGAATTATTTATTGATTAACTGAATTAGATAATAGTTTTGTATCTAAGAATGCACTTATTGGTTAACTGAATTCTATATTTGTGAAAAAGGTTACATTCAGTTATTTGCTGTGAGATGTGAGGTATTAAGAACAGCATTGTTGTGTGTTGATAGTGACATGATGGCACTGAAATGTTTTATGCAGAAAATAAACAATGTTGTTTTACCTCAGAAACAATCTGGGAACCAACAACTGTGGCTGTGACTCATTGTTTCTCCTTTCCACCTGTTCACACAACAGGTGAATATAATCTGCCCACCGGTGCCGATTGGTACCCGTAACAGTAGCATAACAAACTCCCTGAATCTGCAGTCATCAGATCTCTTTTCCTGTAAAAGTTAACATGGATTCACAGACTATACTCTTTCATGGAGTATTTTTTTTGCACAAGAATAATCTCTCCTTGGGAGAAAATAAACAGATCTTAAGATTGGACCTCTCTGATCCAAATTTCCATTCTTTTGTTAGTTTAGATATTTTGGACAAATACCCTTGAAACTATTTTTTATTTCCTTCCTGTTTGATTGTGTTTGGGCAGCATCGTAGTGAAATGTTGCTGCAGGCAACATGAAAAAATAAATAGAACCAGCTTATGTATGCATTTGACAAAAGAGTTCAAGCTGTTTTTAAAGTTAAAACGCCAGCATCATTTTTGGGACAATTAGAACATCAAAGCTTTGAAAATGTGTGTATAGACGTTCTTTTTCTTCTTTCAGAAGAATACACGAACTTGAAATGCATTGCTAAACTTGAGCATTGAAACAGCAATGTTTTCAACTATTTAAGACTCATTTTAAACAACGATTGATCAATACAAAAACTCAAATGTATGATGTGTACTATTTAAGTGTTTCCATTGTTGCAAAGGCAAGAGATGCACAGCATAACACAATTCCAGAAGGACCGCATTTTGTTTAATTAGCAAAACAGCTCTCTATTACACCTAGTTAGTTCAGCTGCATACACCACTTTCTGTGTGTATGTGAAGGAATCAACTCACGGTTTCTGTTTGTATTGGAAGGAATCAACTCACAGTTTCTGTGTGTATGTGAAGGAATCAACTCACGGTTTCTGTGTGTATGTGAAGAAATCAACTCACGGTTTCTGTGTGTATGTGAAGGAATCAACTCACGGTTTCTGTGTGTATGTGAAGGAATCAACTCACGGTTTCTGTGTGTATGTGAAGGAATCAACTCACGGTTTCTGGATCTCAAAGCTCTTGAGGTGAACCATCTCCCCAGTGTACACCTTATCAATTCTGACGTCAGTTGAAACAACCAACTGGTACTGTCTTATGCTAAGATAGAAGAGGAAAAAAACACTTGGTTAGTTTCTGCTCTGAAGCTCTCAAACACATGATCGTAGACCCACAATGCTCAAAAGACCCCTGGAAATAGTTGCTAAGAGACAATATGGAAAGCTCTCGAAAAAACCTGAAGTGGGATTCACTCGATTCGATGCAAATGTGATGTTGCCTGTGGTAAAACGATCAGATATCAGAGTGAATTGACCCAAAGCACAGCGTTGTTGTAAACGTGTGGCATTTATACATTTATGACTGTTTCTGTTCAGTGAACACCTTCATCTGTGTGCAAGAGTTAGTATAAACACATTGTGAGCACAAATTACACATCCGTTTATCTAAGAAATCTTTTTTTCGATTTATCAGGTAATGCAATCGGCAATTACAGCTCCAGCTGTGTATTTGATTTGCAAGCATCTGCATTGTGAATCTCCCTGTTATGAGCGAATAAAGATAGTTTGGAATAATTGAAACATGTATATTAAGAATGATTACTTATTTTAGAAAAAAAACTCTAGTGAGCAAACAACCAGGTAGGAGCCAACTAGCTATTACCTGGTGCTATCTCCTGTGGCCTCCACCCCAAAGTGCTCACATACAGCTGGCCAGAATTGCTCTTTCCATGATATAAAGTCTTCCTCCAGACTGGTGAAATGGGTAAGACACAGAACATGTCACAGGATTATATTTTAATGAGCAAACATAGATTAAGTCATTGACATTGTGGCAATGTTTTCACTGTATTGACTGTACTCACTTGCCATCGTCATCTCCCACTCCCAGGTCACAGATCCTGTTGCCACCCAACTCTTCCAGTCTCTTGTCTGTATACTTTCCCATTGCATTGAAGTGCTCGTACGTTCTATTCCCCAAGCCAAACACCTGCAGAGTTCAAATACAAATTATGTCACCTGTGAACACATGTGTAGATGAATAACCCATACTACATCTAAAGCTTATTCTACTTTTAGGGCATTGATCAGGGCAGACATAGGGAAGACATAGGGCAGATATAGGCCAGACATAGGGCATAGATCAGGTTAGACATAGGGCAGACATAGAGCAGACACGGGGCAGACATAGGGCAGACAGAGCAGACATAGTTAAGACATTGGGCAGACATAGTTAAGACATAGGGCAAACATAGGGCATAGATGAGGGTAGATATAGGGCAGACATAGAGCAGACACAGGGCAGACATAGGACAGACATAGGGCAGACAAAGTGCCTACATCATGATACAAACCTAATCCAACTGTATATGGATTTTCTATAAAGGGGTCAATGTGCTTGATTATTGATAAAATTTATTCATGTGAATATTCACAAAATATTTTCGGCAAGAAAGATATAGAGTAGATTGTTCTGCTGGAAAGTGGGACAGAATATAACCCATGCTTCAGCAGTATATGTAGGACCTTCCGACACCACTGTTCTCTGCTTGTTATGGACGTGGTAGATTATTTGTTTATTTATTTGTAGAAAAATATATTTTTTACAGTTTTTCCCTATATATATTTTGCCCTGGTACATCTGATCTATGAAATCTGCCTAGCCTACATGAAGTGAATATGGTCACTGTCACTTTATCTGTAACATATGTTGTGTCCATAGCTGTTGTAGCTACGTATAAATACTGTGTCATTTGTGCCCTTTTTACTGAAAGACCATCTCCTAACATTTACTCCATTCGAATCAGATCGAGCCAAGAGCCTAAGGTGCTTTCTATGGCTGGATGCGAAACAATTTTTGAGAGCACCAAAGCCTGGATTTTCCTGATAAAAAAAGACAAAACCACAACACAATGCTGTCTCTGGAGAGTTGCACATGGTTCACATTGTTCAGTGATGATGTCATAGAGAAAACACTCTGAAAGGGAGACTCCAAGCCACAAGCATGCGGTTCCAGCTTTGAGGTTGTTCGCTCCTGGAGCTTGGGTTGGCAGCAGCACGTGTTTTCACATGGTTGGTGAGTTTGAAGGGAAATTGAGCTGTGTACTGTAGGAAGTCTGCCAGGGCCTTTAACATGGGAAAACCTCACGCGTGAACATCTCAACTCCTGCCTCACCTTTGATGGAGAATAAGGATGCAGTTTGACTTATTCTGAGTAGATCCTGTCATCTACTACAGACATACTTCCTAGTGTGTTATGTCATGATGTGGAGAACAGAATACCAACCGCAAAGTTGACTCCGTTCAGGTCCTCGTGTGTCTCCTGCATCCAGTCGTAGAAGTCCTGGGCGTTATCTGTTGGCTCCCCCTCCCCATATGTGGCCATGCAGAACACAACTAGGGAGCTGTCGATCTCCGAAAGACGACGGAGCTCTGACTGAAGAAGAACGGGAAGAATGTCATTTCCGGCGTGATACATATCATAACGCATAATGCATCAACTCAGTCATCGGCTCTTCTAATAGCATTTTTTTATAATAAATATATTTTGTAAAATTAAATGAGATTAAATGATTAGGTGAAAGAGCTGCACGGTGTCACCTGCACGTGCAGTAGGCAGAACAGTGAACATCTTTTAACAGAGCACAAGGTATTTAGTGGGGATCTGGGATCTGTACCATGTGGTATTCTTCTGGGTCAGCTGACATGCCTCTCATTCCATAGCGCTGGGCGTCTTTGGCCAGTCGGTTGCAGAACTCCTCAGCCATGCCTGTCTGAGAGCCATAGAATGCCACCATGTTCCTCCTCTGGAAAAGCAAAGGAAGACAGCGTCATCCTCTACGTTATTGTGTCCTCGCTTAGCTCAACCCAGACGTGAAACTCGTTTAACAAATGGACACATTTTTGGAGCCAGAATGTAGGATGAAACATACCGTTTTCTTCATTTTCTCAATGAAGCTGGTTCCTTGCTGTGGAATGACCCTGAAAAGACACAAAGCAGATGTTGACGGCAAACATCGGCATAGCATTGTTGTTTAGTAATCCAGTCAACAACAAAGCTATTAAACTGAAAAGCAATTAAAAAGACAGGCCCTTTGAGAGCAGAACATGTATTATAATCTGGCACTCATTCCACACGAGAGATATTTCCCACCTATGAACATCACGGAAACATCATAAAACTGATATCCCTTCACAAATCCCGGGTCGGCAGCGAAGAAATGATTCAGTGCATTACCGAAAACCTTCCCAAAAAACATATCAGTTGTCATAGAAAAATCCAAATCATCAAAATAAAGATGAGAAGTGAGAATTGTTATAGGTTGTAACAGTAAACTGTGCTAGAAGTCCCTAAGTTACATTTGCCTCATACTTAAAACATGTTACCATGGTTTAAACAAGCATGTTAATTAGTAATTGTAATTAGTAATTAATTGTTTATTCGTGTTTATTTGAAAAATCTTTCCATGGGATGGTGTAAGGTCGACATGCCACCAATCCTGGGAACGTAACTCATGCCCTCAGTCACGTCACCAATCCTGGGAACGTAACCCAACTCCCTCAGTCATGTTTTACGTTCTGTTCCATTCAGGTGCACTGCATGATACAATTAAGCAATTAACATCCCCTGTGGCATGTATAAAAAACACTGACCTTGATCTAATTGATTTGATCTAAGTGACTTTGCAATAAGAGATTTTGCAATGATTACCGGTCTATTCCAGGATGACAAGGCTCCAATTCACAGGTCACAAGGGGTCACTGAATGATTTGATTAATATGAAAATGAGGTGAACCAGATGTCAACCTAATGGAAAATGTATCTGAGACTATCAACCAACATTTTAGACAGCGTTCCCAACCACCACCATCGAAACACAGAGTGAGGGAAGGTTTTTGGAAGATTTGGATAAAAACCGCAGTTGAGTTCCGGAGACTCATATAAATGGCAAGACTCATTGGCGCCGCCCTGGTGACTCAGGATGGCCCAACACCTAACTGAGACAGTATGTTGTTTTTTCCTTTTATTTGTCACCTGTTTATTTGTTTATGTCTTTGATGACAGGCACAATAAAAAAATCAGCATGAGTGTGTCATTTTATTCGTTCTGTCCTTGAGCAAGACAGTTAACCCTAAAATGCTCCCCGGGCGCCGTGACGTGGAAGTCAAATCAGGTAACTGATTAGGGCTGCCCCCTGCACCTCAGGGTTGGGTAAAATGCAGAGAACACATTTCAGTTGAAGGCATTCAGTTGTACAACTGACAATATTGGTCTATTCTATTCTTCTATTTTATGAAGAACCTCACACATTTCCCATTCACGTACCACAGTTTCCTTTGGCTCTTGAAATGTGCAGTCTGCCCGAGTGGGCGTTAGAATATTTACATACAGAGCCCTGATTATCCAGATGAACAGACATTGGTCCATTATAATAGCTGTGGTACAGAGGTCAATGGAATGCATACCGTGGGGATAGAAGAAGAATGTATTATAACCCGGGCTTAGAACTGGATTAGTAGGAAACAGAACATTGGGAAAGAACCAAAATGACAGAAGCTGATGTCCAGTCACAGAAGATGGCTAGTGTTCCGGAACTGAAGTGTTATTTATAAAGAGCATGGGAACCAGTGAATAACCAAGGATTGTATTTCCAGAAAACGCAGAAATGCATTTATGCAAAGCACTTCTTCTGTCACACACGAAAACGTCTCATTCCAGACAATGTTGAGGCTATCTGCCACTCTTTTTTACGAGGCATTGGCCTTACTATAGCCTCCTGAATTCAAGGATGAATCATAGAATGAAATAGGTAATCATTTTAAATTTGAGATGAATTGGTAATTATTTTCACAACTAATTAAGCATGCTATTGATATACAATAGCTATATTAAAAACTACAAAAGTCAGACTTTTTTATTCTGGGGCCACGGTGCCCATGTGAAAGCAAATGTTAACTCTGACCTAAGGTTTGGAGCTAGCTAACTCAATGCCATTCATTTACATTTCAAAGTCTTTTAGCAGACGCTGTTATCCACAGACATTTACAGGAGCAATCTGGTTTAACTGTTCAGCTCTGGCTTTCGATCTAGCAGCCCAGTCCACAGAGAGGCTGAGCATGTTTGATAGAAATATTTAGCAGTTTTAACTGTATAAAAAAATGGCCTTCTTTTATGCGTTTTACCACATAGGAAATATTATTGTTGGGCTTTCTTCCACAGGGTTTTATATTGTTTTGGTTCCACTTACGTGTTTTACAAAAAAAATTGTAGTTCTTTACTGCAAATTCCAGGCTTTGTCTTCAAATAACTTGTCATTGTCATTCTCACCTAATCCTGTTTGTTAACCTTTAAGGTGGTGACGATAAATGAATAACTTATGGGACGGTGGGATGTGTAAAACGCCTCAACTTTCAGAAAGTTTTCATCCAGATTTTCTATTTGTTGTATTCATATTAAAAAGTCTCATTAGTTCTATCACGGGCAGACATTCTTGAAAGACTTCAAATCTTACAGGGCGTCGTAAGAAACAATTTGGATTACGTAGAATTACTCAGAATCCTGCAACGTTCAATGTTTTCTGAGGTGTAAAAACATGACTTAAAAACACTGCAAAGCAGTCTGTGAAGCAGTTTAGCCAACAGAGCATCAACACAGTGGACAGTGGATAGAGCAGAACGAACGGTCACATGCAGACAGGCACACAGGGAGAGACTGACCTGGCTGCTGCCGCCTGTCTCTCTTTGGGCAGAGAGATCGCACATCCCATGGCTAGAGGACGTTTTCTCCAGCGCTCCACAGCACACAATCCTATAAAGCACGTAGTGAAGAAGCCCTTTAAGGCTGACTACCCCTTGGTCTCCCCATAGTGCCTTTATGCTGATGCAGGAGCGAGTCTCAGTCTCTCACTGCACACAGACCCCCACCATCCAACCTCCTCACACACACACAGACACACACACACACACACACCCACACCCAACCCGAGCGCACTCTCTCTTTCCCTCTCTCCATGGTAGAATCAAAACATGCAGGCAGCCTTGGCAGTTATTCAGCTAAAGCAGCCTCTTGCTGGCAGGCCAGGCGACTCTATGTTCTCAGAGAGAACGGCGGGTGGACGTGCTGTTAGCCACTCTCGCCATCACTCAGCTGGGGCACCAGAGACATCTGGCACCACAGACATCTGGTAGCACAGACATCTGGCAGCACAGGCTGGGAAGCCATGAACAATATAGCATGGCATTTCCTTTAAAGCCCAGTTCAAACATGGCAGCAGACAACAACTTACAAATAATACTCAGTCACACACATCCACTTTCTAAATCCCTCCTCCGTTCCGCTGCAATCGGTATGGACCAGCCCACCAGGTCACCCTAGCAACCATTACCAGAAAAAATGTTTTTTTTCTTATTCAAGACAGATGAAGGAAAGGCAGAGCCGAATGAGGCACATTTCAAACCCGTTAGCCGAGTGAGTGCGTCGCTATGGTTACCCAATCTATCATAAAAGGTTGCCATTTGTGACACAGATCTGCTCCTTTCATTCGCCCTCAAAGGGAAATTAGGGACGGCTTTCACAGAAACGAGGGTAAATAGAAAACGCTCTTGGACTTTCGCCCCAACTTCCCACCTCGGAGAGCTATCAAAGGGACAGAGCATCCGCTTGGACATTTAGCCACCTAGATAACTGTCCAAAATGTGTGTGTACTACACCAAACGCAAATAGGGTGAACCGAGACGGAGCATTCTTCTCCTACAGAAAAGGACCACAGACAATGAAATGCGAGCTTGCCAAGCACAAAGAAACTCCAAGGTAGCTCTGCCTTGTCCTGCACTCCCCAAAACCTTTTCTTGGAATTTTCACAGCTTCAGTCGTGAGCCATTTTCTTCTCCTATAAATGTCCTCCGATGGGGTTTGTTAGTGCTGAGGAGTTACAGATCTTGAAGGGAGAGAGTGGTCCAATAATTAACTATGAAGCTTTGTGCTCCCTCTCTCTAAACACTGCTCCGATTCCGACAGAGTCGGTGGGCCTCTTTCTGGTGGTTTCCACATTTCCAGCGATTAAAACTTCCTTAAAGTCTATTGTTTGGGGAGGAGGGGAGAGCAGAGCTGGCATTTTCCCTGTGGGGAAATTGATCCAAGCAAATGCCAACAAAGAAACATAGGTAACTGTTCCTTATCAAGCCCCTAGTTAAGTCCTGCCAGTCTACTCAATGTCCGCAGCCAGAGAACATACCGGAAGGCTCTCAGGTAACATTGGTATGAACGGATGAACAACCAAACCTTTTTAGAGCGTCCCCAAAATGGAAACCAATAACTAAATGTTTTAAATGTATATATTACATTAGGCCTATGTATCCTAAGAATTATTTAGAAATATAGAAATGAAATGAAATTTAAAATGCATGAATTTTATTTATTTTTTATTAAAAGCATGTATTTTATCATTTTATTTTTTTCCTCTGTAAAGCACATTGAATTGCTTCTATGTATGAAATGTGCTATATAAATAAACTTGCTTGCTTCAGTTGGGAACTATAAAGTGCAAGTTCTTGAAAATATACACACGATTTAATACATAAAGGGAAGTGGAACAATTGGTGATAAAACAATAAACGCTGGTACAATCGCTTGAGTATGTTTCTGCGTGTGGACTGGTTGAAACAGAACAGCCTCTGGTTCTGATGTAGCTCCACAGGAAGGAAGCTGCGCAGTCAGCTGACTCTTTAACTTAATAATCTTTTTTTCCAAAAACAACACAATCAACTGTTCGCTGATTTGACCACACAAATTCTCTTCAGTTAGGCCTGCATGAGGTCAACACATTCAAATGCTGGAAACCTAGGCCAGCCACAGTCTGATCTTACAGCATAACCACACTGCCAAATTCCAGGGCAAGAAATTACACATTATTTTAGTCACCAGTCGTGACAAAATGGGGGTTGTTCTCATTAAACGTATTGGTTGATCACGGTATATAAAGGAACAGCTAAGCACAAAACCCCTTTGAGACCACTTTTAACAGTGGTACTGTAGATATCAATAATACAACATGTGTCCCTGTCCAAATACTTGTTCTGCATTTTACTGTGCTGCATACACATGGCATCAGTGAAAGCTGTAATGGTTGCTGTTGTTAGACCGATTGAAGAGTGGCATATTTCAATAAAACCCATAAATATGTGCTGACATCAGTCAGTGTGGAAATCATCAGATTAATCTAATGGCAACACATCTGACCCTGAATGTCATATTCTCAGAATTTGGTTAGAGTAGGAACAAAATAATATCAAAAATGTATTTTCCCACTTTATTTGCACCTAAAGAACATTGAAAATATGCGAACAGTTTAAAATCAAACCACAAGAGGGCGTCATCCAGGAAGGATACACTTTTTTGCATTATTCTAACCCAGAAGGTTGGGGCCAATACAAACAAAACAAATTCAACAAAAAATATTCTAATTTGATCAATAAGAATTACTATGTTGGTTTATGAGAGTCTGTATATATATATCGTAGCAACCCTGATATTTCTTTGTTGCAAAAATATATAAAATTCAAAATCCACCACCCACTAGTGACACTGGTAGTCTTAATTAAATTATCGCTGTAAACAGGACAGTTAATCGACAGTTCACATGCATCAGACCGATGATAGTTAGGGTGGTGTGCACAATCAGATTAGTGATAGTTAGGGTGGTGTGCACAATCAGATTAGTGATAGTTAGGGTGGTGTGCACAATCAGATTAGTGATAGTTAGGGTGGTGTGCACAATCAGATTAGTGATAGTTAGGGTGGTGTGCACAATCAGATTAGTGATAGTCAGGGTGGTGTGCACAATCAGATTAGTGATAGTTAGGGTGGTGTGCACAATCAGACTAATGATAGTTAGGGTGGTGTGCACAACCAGACTGATGATAGTTAGGGTGGTGTGCACAACCAGACCGATGATAGTTAGGGTTGTGTGCACAATCAGATCAGTGATAGTTAGGGTGGTGTGCACAACCAGACCGATGATAGTTAGGGTGGTGTGCACAACCAGACTGATGATAGTTAGGGTGGTGTGCACAACCAGACCGATGATAGTTAGGGTGGTGTGCACAATCAGACTGATGATAGTTAGGGTGGTGTGCACAACCAGATCAGTGATAGTTAGGGTGGTGTGCACAACCAGATCAGTGATAGTTAGGGTGGTGTGCACAACCAGACTGATGATAGTTAGGGTGGTGTGCACAACCAGACTGATGATAGTTAGGGTGGTGTGCACAATCAGACTGATGATAGTTAGGGTGGTGTGCACAACCAGACCAATGATAGTTAGGGTGGTGTACACAACCAGATTAGTGATAGTTAGGGTGGTGTGCACAACCAGACTGATGATAGTTAGGGTGGTGTGCACAACCAGACCGATGATAGTTAGGGTGGTGTGCACAATCAGATTAGTGATAGTTAGGGTGGTGTGCACAATCAAACCGATGATAGTTAGGGTGGTGTGCACAACCAGACCGATGATACTTAGGGTGGTGTGCACAATCAGATTAGTGATAGTTAGGGTGGTGTGCACAATCAAACCGATGATAGTTAGGGTGGTGTGCACAATCAAACCGATGATAGTTAGGGTGGTGTGCACAATCAGATTAGTGATAGTTAGGGTGGTGTGCACAATCAAACCGATGATAGTTAGGGTGGTGTGCACAATCAGACTGATGATAGTTAGGGTGGTGTGCACAACCAGATAAGTGATAGTTAGGGTGGTGTGCACAATCAGACTGATGATAGTTAGGGTGGTGTGCACAATCAAACCGATGATAGTTAGGGTGGTGTGCACAATCAGATTAGTGATAGTTAGGGTGGTGTGCACAATCAAACCGATGATAGTTAGGGTGGTGTGCACAACCAGACCGATGATACTTAGGGTGGTGTGCACAATCAGATTAGTGATAGTTAGGGTGGTGTGCACAATCAAACCGATGATAGTTAGGGTGGTGTGCACAATCAGATTAGTGATAGTTAGGGTGGTGTGCACAACCAGATTAGTGATAGTTAGGGTGGTGTGCACAAACAGATTGATGATAGTTAGGGTGGTGTGCACAATCAGATTAGTGATAGTAGGGTGGTGTGCACAATCAGACTGATGATAGTTAGGGTGGTGTCCACAACCAGACCGATGATAGTTAGGGTGGTGTGCACAATCAGATCAGTGATTGTTAGGGTGGTGTGCACAATCAGACTGATGACAGTTAGGGTGGTATGCACAACCAGACCGATGATAGTTAGGGTGGTGTGCACAATCAGATTAGTGATAGTTAGGGTGGTGTGCACAATCAAACCGATGATAGTTAGCGTGGTGTGCACAACCAGACCGATGGAGCATCAGGACACGCTCTTCCAGACTCACAGTTTATACCCCCAAGGTCATAAGGCTTCTCAGTCAGCGACATTACATCTCCTGATCCAAGCGGTTGCACGTTAACTGCACTGCCACAAAAAAATTAGATTCTCCCCTAATTGTTACGTCATGGGTTTTTAAACAGAACGTTTTTACAGTACTTGAATGTTAACTTGTGTTACCGAAAACTTCACAGAAACAGTATGTAATAAGCATGATAACTTAAAGGAGCAATATGCTGAATTTATTATCAACTAGTTGAGTTTCAGCAACAACAATTCACATTCAAATAACTCTTTCTTATCTGTTATAATTTATAGACAAATTACAGCAACATCAGTTGTGCTTTTTAAAGTACATTTTTACCAGAAAATGTCAAACAAATTAAGTAATGAAAACGTGTTTTACCATGGTGGGTCTCATCAATTTAAGCCATATTATCAAACATTCAATTAATTAAAATATTATTAGCCAACAACAAAAAATTCATGTAGAATTATTCCTAAAATTCCAGTAGCAATGTTGTAATGTGAGTGGTGAGGCACCGACTGCATAATGTGCTCGTATTTCTTCCATGCTTCATGTGGACCTCTGGAAGAAAAAGTACCGAATGTGCAAAACCTAATGGTAATGGGATCTGTCTAAGCTTTGACACAGCTGATTATGTATATACGGACAGACAGTTTGTTAAGAGCACAGCTAAACCTCTTCCGCTGATATCTCAAACTTGTCCAGGCAACAATGCTGAAAGTGACACGCTGCAAATTAACAAGACATCAAAATAACAATCATTGGATTTTGTTTAAAAATCCAGTTATCCATGTCTTCCAGTCTTACAGGCTCTTGGCATCATCTTGATTGTGGATGTACTTATGGTAGACAACTCTAAGTGTGGTGGAGAAGTTCCCCATGAACAACAGGAGGTAGGAGCAGGCACACATGAAAACCTGGAGGGTGGGACGGGAGGTCAGATTAAGATACAGATATCGATCAGCGTCAAAAAAATACACAGAACAATAGTACCAGTGCAACAGGGAACGCGTGAAATGTGCTGAAATAAAAGATCCCAAAAACATGAAAAGCACAAAAAGTATATCTCTCAAATTCTGTCCGGCGGAGCATCTCTCCAGAATATTCTGCACAAAGTGCCATTTCACCATCAGGGGAGATCATCTGAGACTTAACTGCCCTTCAATCCTATTTAATTCAGAGTATTGGAAAGCAACAGATGCACATTGTATTTTGTATTCATGTATTTTGTCTTGATATTTTTGTGTTCCTGAGAGACAAAAGGAACTAGCCACAGTGAATAATAAATAAAAGGAGACGCGTTCATTAATGTTCTCTGTTTAATGAAGAGCATCTATGAAATGCACTGACCTGCCACTCTTTACACTCCGGTAACTGGGCCATTGTGAACAGCGTTAGGCCGTTGTAGAGCTGCCAGAACTACAAACACAGACAAAACACATGCTGTAACTCTAACACAATAGAAAGGATACAACACAGACAAAACCTGTGCTGTAACTCTAATACAATAGAGGAGATACATGTCCATTGACAATATCCAGTGGCCTATTTCATCCTGCTTTATATATAATCAGTTAATCAGGTTGAGGCCCTATGAGATTGATGCACCACTGATACTCACATGACCAAAGAACAGGAAGGGTAGAAGAAAGGTCAGGCCTCGCCACATCCAGGACTGGAACCCCTCTGAGGTGGATAAATGTTAGTTTAGTTTATACACATGTACTATACAATACTGAGCTCTGTGATAAACTACTGTACTATACAATACTGAGCTCTGTGATAACCTACTGTACTATACAATACTGAGCTCTGTGATAAACTACTGTACTATACAATACTGAGCTCTGTGATAAACTACGGTACTATACAATACTGAGCTCTGTGATAAACTACTGTACTATACAATACTGAGCTCTGTGATAAACTACTGTACTATACAATACTGAGCTCTGTGATAAACTACTGTACTATACAATACTGAGCTCTGTGATAAACTACTGTACTATACAATACTGAGCTCTGTGATAAACTACTGTACTATACAATACTGAGCTCTGTGATAAACTACTGTACTATACAATACTGAGCTCTGTGATAAACTACGGTACTATACAATACTGAGCTCTGTGATAAACTACTGTACTATACAATACTGAGCTCTGTGATAAACTACTGTACTATACAATACTGAGCTCTGTGATAAACTACGATACTATACAATACTGAGCTCTGTGATAAACTACGATACTATACAATACTGAGCTCTGTGATAAACTACGATACTATACAATACTGAGCTCTGTGATAAACTACTGTACTATACAATACTGAGCTCTGTGATAAACTACTGTACTATACAATACTGAGCTCTGTGATAAACTACGGTACTATACAATACTGAGCTCTGTGATAAACATACAACACAAAATCCTATTATAAACGGTACATAACAGAAGGTGTAATAAACTGAGAACTATATAATTTTGTAATATTAGTGAAGGGTAAACATGTGTGATTAGACTGTGGCGTGAGCCCCGCCCACTCACCAACTGTCAAATCCATGTTGTGACTCTCTCCCAGGGCTCGAAGTCTGTAGAGACATCCACTCTGATAATAGTACTGAAGAAACTGGACAAAACCTATTTGGCAAAAACAAAACAGCAACACGCATGTATTAAAACTGACACGGGTCTACTTCACTCAATCATATAAAAAATTTAATTTCAAAAATGTAGTACTCGCTTTTTTTTATATGAAACTCAGATATGTTTCAAAGAAAGAACTGTATGCCGTTCCAATTCAATACATTCCAGTTGTGTCTTACTTTGGTACAAGCAGTAGGTGAGGAACTGATTCCTGAACATCTGGTAGAGTTTGCCTTCCGGCCTGTAGAACAAAGAGGGCAGTTAGAAAAGTTAAAGTAGTTGTTATGTGCACACCAGGATTCAAGAAGCAAGTGCAGGTGTGTTTTATATGAGAGAATAAGGCATAAACACAGACAAACTGACACTCCATGGAGAGAGCAGCTGACTGATAGATAAGGGAAGTCGAATTAAGTTTATTGAGTCCAGATGTGCCCAATTATATGAGGCAGGTTGATTGAGTCCAGATGTGCCCAATTATATGAGGTAGGTTGATTGAGTCCAGAGGGGCCCAATTATATGAACCTGGTTGATTGAGATCAGATAGGCCCAATTATATGAAGCAGGTTGATTGAGTCCAGATGTGCCCAATTATATGAGGCAGGTTGATTGAGTCCAGAGGGGCCCAATTATATGAAGCTGGTTGATTGAGATCAGATAGGCCCAATTATATGAGGCAGGTTGATTGAGTCCAGATGTGCCCAATTATATGAGGCTGGTTGATTGAGTCCAGATGTGCCCAATTATATGAGGCTGGTTGATTGAGTCCAGATGTGCCCAATTATATGAGGCTGGTTGATTGAGTCCAGATGTGCCCAATTATATGAGGCTGGTTGATTGAGTCCAGATGTGCCCAATTATATGAGGCTGGTTGATTAAGATCAGATAGGCCCAATTATATGAAGCAGGTTTATTGAGATCAGATAGGCCCAATTATATTTGTCAGGTTGATTGAGTCCAGATGTGCCCAATCTTATTTTTATCAATCTATTTTTTGTAAAAGCCGTATTCTAAAATATATATTTTTTATAAATCTATACACAATACCCCATAATCAACAAAAACTGGTTCAGAAATGTTTATTAAAATATAAAAATCTGTGAATTCTTTCCAAACGCACTCTAGGTGCAAAAAAATGCACATAAGCAAAGGGTCGAATTGCAAGATAATGTGTCCTAGTCAGCCTTTACATAGTCAGCTAGTAATATAAACTATTAATACCACCTTCCAGGCATCACATTACCTGCGTATGTGGCTCATATGCACAGCCAGTGTTAACAGGAACACAGATTTGTTCAGTGTTTTTTCAGGGAGTGAAGGAACCCTTACCAAGTCAGCATCACCCCAGACAGGAAGCAGAACACATAATGATGAAACACCCACCAACCCTTGATCCTGGAACAACAAAAAACATGTCCCGCATTTACTGGCCAGCAGTATGAGCTGTAACAATATAACAGTAAGGATGTAGAGTACAGCTCAGAGCCAACAAAGCAGATTAGTGGTCTAGAAAATCAACAAGAACTCTAGACAATCAATCTACAGTGTCCCTGCACAGACCTTTATCAGGGAAAAGTTACACCTTCAAACAAACATTTATGTAGCGATTTATATAACGGACACTAAACTAGATTGCTTTTTTTTTTAAACTAAACTAACCCTCAACCTAACATCTAACTTAATAACCAAAAATTCCTGTCTGTACTTAAAATTGCTCTACTGCCTAACCTTAAATCTAACCGCTAATGCCTAACCATAACCGAAAATAACCAATATTTTATGTTAACCTGTTCCAGGAGCTTACCCAGTTACTCAACTGTACTGGATCTACAATGGATAACCGATTACTATGGATACATCTCTTTCGGCCACATGTCAATCTGCATGGAGTTCACTTTAAAGTGGACTTCAAAAATGCTGATTTTGTTGATGTAAAGGCTGAAATAATGATATCCATGTCAAAGATGTTTACACCTGTAATTTGATCATGTAACAAATTCAGTGAAAACAAATGTGTTGGTTGAGTAAACGGGCACACCCTGTATGACAGAGTAATAGTGATGTTCAGATTTAACCATATACTGTTATGTGTTGGTTGAGTAAATGGGCACACCTGTATGACAGAGTAGTAATTTTTTAGATTGAACCCATTACTTTCCAAATGTAGTATTAAAGGTAATTTGCATCATCAACTGTTCAGCTAATGAAATCATCGAGTTCAGCTAATGAAAAATGGGGGCGAAAAACAAATGTGTGGCGTTCATAATTTTGTTCAGTGTATAGTCAGCTGTTCCTATGAAACAGATAAGGATATTACTCCAAGGGTTGATGACAGGTTAATGAAAAAGGTCATCAGGCAGGAGCGAACCACAACCTACAAGAGTTTCGGGCAGGAACTTAGATAACCCTGTATATCAGTGCGTGTTGTTTCTCAACAGGTTGGAAGACTATTTTTAAAAGGAATGTCCTGAAAATGCCCAATCAAACTCCATATCCCAACCCTCCATGTGATGGATTAAAGAATCCTATTTGACTGAGCCGGAACTCTTGAGCACATGACACCTTACAAAATCCAGAATTGCTAGGGTGGATGGTCAACTCTCCAAACAGATTTACTGCTGTAATCAAGGTTACCTTCTCAAAGTATTAATTAAGGAATGTGCAATTACGCAACCAAGACATTGACATTTTCTTATTATATATATTAGAATTAGAATTTATTTTACACTTCTGTTGTGCGTGATGACATCGCATGTGTCACAAGACACATGTTGGGAAGACAAAGCAGCATTAACGGCCCACCACAGAGGCAGACAGACAGACAGTACTCTGTACTGACAGTCATGCAGTGTCTTCAGCTGAATGAATACACACACCAGCAGTGTCAACTAGATAATGGGTGAGATTGGCTGACTACTGAGCTGGAGCCATTGCTGATTGGCTGACTACTGACCTGGAGCCATTGCTAATGAGGATACTCTCCCGGATGGTCAGTGTGCAGTAGTACCACACCAGGAGGAAGTTGAAGAGAGCGTCTAAGGCTCTGCAAAAACACACACGAAGAGGATGAACAGTGAAGTCCACTGCGTTCAGAGTCACCGGCCGATATTGCTGCAGTCAACCTGCCAATTACACACTCCCTCAAAACTAGAGACATCCGGACGACATTGTGTTGTTTGCCAAACTGTACATTTTAGAGCGGCCTTTTGTTGTCCCCGGCACAGAAACCTGTCAGGTGGAAGGATTATCCTAGCAATAGAAAAATGCTCAATTATCTCAGGAATATCAAACACAAAGATGTGTGACATTAAGATAAAATTTGCTTTTGTGTGTATTGAACTTTTCTGGGAACTTTAATTTAATCTCATGGAAGAACCACCATACGTGGTGCGTTTATATTCAAGTTCTCTGTATTTTAGGGCATTAAAAACAACAATTACAGCTATCCTTAAGTTTAACATATGATAGTTACTCACCTGTAGCTAAATACAAATCGACATGTAAATGAGAAGAACAGGAGCAGGACGGTGAGGACTAATTTGAATTTCTCATATTCATCTTTGTAAGCGAATCTGTTAGACAAGAGAAATGCATTTTAAATGTTTACCAGGCGGCCCGTGGTTGTCATGTCACTCAAAACGTATTACATTGCTAGCCTATACATTTCATAAAGATGTCAAAGTGCTTACTTGGAGTGTTTGTTGAGTAGCGTTACGTTCACATTCCCAAGAACAAGACTGAGGTACAAACTGTAGAGCGAATGAGAAGGAAATGGACAATACAAATGTGATGGGACATTGATTCAGTGAACTACAAACGTGTGCAGCTAATCACAAACATTGGCTTCCAAACTTGTTTCAAATTGACTAGGACCAATCAGTATTGAGTTCCAACGACACACTATATGTACCTAAGGCGTGTTACAGTAGATTGCCTTGACAGAGAGAAAGTCCGAACTGTTAGTCTGTACTAATACACGTCTATTTGCTTTACCCGTTCTTTTTTGGCAGGAAGGACTCCATTTCGAAAAAAACATTGGGTCTACTCTTAATCAGTTCCTGGATCCCATCTATCGCATTCATTTGCTCTGGACTCATAGTTTTCTTGCATCTAAGGGGGGAGAAGAATAACATGATATAAAGATAACTTGATTTCAGTAATCGATACCAAGCTGACAAATAGAACTGGAATAATGAATAGAATGAGGTCTAAATCTGAACCGCATTGAACACGGCCAGTTTCCATGTGTCCTTTATGAACAGTGCCCGATACTCACTCTCCCAGGGACACTGTGAGATCATCTAGTTTCTTCCTCTGTCGTGCTATGGCATTGGAGCAGCTGTCCTGTAACTTGGACACCTCCTCTAGCTTCTGTTTATACAGTCGGTGTGTTTCCTAAATGTAAAAAAAAAAAACAGAAATCTAGCATTATCACTACAGTGCATGCAATGCCCCATGGTATATATATAACTGCACACTGACACAAGACATAATGATCATGAAACTATATAATGATGATTACTTTAGTTTAAGCATAGTTTTAATATCTACCTTGACAGTTGTACTGACTGATCCAGATGAAGCCTAGTCTAGTTCTACTGCCATCTCAACCAATATAATCTCTTAAAAAGATTAGAACTTAATAATAATAATTAATTACATTTATATAGCGCATTTCTAGGCACTCAAAGTGCTTTACATGAAAGGGGGAATCTCCTCAACCACCACCAATGTGCAGCATCCACCTGGATAACGTGACGGCAGCCATATCGCACCAGGACGCACACCACACACCAGCTTACTGGTGGAGAGGAGACAGTGATGACGTAGCCAATTAGTTTATATATACATGGGGATGATTAGGATGCCATGATGGACAGAGGACAAGGGGCAAATTTGGCCAGGATGCCGGGGTTACACCCCTACTCTTTATCGAAGGACATCCTGGGGTTTCTAATGAACACAGAGAGTCAAGGCCTCGGTTTAACGTCTCATCCGAAGGACGGTGCTTTTTGACAGTATAGTGTCCCCGTTCCAATTTTAAAACTGTTTGGATGTCAACTTACTGTTGTAGTCATAAGCAACTCACATTTTATATCAAAATATCCAACATTTGTTTAGAAGTTAATGCTTGTTTTAGCTGCAGTACTTTAACAACTTTTACAATTTTATGAGATGGTCAATGAAATGATCCCTGTGGGAATTCCTAAACCCTTCATTCTTTCATGGAAGTGCTGGTTTGACAGTTCCTCAGTGCAGTAGCAAATTTCCCAGACAAAACTCGAATCTAGAATTTACGACTAGTGAACTTTATTTATTTTTTTACCAAAAGTATCAGCACCCAATGACAGCCCAAGTGTTCTGTTTTACAGTTACTGACAACAACAGGTTATCCATATTTTCCTGTTATCTGAAACTGAAAGCAGCAAATTTCCCAACATCCTCTGCATGCAAAATTCACACAGCTAGCCTCACATCAACATTCACAATGCCAGGTGTCAGCTGGACCGGTTTAAAGCATGCCGCCACTGGACTTGTACACATACTGATAAGCCAAATCATTATGACCTAATGCCTAATATGCTGTAAATCCTCCACGTGCCGCCCGCCCACCGAGACATGGAATCCACAAGGCCCCTGAGGGTGTCCTATGGTATCTAGCGCCAATACATCAGCAGCAGAAGTCCTGTAACAGTGAGGTGGAGAAACTGTCCCTCAAACCATTCCCAAAAAAATGTGTGTGCAGTGTGGCAGGGTGCATAACCCTGTAAGCTATTTGGATGTTGGACGGGGGTGATCATGGACAGTCTGACAAGTCTACACAGCCCCATACACAGCTGGGTTTGATGCACTGCGTGTTGTGTCACATTCCTCCCATAACCATCATTACAATGTTTTGGGACTTGCACCACAGTAGGCCTCCTGTTGGTTCAGACCTGTCGAGATGTTCTTCATCGATGTGCTTCTCTTGTCGGTGTGTTCTTCGCCAGACCACTGTCAGCAGGTACTCCCTGCAGCTGACCCAAGCTTTGCCATTTCAGAAATGGTTTGACCGAGGCGTCTGACCATAAGTCACTCAGCTCTTTACTCCTGTATACATTATTTTGACTACGAAAACTGATTTCTCCCTTACAACAAAAAACACCCAGACCATGACATGCGCCCTTTTATTAACGTCATATGGGAGTCAAATGTCTCATCAGCGTATAACAGCGTATAACAATGACAGTAATGAAAACATCCAAACCTTCGTTTGTCAATCATTGTCCAAAAACATGCAAAATATAAGTCACCGCAGTGCTGTCGTTTGCTGATTATTAATAATAACCCATATTTACTTTCGGGCCATGAAGAACGGGGAAATATATTGGGAATATATGACCCAAGAACACGTAAATTCACTTTTAAATGGTCCATTTGTTAGCCTAAAAACCGACCTGTACGGCTTCACTGACATATCGCAACAAATGATATGTCGCGACATGGGTGCGATACTCTAAACTAGTCGCGGTTAAACTCATATCGTTCCGTCGGCTACGTCACAATGAGAGTTATCACTTTTGAAAAGACAATGGTGCCCATCGGGTAGTAAAATATGTGCAAGTTGCACGTGTTTTTTGGCGTTTAAAAAGCGCCATACGACAGTTGACACACGCAGCGTGTGAAGTTGAACTCACGGATGTGCGACGTGACACCATATCGCGACCCGCTAACTATAGGTCAGCAAGTTGTTAGAAAATATAATTTGTGATAAAACATGACCCTTATTACCTGGACCCGTTGGTAGTCCTTATCCAGATTGTCCCACTCCTGTAAACACTCGTCATAACTCGTTGGATTGAATAACATTTGATATTCCTATATATGTGCAAAGGCGAGACTAGTAGGGAAATAGCAGCTGTGCAACAGTTGTAAACATATGGGTCTGGGTGGAATCAGCACATTACACTGGAGGGTGCAGCCTTATTACATACGTCACAACGAGAGCAGATCTTTATTCTATTATTATTATTCGTTGCAAGTGCCGAGATATTTACTGTTGTTTTATAATGATATGTTATATGTTTTAATATATTCCTTATTAGGATATTTTTAATATGTTCCCTATTGGTGTGTTTTATGTATTTTAAAACTGTTTTGATGTCAACTTACTGTTGTGTTTTATAATGTTCCTTATTAGGATATTTTACAATATGTTCCTTATTGGTGTGTTTTACATTAATTTTAAAACTGTTTTAATGTCAACTTACTGTTGTGTTTTATAATGTTCCTTATTAGGATATTTTCTAATATTTTCCTTATTGGTGTGTTTTCTATTTATTTTAAACCTGTTTTGATGTGGTGATAGTATCAAGGGGAATGCAAATAGTTTTAAGGATACGGGTGTAGGAACAAGAGTATAGAAGAGGCTGTGACCGGCCTCACACTCCGATACAGTAGGTGGCGCTGTATGCACCTTCAGTTAGTTGCGATCCGCCAATAAACCCAAAGAAGATTGAAGATTGACGTAAAATGCAAATGTAAATCTATACTAACTTAATACTTAAACCGGTATTGACATGACAACTTTACATTGACAAGTTTGCTTAAATGCTAAAATTGTATTTTGCACCATTCTACTTCTAGGTAGAGACAAAATATTTTTTAGGCAAACCTAACTTATTGAATATTTAAATTATATTGCAATTACTATGACAAAATAGATTTCCATAATGTTAATTAACCTTATAAATATAATAAATCTGAAAGGAATGTAGAAACCCTATTTTTAGAACAGACAGCAGGCTCAGTCAACCAAATGACATCATCAGACATTCTTTATGTTGGTTTACTGTCTTTATTAAATTGTGTTAATATGCAAAATGCCAAGTAAAATTCTGGTAAATCCTGTTTAAAGGTACTTGTTATTGCCCATCCAAAAAGAACTTGATGACTAAAATACTTTCATTAGCAAAACAGTGTGTCACAGGACTGTTGCCATTCCGTTCTTGATTTCAAATGATCTACTTATCATTTTAATAACTGGGCTCTGCGATATCAGTCACCCTACTACCCAGTGTGTGCAGCTCCCAGTCAGACAGCTGCTGCACAAACCCTCGATTTGGCCTCATGTTGGTTTTACATTGCGAGACATGCTCCCAGGACTCCTGCAATAATAAAAGTGACATCAATTTCATGAAGGAGTGGGAGAACTAACAAAGGCAACATGCAGCTCACCAAATGCAGTAGCTAAATAAGTACTATATTGTGATATTAGAGTATAATCACAAAGATACTTAACATTTCTTTTGAGCCCTGTTTCTATTCTAAGTTACGAAGACATTAAAGTAAATATACTGTAACTTGCCTTCAGTGTGTATTTAAAGTGGTGCAAAAGAAAGGCTATGGCCACAGCACTACAGCGACTTATTCCGTTACTCGAAAAGATCAAAACTGCAGATCCAGTGTTGAGCCGAGAGCCTTAAAAGATGAAATGTGGAACATGACAAAGTATCAGTAACAAACTTTACAAAAAATCATCAATAAATATCTAAAAGCTAAGAGAAAATACATGCAGCCTACCTATAAAAATACAAATTCTCTCAAAACGGGAGAACAGATCAGCTACCACTGAATCTGCCACATTGATGTGAAGAACGGTGTGGTTTTCCTTTTCAAACCTTATGCAAAAAAACATATTAAAATACAACCTCTTTTTCAACCGAATAATTCATAATACTACAGAGTCTGTACGCACATGTGACTACTGTCTTCAGAGACATTGACAAGAGCACTCAGTTTGAGGTCTTTTAGGACATTGGGAGTGATGGCTTGCTTGTAATCACCCATGTAGAGTTGACCTGGCAAGAGCTCCACAGGATAAGGTTGGAAACTCTCCAACTCCTACATTCAAATGAATAAAACACAGCAGCACACAGATGTATGCAAATCCACACTTTTAAACACTCTTATCTGAATAGGTTTGCATTTACTCAATAGGCTCACGTTGGGAATTTCACATGACTATGCTAATCGGGATGCTAAAGTTTTTTAGGTTATACTTTTTGTTTATTTAACTTTATTGTCATTGGACAGTACAAGTACAGTACAACAAAATGTAGTTTGCATCCAACCAGAAGTGCAAAGTATAAGTGCAAAAATATATGCAGTATAGTATGAGGGTGTAAAATTGACATGTATAAGTACATGTGCAGGAATTCTGTTTAACAATGTAGCAAATTGCAAATGTGCAGAGGGCAACACCAAAGGAGAACATCTGTGCAAGTGGTAAATGGATAGTACAAACAATAAGCATTGTGCAAGCGAGTGCACTTGTTACGACACAAATGTTTTATGCTGTAGAGAACATGTGTCAAACCGGTTCTATTGAGGGCCGAGTGTCTATGGGTTGTTGCACTCACCTTGAATTTGATTGATTAATAGGTCACTAATTGTTTAGGTTCTACCCTCACCTGGACGTGTAGGTATCAACTGGAAACTATTTTAAAGGAAAAAACAAAAACCTGCATACACTAGGCCCTCCGTGGAATCGGTTTGTCTCCCCTGCTGTAGAGGTATTACCTTTATGGTGTAAAGGATTTTTTGTGTCCTAAAGAAAGGATAAAAGGTTGAGAACCTTTGATAACCTCCTTTCAGAATCTTTACAGGATAGCGGCTGGATTTTGTCAGGGCCTCCGCACATTCAATTGCCTCACCTACAAATACAGACAAGGAGTTTTACAAACCATTCTCATTTTACTCCTCGCCTGGTGACAATGAATAGAAAACTGTTTGTCATTTATTGCACACAAGCATATTGGTTAAACCTTTGTATTAAAACATGTGTTTGTTTTAATTTGCCTTGTCTTTCCTGATGCACTTTCTAGAATAACTTGTAAAAAAAAAAAGTTTTCTTGTAGACAATTGGTTTAATGCATTAATTATTTTAATTGACTTGGTCATTTAATCATTGACATAGCGTCTACTTTTTTAAAAATATTGTTAGGAATGATCAGTTAGACAGCGCTTCACTGATATCAATCAACAACAAGACTATAGTTGAGTCTTTTTTATCTTAAAATGCTTGTAATAAATAGTAGTCTGTGACAAAGCAGGTGATTAAGCTCACCTGAATCTTGCAAAGAACTTGTGCTGTTGTCATAAACCACAATATACCTCATACTCTCTACCTCCACTCCTGCAGGTATTATACATTTGCCTTTCGAGTCCTATGAAGTAAAAAAATATGTATACCTATTACACAGACCCCAAGATTTTTTTAGGCTATGGCTCTGTCATGTGATTTGACATTCATACCCATTTTGCATTTCTGGCAGTGATGACATGGCTGGCATTGTATTGTCCTTTAGCACGAGAATCTGAAAAAAAACACCACAACAATCAGTTCACATTTTGTAATTGACTGTATAGTGGGACTGCATCTTATAGGTAATCCTACCAGTCTCTTACCTATTAAACAGAGATAGTTGAACTCTGATAGTCTGGACTGGCGAGTGTACTGATTAAGAACGTTAAATAGCTCAGACACCTCACAAAGGATTGTTCCAGCCATTGCAGGATGCCTAACAACAACAACGTGTATTAAAAAAACTGTCATTGCACCTAGGAAAGACAGGGATTGACACCCAGCATCTTTGGTGTTTGTGCTGAAATACAGTCATTTGTGTATTTCTAAGAGGATAACATTAGCATTGCTTGAACATACTCTTTGCATTGTCGTAAAATATTTGACCAAATTGTTCTCCCCTCCCAGTGTCCACTGTTTCATTATAGCTTTAACTCCGGGGCAAATGTAGAAGTCGAATAATGAGGTGTCTTCCGCTATATGTAAAAGCAAACGTTTCACTGTGAAAATCTGTCTTACGTGATTTTCACAGTCACGATGATATTGGCTACAATAACGTTAGTAGATTCCTGCCCTGTCCACGAACAACTATATTGATAAAGCAAGCAAGGAAGGACACTTCAATGAGTAGGTCACTGACATCCATGTGGTTATCACCCACAGTATCAAACACAAGTAAGGGTATTTTCACACCTGGATTTACTATTAGTTGAGTGGCCTTGTTTTTTACAGTCCCATACCATAATCTGACACACTTAAAAACGACTGATGGAGCCCAACTTGACCTAAATTAATCTGCACAAACGAGCCCTAGTTACTATGATTAAAATAACAACAACATAATGTATCCACAAAAGTGAACTAACCCAAAAGCCCTTGGTTACAACATTTATTACATACAATGTAATATAATTATAACACAATATACAACACATACTTACGACAATCTACAACTTCTAAATCAAGCCTGAAAATGTAAAGTACACGAGTTTGTTTTCATTTTGTTGCTAGGTAACAAAGTAACGGGCCTGGGTTGGCCCAGCTGAGGGTTCAGAACGAAGCGTCGTCTACACACACAGACATGTTGTACAGTACTCATCTGTGATTGGTCATTCTACTTTCGTAACAGAGATTTTAAAGGGGAAGACGCCACTCACGTTGGTGAAATAATGTTGGTAAGTGTACCACAAGCGCCATGCAGAGGTAAACTAATCACGTTCACGTCGTCATACTTGCGTCACACTGTCGCTCAGCTAACCATCTTGTAAAAAAAGAAAGTTGTGCAAGTGTCGATAAACAGCAAATGCTTTTCTTGTAGCCAGCAGACAAGAAAACATTCGGAGCATTAAACACAAGAGATTTACGGCTTTTGGTTAGCTCCAATTGTAGATTTTGAGGAATTCTTACTTTCTTACCCCAGTTAGAGAGGCGTGGCCACTGTGAAGCGTCTGCTCGCGAAGATCTTTGGTGTTTACTATCTCCACAATAATATCTCTTTCTGTGCGACGTTTTCTGATTGGTTGACGTGAATTTAGGTCTAGATTTTGAATATCTTTGGATGTTGTTTTCGTGACCAAAGTATTTTTAAGTATTCTAATTTAATACGGTTTCATGTCTGGATCATGGGTATGTAACGTCAGTTTTACTTTTAAATAATGTGCATACTTTTGCTTAAAACCAGTACGCTTTACTAAGCTAACGCAACAAATGATTAGCTACGTAGCTAGCATGTAATCTTTGACTAAATGTTAACTAGCGAAGGTTAACTAAATAACCACCTTGTACTAGCTAGTTTTGACTCTTATAAATTAACTTATGGCAATATGTACATCCCCGGAAAGGGAATGAAACAGGCCTTACTACCCGAGTTGTCAACTAAAACCACTTTTTGTTCACTGTGCCTTTTTTAGAGACCAAGCCAAGCCTTCATACGACGCAGAAAGAAGAGGGCCAGCAGCAGACGCTGGGCTATTATGAGCAAAAGGCTTCAGGAAAACCCAAAACCTGTAATTACAGAGTGAGTCCATCAATTGCTTTCATCACTGTCTGTATATTACTAAGTTCAGACTGTCATATTAGCCCATAAACAGTTTTCATAAGGGCTGTCACGTTTATGACATTTCGGTTGGAGATTGATTGTCGCACAAATAATTGCGATTAACGATTTAATTGTCTAAATTTATAATTTTATAACAATATTAATGTCCCAAGCATATAAATAATATTGTGACAGTAAAAAAGCCTTATGAAGAAGTTATTCATTTACAATGAACATTGGAACTGTACTAAACTCCTATATGGAAACATATTTTTTTAAATCAAAGGATCGCTCAAAAATTGTTCCAATAAAACAAATTGCGATCTGTGTAAATAATCACGATCAGGCGATTATGTAATAATTGTGACAGCCCTGGTGGTCATTCTATTACATTGTCGACAAAATCATCAGCATGGCTGAATGATTATATAAAAGAGGGAAGACTAGTTACCTTCTCGCCTCTCTTTTTTCATTAGACCTGAAAATGTTGACCCAATCACCCAAGCCAGACCAGCCCAACAGGAAGACACCACTGTAGGAAATGTGAATAAATGTGGTTCGTCGCTGGGTGTTGGAGTATTGATACTGTCATTCCGCAGTATGTACCAATTCTGGAGAAACATCCTAAGCCAGGTAGGTTTCTAAAACAATGCTATGTTTTGAATATGGCCATGGTTGAGGCAAATGTCATTCCTGAAGGGTGAGTGACATGTCTGGCTGCACGCTTATTGTAACGATGATAAAAACTCTTGTGGGTTAGGGTGTTTTATTTGGCCATATAGTGAAGGTAGTCACAGTTTGGTGCAATAACAGCAAAGTAAGCACATTTAAAAAGAGAGTTCTTGTGGTGCTGTAGATTGCTAGCGACAGATCTACAAAAATAATTCCCATTGCCACGGTTTTGTATAAGCGAAGTTAAAAGCAGTTTCTGATTTAACATGCCGCTGCCAAACAGATTTATGTGTTATTTTTTTTGTATACTTCCAAAAATTAAAAGGGTTTAAACTCTTGGCCAAAAGGGAGCAGCTGTGCCTCACCAAACACTTGCACTCGACAGTTGATTTGGAACCTAGCCTGGTATCCTAACCCAAGTTTATTGTTTTATCTATCTATTCCAGTCATTTGGATTCATGAGAAAATGGTTGTTCTGGCGGGGTTATGGAAAACAAATTGAGACACTTCAGAATCAATTAGCGGAGCTTCAAAGGGAGATGGATGCGGTGCGTTCTGCTCTCGAGGTGAGACACTGCAAATAAATTCTGAATATAACTGATTATGGCGACGTGATTATGATGAGACAAATGGACTCTGTAGAACATCATCACTAAACCCTGTCATGTTTTTGCAGGCTAATAAGAATTTGTGCCTTTGCCAACGGACTTTGGTTGTTGGTTCAATATGTCCAAGGATTCCTCCTCCACCGGTAATTTCCAGTGTGGACCCTCTTATTGACCTCACACCACCGGCCTCCGCCCTACCTTCTCCCCCACCACCACCACCGCTTCCTCCTCCTCCGCCCCCATGTGCCACTTCACTGCAACCCTACATCCCTAAAAAGAGAGTGGCCTCCAGTCACAAACAGGTAAACGCTGGTAATAACTCATTATTCATTCAGCTTTTAGGCTGGTCACAGAACAATTTCAGCCTACTCTCCTATGATCTTGACCCTTCAAGGAGAAACAGGACGTACTGGTGGCAGTGACCCTAATGGATTTACAGACGGTTAAACTGAGGAAGGTCAACAGAGTGACATCAAAAGTAAGCAATGGATATCCTTTAGGATTTTTCTAAATTAGTGGGTGTCACCTGTTGGAAATCAAAGATCTGCAGGACACTCCTAGATAGAAACTGGATGACTGATTCTATGTGTACAAGAAATTCACTTTCTCACAATGGATCTGTTTTTCAGAGGTCTCCAGAAAAGATGCGTACCCCTCTGGTCACTGTGGCAGATCTGCAGAATGTCCGTCTGAGACGTCCCCACTGTAAAGTGCCCGCAAAATCATTCAAACGCCTAAATGTTGGCAGGTAAGCCAATCTACCTATATACCCCATTTCCTCATCCTATGTCATCGTTTTGTGACTTGGGAGCTGAATTCTTAGTATGTGTGTATGTGTGGAAACAATAAGTAAATCATGAGAAATTATGTATTGCTTGCTTAGCCAATTAAAAAAATGTTGTATATATTTCTTTCCATGCCAGAACCCCTGTCAAAAGCCCCATAAGTCTGCGTACACAGCTGAAGAGGGTTCAAATAAACAGGTAACTCATTTTACCACTCAGTGCTTCATTTGGGGGTTCATGTGTGTTACCTGAAATAGGAAGTCAGAGGAAATCCTAGTCAGTCTGTTTCTGTCCAATCTTCAGGAGTCCTGGTGGTACTCCCCTGTTTGACAAGGAGAATATGGAGACGGGCACGGGCTTCACCCCTATCATGACTCAGGCCCTGCGACACAAGTTCCAGGTAGGTCACTCGGGAGAGAATGTTTCAGTGTCTTAACGTCTCCAATGACTCAAGAAAGAGAAAGCTGGTAGACATTTTGATTTGTTTTATGTCTGTTGCGTGGGTCAGCGGTTTTGCAGCGTTATTAAAGTGTAATTAAAACAAAAGCAATATTGCTCAGAGTAGCTGTGGATAGTCAATCATATTAGCACAGGGGGATTTGACAATTTTTCCCATAACTGCTGATGTACTTTAGAACCACATTGGAGTCCTGTTAGCCGTACTGTTTTAATATTTTCCATTTAAATATCGTTTTGTAAATGTGGGAGTCACATTTGAAAGATTTATATTGACCAGATTCTAGAATAACAAAATATCTGCCAATTGGTTAAGATTTGAAGCAGCTATCCCCTCTTGTCATACTGAATTGTTTTTTGCTTTATTATATGTATTTTTTAAATCTCTAATTGTTTTGCTTACTGATCAAGTAACATCACGCTGCCACATTAGGTGCATCTGAGTCGGAGGTGAAGTCCTCTAGACCATACAAGGCCACTGTTTTGCTTAAATGTTCATGTAATATAATGTATTTATATAGAAAACCTGAAAAGAACTGTTCCAATGTGCTCTGTCTTCCCTCTGTTTATCTCCTCAGATTGCCTTACCAAGGGGACCATCTCCAAAAGCCGTGAAGCTTAATGGAAGCTTTGATGATCCTAACTGAAACGTTTATGGCCATGAATACAGATGAGCTGAAATGTCATTGGGGAAGTCTTCTGCATGATGAAATAAGTTTGTGTTGCATGACGTATGCAAGCTATATATGTACTCTGTTGGCGCAATGCACTTTGTTTTGTTGTTTTGCTAATTAATGGATCAGTAGTTGCTGGAGAGATTGAGGATGAAAGAGATGTTGGGTTTCGGACCACTAAACTTAAATGGGCAACTTCAGCAGTAGTTGAGATACTCTACATGTTTTGGAAACATACAGGCAAATGTGTTACTTGAATTGATTCAATTGAAGAATCATTGTTTTTATGGTGGGTTCTGTTTAATTGCCTTAAGTCACCTTGCTGTTTAGATTTGCAGATTGGCTGGAAACCTTATGAGATTAATGAAATCAAGATGCGCAGGGTGGGGATTTAGGTGCAGATCACCTGAATCCCACACAGTCAAGTTGTTAGAAACTAGCTAAAATGGGACAGGAACTGAACTAACCCACAGAGATTTCCTTGATGTGCATGTTTTGCTACCATTGGAATTCCAATCATAATATCTCTATTAATTAAGTACATTTAGATTTTTACGTGGTAAAGCTGGTATACTATTCATGCTTTGAGCTGTTGCATGTTTTTTATATTTTTTTATTTTGAAGCTACTGTAACCAAATGTAACAAATGTTTACATGTGAATGTATTGTTTTATAAGGTCAAATACCACTTGTCTGTATACGAATACAATGCCATATGTTTCAAGTGTTTCTTTTTTAATTCCAATAACGGCAAATAAAGTATATTATAGTATGCAGACAGAAGAGAAAGCCAAGACATAAAACTAGTGTATATTATTTTTTTGTGGCAACTCCCCTGGTGAGATCCGTAATATGTCTCGCTCTGTTGCGTGTCTGAAGATTTATGGTGGTTTTGGGGAAGTACGATAATGAAAGTGACTGAGAATACAGACAAAGTTAACGTTACACAGAACAGAAGACTTCCCGTAATTTAATAGTAACAATTCAACAACCCAGTAGGCTACTAGTATCTTGTAATCTACTTTTGCTGTGGTCTTCTACCCTCTCTTTTCAGCAGGCTTACATAACGGTTTACTAGTCAAGCTATAACTAATAAATGCAGGTTTTCAAATACGGGTGGCAATAATAAATAACCCAACCGGCCGTGAGAGCATTACTGTTTATTTGGTAGGTATTTTGATAACTGGACATAGAGAGGACGTGGTATCAATGAGTCTGTTTTGCTTTTAGAAGTGGTTTCAGTTTGGTCAAATGAATTTGGGTCACTGCAGGTGTGTTCAAATGGATTTAGTTCAGATCTGTTGCTTTGCTCTCCGGTGCAGTACACACTCCAGTACAGCGGGTGGCGCTAATGCAAAAAACATGAGCGTTGCGTACAAACCCAATAAAACATAGTAGATGAAAAGGAATGTGTATGCGGGGGAAATGGCGTTGACTGTAAGTGTAGGAGAGCTCCTAGAGTCAGAAGTAATAGAGGATCCACTGTACAAAGACGAAGGTCTCTGCGTACTGGGCATATTCGGTAAGACGGCTAAGCAACCCGGGTCTCCCAAAGAGTTTCTCATCAACACGCTCGCCGACAAGCACATCTATCCTCTATTCGGACTGACTGAGTCGGATCACCAAAATAGCAGTAGCTTAATCGAGGCGTACTACTGCCAAGAAACCCGAGTATTGTATCTAGTGCTCACATCTGTTTGTGACAACCGACAGCTGTTGCGCGCATGTGAGTCTCTGAGTTTGGGCGTCGGACACTCGGATGCGCACGATTTCTGGAAAGGCGCTGACAAGCAACATTGCCTGGCCTTGCTCTATCTCTTCTCGCTGTGCCATGTCCTGTTACTGGTCCACCCTACGTGCTGTTTCGACGTCACCTATGACCGGTTGTTCCGTGCACTGGACGCGTTACGCCAGAAGGTTCTGCCATTGCTGCGTGCCGCCATCAAGGAGTCCAACATATCCAAAGAGTGGAGGGTGAACTGTCGCCCCTGTCCTCCACGCCTGCTGTTTGTGTTCCAGATGAATGGGGTGCTGAGATGCACTGGGGGGAACGGTTCAGACGTTCCTGGGGGGAATGGTGACAATAAGCCCAAGAAACACTCTCCACGAAGGCGGCTCCAGCATGCCCTGGAGGACCAGATCTATCGCATCTTCCGAAAGAGTCGTGTCCTCACCAACCAAAGCAGCAATTGCTTGTTCACTGTGCCTGCCAACCAGGCGTTTGTCTATGTGGTGCCTGGTCCTGGGGAAGACCCAGTGGGGGCCGTGCTGGGGCAGTTGCGCTCCAACTGTGCCCTGCGGGACAACGACACCAACACCTTAGTGTCTGGACCCAGGCGCTACCAACACATGCGCCACTCTGCCAGGCAACCGTCCTTTAATATAGAGGGCAGCAGCCTCTCAGGAGGACAACTGGTGGACTGTAGTCTGAAGGAGTTCCTATGGCAGCATGTGGAACTGGTGTTGACCAAGAAGGGCTTCGATGACAGTGTCGGTCGCAATCCCCAGCCGTCACATTTCGAGCTACCGACGTATTCCACGTGGGCCCAGGTGGCCCACCGGCTCCATCAGGTCATGATCGCCGACGGCGCCGAGGAGGAAACCGCCGAGCTGGCGGTCAAAGTGCAGGGTCAGCTGAAAGTGCTGGAGGGGTTCCTGGACGCGGACGCGAAGTTCTCGGAGAACCGGTGCCAGAAAGCCCTACCGCTGGCGCACAGCGCATACCAGTCCAATCTACCCCATAACTACACGACCACGGTGCACAAGAACCAACTGACCCAGGCACTCCGGGTCTACAGCCAGCATGCGCGCGGCGTCGCGTTTCAGCGCTATGCGTTGCAGTTGCACGAGGACTGCTACAAGTTCTGGAGTAACGGACATCAGTTGTGTGAGGAGCGCAGTCTGACCGACCAACACTGCGTTCACAAGTTTCACCTGCTGCCTCAGCCAGGTGAAGTCTTAGGTCAAGTACTTTTACGTAGATTATTTATTTTTATAACTGCGTTTGTATGTGTTATGGCCGGTAGATACAGAGTGTTGTAGAATATCAATGTCGAATTGCATTTTACTTGTGACTCACTGCCACTGTATCTCTTGTCATCTCCAGGTGAGAAGACAGACATGGATCGGAACCCGCCGATCCTTAACCACAACAGCAGGGGGCGCTCCACCAGCTCGTGTAACTGTGGTCGAAAGCAAGCCCCACGGGAGGACCCATTTGACATCCAAGCTGCAAACTACGACTTTTACCAAGTTAGTATCCACTGCAGCGAATGTCTGCAGAGTACACCAGAATCAATTCATTTCTATTGGAGATCACTTGTTTACTTTTCTCATACTGTTCGTCCTTGTAGATGCTTGAGGAGAAATGCTGCGAGAAGCTCGAGAGGATCGACTTCCCAGTTTTTCAGCCAGGCACCCCAGACCCAGCCCCAGCCTGCGAAGAAGCATCCGGGCCACCTGAGGCTCCAGTCCCACTTCCATTGTCAGGGTCAGAGCCAGAGTTGGGGCCATCTGAGGGGGAACAGCTGAAGGAAAGCATCCCAGTGTCACACCCAGTGTCCCATACCCCTGGGGAAAGTACCAGCCTCAGCCTGGCCCTCAGTCTGGGCCAGTCCACTGACAGTTTGGGGCCCTATGGAGATGGAGGGGGTGGTGAGGGCCATGAGAAGAGGCCCAGCCTGGTGGACCGTCAGGCCTCTACCGTAGAGTACCTCCCAGGTATGCGTCACTCCGGCTGTCTCAAAGGGCTGCTTCCTAAGTTCTCCAGCTGGTCCCTGGTTAAGCTGGGCCCAGCCAAGGCGTACAATCCACACACTGGCCTGGAGCAGCCTGGCTTCCTGACTGGCTCGTCCTTCCTCTTGCCGTGGGACGTGGTAATACGCTCCCGCTCCGAAGAGGACATAGGTTTATCCGAGCCCCTGGATGGCGGAGCCTCCTCCTGGCCGGCCCCCAACAAATCCCTGGCGGGAAAACGGGGCAACGCAGGGGGCCTCGGCCGTGGACGCAGGCGAGATGACGTGGCCCGGGCTTTCGTGGGCTTTGAGTATGAGGATAGTAGGGGTCGGCGTTTCTTCAGTTCGGGGCCCGATAAAGTTGTGAAGGTTCTGGGCCCTGGAGGGGTCAAAGAGCCCGCCACCAGGGCCCTGAACACAGACATGCCCCTGTACATCCCCTCTCCGGCCCAGGGGCGTGGCCTCAAGCCCCACTATGCCCAGCTGGCACGTCTCTTCATTATTGTACCTGATGCCCCCTTGGAGATTACACTCAACCCACAGGTACCGGTGCTTTACGTCTTACACAGATTACACGTCTTTACACAGATGTCAGACGAAATGAAGTTGTATAAGTGGAATAAAGTAGATTGGGGGCGGATAAACGTACGCTTTGAAGAAGTGTTTCTGTATGTCGTCGAGTATTATACGCATCTATTTCAATGTGACTACAACTGAACTCACTGTGAGTTGTTAGTGTCGAAATATAATTTTTATCATCCCTCATAATCCTTGATTAATGTTCAAAATGAAATGCTTGTTCCTCTTCTGTCTTTTTGGTTGCCAGGTCCAACCGGGCCCCGCTCCGTGTCCCGTGTTCCACCCGGAGCAGACGGAGGTGGTGCTGCCTCCCGATGGCATGTGGGTCCTACGTTTCCCCTACTCGTACGTCACAGAATCTGGTCCATGTTACCCACCTAAAGAGAACCAGCCCTTGGCCAGCTACAAAGTTCTCCGTGGCATCCTGCGTGCCAACACTGCCAGCCCTCTTCCACCACAGTAAATGTGTCACTCCTACTATTCCCCTGGATTTTGATTACTCCACTGTGGCTCGTGCATTTCATTTGTCATACAGTTTATTAAAATCGAGACAGACTGCTGAGTTAACTAGAATTTCACCGGGTTAGTTGTACATCATTCTAAAATAAAGTGTTGGTCTGCACATTATAGCGTCAATGTATTTCTATCACACAATTGAAATACTTTTCTTTATCTTATCTTGTTCTCAGTTCCTCTAAACAGAAAGAGATAATAAATGCTATATTATGGATGATCCTAGTCTGTTGGATTTATTGATGGTACTGTGCGCATTCAATGCATGGGTGACAATAACAGTTAAACCACATTTCAGTTATTAGTCTTAAATGAATATTATTACTCACAAATTGTCATAAGCATCCCACTCTCAAGCCACTGAATTATCAGATAACAGGATGACACACTAGATGTCACTGTTCACCAAGTACCTAAGCGTTGTGTTACCAGACATAAACTTCCTCTTGCAGAAGGGTATGTTCATGTTGTGCTGTCTTTTGTAGTAAGTTGTATGTATTTCACATGATTATGTATGCTTCCGGCCTGTTCTGTCCATTTATGTGTACATGCGACAATGTAATGTATTTCTTTTAGCGTTAAAAGGCCCTTTTGCAGTCACAAATGTTATGTTTTTGTTCTCTCTGTGATTGACACTGAGGTTTAAATAACACTCAACACATGTATGCCACTTATACTAACCACTTATAAACCACGCCTAGTTAGTCAACGTTTTGCTGAATAATTTGTTGTTCCTAATCAGCAAATGATTTCACTTGAAAACAATCATTGATATTTGATTGTTGCCCAGAAATTATTTCATGTTGTTTGTACAGTGCCCATAACGTAAATGTTGCTGGTTAGAATCCGTTTTTCGTTGTGTCCTTGATAAAGTAACTTAACTGTAATTGGACAGGTGTGCGTAATCACCTGGCTGAAATAAAAATCTTTGTATTGAGGATCTAATATACATTCCTGCTTTTGAACTTCCAACCCCTGTCTATAGCCACTGTCTTCTCTACAATGAATGTCATCTCATTTAGAACAATGTAGAAATGTGCCCTTGATTACTGTATGCCTGGTAATTTGCGCTAAGGCCACAGAGGCGCAAAATGTACACAGAGGCTCTGTTTATGACCGTGTGAGAGACGCACTGGCACTTGATGCTCTCTTCGCCACGATTGGTCAGCTGCTGCCATCTGTGCCCAATGGGCGCAATGTTGCTATGCCGTAATGTGACCCTGATTGGTCCTCCGGACTGTCACTCTGCTTCAGCCTGGGTTCTGTTTCTGTCTTAGCGCAATAACACTCAACTCTACGGTATCAGAAGGACGTCCTCCGCTAATTATCGCGCATTGGAGTCGACTCGTGGAAGCAAAGAGAAGGATTTAAAACAAAGTTGTCATCTGGCGAAGGACCAGAGTCGAACATTGCATTTTCTCTATCCAAAGGTAATGTCAATGCAGTTGTTGTTGTTATTACGGAACTTATAGGCTTAAAACTGACCGCATATCCCCCAAAAGTTTATTACAAGGGCATGTGACCAGACAACATGGTGACAGATTGGACGATATTGTTATTTGTGAGCGACTATGTCTATGTATACCCTGTGGGTAGTGTTGTGATGATGCGCGCAGGATGGATGGCACATCTCCGCATTGGCACTGAGTTGGCAGTGGCGTATTCTGCACCACTGCTGCACTACAGGGTAAACATTGCTTTTGATATTTGCCCGATAATGCAAAAGAGGGAAGCGTTTCATCCGATTGTTTAGGCACTGGTGCAGTTTTAGGTGACAGTTTTGTCCAATGTTGATTTTATTTTTTGGAGTTAATTCTAGCCTATAATAAACAGACCTGTGTGGTGGTTTTACCAGCTCTAGTCCAAGCATTATCTCTAGTCACGTCGATGTCATATTGCTCTTGGTTCGACCACATCCGTGACAGGTTTGTTTCTAAACGACTTATTGACCATAGAAAGATGCATCTTACTGGAGCTGCTTTTCTTGCCCTTGTTGATTTGCGGCAATACTACTACCAAATAGGGAATTCAGCTTTCTGGTGCCCACATAAACTGATGACAGCTGATTACCATTGATTGATTTGCTCTTTATCCACTCACGTTGACAGAAAAAATGTCATTTTTGGAAATTGTGTTTTTTTAAACATTTATGGTAAAAAGTAGTTATTCCAGAGGGAGGAATTAATTTATGTTTTGACGTTGAGGCCTTGTACTCACTTCCCCTGAGTCAGATGTTTACCATTGGGATTACACTATTTTATGTACAATAATTGTTTGCACCTTTGTTTAGTAGGAAGAGAGCAGGCAAATCCTAGTTAGCATTAGTTAAAAAAGGACTGAAAGTCTTGCTGGTCCTAAGTTCTCTAATTAGCAATTGCTTTAACTTTATACATTGAAATGCTGTTCAAGTTTCTTTACCTCTGGGAAGTAGATATGGGGCATCAATGCCAAAATCCAGGACAATTATTTTAAGTGATATATGAATTCATGTTAATTTGTCCATTATGTTCCCATTTAGTCATAACGACCAAACTATTCCTCTAATAGTCATTTCAAAACCATTTAAAAGTCACATTGGAACTCATCATAGAAGATGCATCTCTTTATATGTTTGTTAACGCTTCCGTAGCCTTTCGCTACCAAGGCAAAACACAGCCTTTGAAATAATTCTGAGCATAAGCACAAACTCCTATCTTTTGGTATGAAATCCCTGTCGAAATGTCATTCTGTGCAACAGAGCACTGTGTGGGAGCGTTGTTGTGAGCCCGGGGCTGTCTGAGAAAGCTTTCTCTGAGTCAGTCTGAATACTAATGGCTGTGTAAGGCTAGTCTGAGGTCAGTATGCTACCTCAAATTAATTGCCATCACAGAGGTTGAGAACATTTGTGCATAATGTCCATGTGGCTGTAGCCTCCATATAGTCTGGGCAATGATAATAATTAAAGTGTACAGTAAACCCTGTAAAACAAGTTTTCAAGAATATCTTGCAAGCCATTGATTTTCTAAATATGACATCAACATCCGTTTTGACCAATTGTCTACAGATTTGTTTATTCAGTCTGTTTATTTCATTCTTTGCACCGTGGTAAAGTTATGTGAGGTAAAGACTGTCACTGTCTCCAAAAAAGTTTTTTAGTTCAAATTTCTTGTTGAAACCCTAGTGACCAATGCAATTATCAATCGGCTTAGTCGTTTCTCTGTCTCTTCTATAATGTTGATTTTTGTCCGGCATGAGTCAATGATTTTGAAGCACTTTGAAGTCGGCTAAATTCGCGTTTTAGAAGTGAGATGTTGTTAATCTCTCATTTACTGTAGCATTTACCATGTTGCTGCCGCTAGGGCTGGGAATTAGAAGGGAAGTTACAATACGATATAGTCACAATAGTTGCTATAATGCTATGTATTGTCATTCTTACAATTCCTTATTATTTCCATTTCAATACTATGACTTATAGCTTTTAATAATTTTTTATCGGACCAAGCAAAACAAATTGTAGTTTAATTATTTTTTAGTACCAAACACAATTTAACCATTTTAATAATTAGCTGTAACGCTCTTCTTGGTGTGGTCTATGGAAATGGTGGTTTGTAGCCGAAATAAGCGCAGAGACGCCTGCACTCCTCTTGAGGCGTCTCCGGCTTAAGCCAGTCCCACTGATCCGTGGGGTGACAGTGGGATAAATTCAGTCAGATGCATATATAAACTCTTACCGTGACAGAACATGAAGTGTTGGCTTTGCACTTGACAAATGACACTTCGTCTACATTAAAACCCACCCTCTGATTAACATTTTTTATATAAAGTAATGTCTTCGTTAAGTAAGCAAACAAAAAGAAAATCGAAATACAATAAGCTGTTTTCACATTTTGTACAGATCCGTTGAAATCAGAAATATAATTGTCAAAAGGTAAACTGTCCACTGGCCTTTCACGTTTCCAATGTAAATCCAGACCTAGCTTATTTAAATCGTAACCTGTTGAACTTTCACCTAATGTGGTCTATAACAGACGAATTACATTGCCCTTTGTAATACAGAATGCAGCTCTATGCTTTTAAACCTCTATGTAGGTGTGACCAGCACAGCCCAAACTGTCTCTCTGGGCGGGCTCAGTGCTTTGCGCCCTTCTCAGGGTCTACTGGGCTCTGCTCCTGGATGATGAGAGATAGCTAGCCGAGAGGTGCTAAGCTAGTGGGAGCCATCTTGGCAGTCTGGTGACAGAGTCACTGGCCTACATACAGCAGCAGAACCCTAGCCATGCCTAGTTGGGTTTAGTAAGACAGACCCACCCAACCTTCGCACAAGTGCTCCTATTGCTACTACCAAGACTGGAGATGGTTATGAGGGGTGCTGTTGTCATATCAGTGGTGGTCACAGTAAATGGACATTTATTTGCGCTAGTTTGATTGTGTCAGGAGAGAATATGTTTATTTGCAGGCTTGATTGATCCAGCTAGTGCCTCAACCATTAGATATTGTGCTCAGCTGTTTGATTGGCCAATTCAAATACCACACACACAATGTAGGATCAGATGTAACAGCGGCCTTTAATGTCATGGCTGTTGTCCTTATTAATGGCCACCATCCGAATGACCCTTGACCCGTGCCCAAAGAGAGATCGAGAGAGAGTTCAGCACTTCCATTCTTCTCTCAGAGGTGGCGGGTGCCCCCTCCATATTGTGCCAGGACCCGAGTCCTTAGTCAGCGGGTTTACATGGCACGAGCCGTTTACCTAGTGGGAACTGCTGAGTCTTCATACAGGAGGGAGCAATCTGACTACCCTCTGTAGCACTACTGTGTACTAACAGTATAGGACCCTGGTAAAATCTGTAGCACTACTGTGTACTAACAGTATAGGACCCTGGTAAAAGCTGTAGCACTACTGTGTACTAACAGTATAGGACCCTGGTAAAATCTGTAGCACTACTGTGTACTAACAGTATAGGACCCTGGTAAAATCTGTAGAACTACTGTGTACTAACAGTATAGGACCCTGGTAAAAGCTGTAGCACTACTGTGTACTAACAGTATAGGACCCTGGTAAAATCTGTAGCACTACTGTATACTAACAGTATAGGACCCTGCTAAAATCTGTAGCACTACTGTGTACTAACAGTATAGGACCCCAGTTGCTGTTCTTAACCGTTATACAGGGTGGAATCATTGAAACCTGTCAATATATGTTGAGAACTGGCAGTGCAGCTTCAGTGATTGTGGTGCTGATGTCACAACCCTCCAAATCACTGTGTCTACTCGCCTCTTGTGCGGGTGTTGTTGATATCTCAGACATGCATTTTATTAGATCAGCAAACCTTTACTCGGTTAGCAGAGCTAGGATCTCATTGTGCTATCCTTCATCCCAGACTCATTAGGTTCCATTTCCCAGGTGATTGGTACAATATATTTCCCCACTGTTCACTCCTCACAGCTCACAGGGTTGATATAACGCTGATCATAAGTGGTCACGACAGTTCATGACAGCTGCCAGTGTGTGTCCTTCATGTTACATCTGATCTGTCATATTGGAGCCATGTCAAAGTGTGTGTGTGTCTGTGTGGGTGTGTCCCCTCCAGGTGTGTGCCTCCGGCCCCCCGCCCCACCACGGCCCTCACCTGTGTGTTGCGGTGCTTCCCCTGCGAGCCTAGCTGGGCCGGGAGCCCCTTCCTGCACCGCCCCCCAACCCCCCCGGCAACTGCCGCTGTCTCCCAGGCGACGGTCGCCATGACGCGCTCCAAGACCTTCCAGGCCTACCTGCCGAACTGCCACCGCACCTACAGCTGCATTCACTGTCGAGCGCACCTGGCCAATCACGACGAGCTCATCTCCAAGGTAGGCGTATTGTTCAACAAGAATCAGCCGTAGTTAAACCCCATACTTGTGTGTTTGCATGGGTGTTTGCTTGATCGAGAGACTTTGGCATCGCTTCCGTTTGCTTCCTTGTTTACAGGAACAACAGATGACACCAGGTTACACCAGGTTGACTTTAGTGTACTTACAGATTCACTTTGTGTGTGTGTGTGTGTATAGAGTTGTTAAGGGACTGTGGTCCAACTGAGATTTGGCCTCCGCATTTGACCGAACACCTCTGAATTGGATGGGGGCCACATCAAGCATCTGGGGAGCATTTACTGTAAAAATGTGCAGCTCGGAGAAATAACAACTTACTTAATATCTTGCAAGCTCTGTGGATTCAATCTAGTAATCTTTCAGAAGCACCACTAATCAAACAGAAGCACCACTAACCAAACAACTGTGCTAGGTGACTGCATACTTGAATTCAACTAACTACACTCACAAGTCTACATTTCTTAGCTTCATCAATGTCATAAAAGTGGTTTAAGCCGCATTGAGAACTTAGATCATTTTCGTCCCTCAGTTGAAATGTTGCCACCTCAATCTTGTATCTCTATTATTAATTAAATATACTTTTGACAGTATTTACACTATATATTATAGTAGTGCCCGATTTCCAATGCCTCTTGGCCGAATTATACCTGCCCCCGGGCCTGGTGGGAGACAACTTGAGAAGGAAACACTCACGATCAGGAGAGATCCTGCTAGCATGTTAGTCCATAGCTGCTGATAAGGTTGTCGTCTCCACCAGTGAATTAGTTTAGCTTATTTAGCGTTGGTGGTAAAGCCTGCGTCCTTGACCTGTTACAATTCAAATAAGTTATTGACCAACGCCTCGAAGTGGACAGGCGCGCATGTCCGAGTGATTATGATGCAGAACAATGCATAACATATCGAATCACGCAAAGACTCTCTTCATACACTCCCTTTGGTGAATTTACACTTCAGGGTTGAGAATCAGATGCACTAACCCTGTCATTGAAAATGGGATGAGGGATATCCGCAATATTACTGTTCTTCAATGGAACTTTCTAGACTCGAGCATAATGGGTAATATGCCCAGCTGGATGGTGAGGCCAGGCTTAAAGCTCGCATGTACACCCACCCCCCGATCTCCGTCTACACACACAAACATGCACACTATCTCACAGCTTTTAATAGACACCAGTGGGCTTTTAGTGTAAGCCAGCAGCACATCTAACCAGATTGACTGGCTTTACACTGCAAACACCCTGTTTCCATGGAAGCAGCAAGTGTTTGCGTCAGACTTAAATAGTCCGGTCCAGACTCATAACCGTGAGCCGAAAATGTCAATAATTCATGTGCCGAGATGTATCCTCAATTAAATTAATACAAGTTCCCAGAGAAAGAGAGTTTAAAGTAATGATTTTCTTATAAATGATTGACCTTTCTGTTTTCAATAGCTTTCATATCGCTGAGCCTTTCACTAAAATGCTTTCTGAGATTGGAAAACACTCTGGGAGGGAGACCAGACCTGACAGAATCTGACTGATGGACCCCATGGCTCTCTGCTGCCCTGACTGTGATCGGGTCCTTGCTCAGTGCAGACCTGTCCTGTTTCCATCACTCACATGAATAACTCCATGTAGATGTGCTGTGTATGGTGGGTGCATGTAGATGTGCTGTGTATGGTGGGTGCATGTAGATGTGCTGTGTATGGTGGGTGCATGTAGATGTGCTGTGTATGGTGGGGCATGTAGATGTGCTGTGTATGGTGGGTGCATGTAGATGTGAGGTGTATGGTGGGTGCATGTAGATGTGAGGTGTATGGTGGGTGCATGTAGATGTGCTGTGTATGGTGGGTGCATGTAGATGTGAGGTGTATGGTGGGTGCATGTAGATGTGAGGTGTATGGTGGGTGCATGTAGATGTGCTGTGTATGGTGGGTGCATGTAGATGTGCTGTGTATGGTGGGGCATGTAGATGTGCTGTGTATGGTGGGTGCATGTAGATGTGAGGTGTATGGTGGGTGCATATAGATGTGCTGTGTATGGTGGGTGCATGTAGATGTGCTGTGTATGGTGGGTGCATGTAGATGTGCTGTGTATGGTGGGTGCATATAGATGTGCTGTGTATGGTGGGTGCATGTAGATGTGCTGTGTATGGTGGGTGCATGTAGATGTGAGGTGTATGGTGGGTGCATGTAGATGTGAGGTGTATGGTGGGTGCATATAGATGTGCTGTGTATGGTGGGTGCATGTAGATGTGCTGTGTATGGTGGGTGCATGTAGATGTGCTGTGTATGGTGGGTGCATATAGATGTGCTGTGTATGGTGGGTGCATATAGATGTGCTGTGTATGGTGGGTGCATGTAGATGTGAGGTGTATGGTGGGTGCATGTAGATGTGAGGTGTATGGTGGGTGCATATAGATGTGCTGTGTATGGTGGGTGCATGTAGATGTGAGGTGTATGGTGGGTGCATGTAGATGTGAGGTGTATGGTGGGTGCATGTAGATGTGAGGTGTATGGTGGGTGCATGTAGATGTGCTGTGTATGGTGGGTGCATGTAGATGTGAGGTGTATGGTGGGTGCATGTAGATGTGCTGTGTATGGTGGGTGCATGTAGATGTGAGGTGTATGGTGGGTGCATGTAGATGTGCTGTGTATGGTGGGTGCATGTAGATGTGCTGTGTATGGTGGGTGCATATAGATGTGCTGTGTATGGTGGGTGCATATAGATGTGCTGTGTATGGTGGGTGCATGTAGATGTGAGGTGTATGGTGGGTGCATGTAGATGTGAGGTGTATGGTGGGTGCATATAGATGTGCTGTGTATGGTGGGTGCATGTAGATGTGAGATGTATGGTGGGTGCATGTAGATGTGAGGTGTATGGTGGGTGCATGTAGATGTGAGGTGTATGGTGGGTGCATGTAGATGTGCTGTGTATGGTGGGTGCATGTAGATGTGAGGTGTATGGTGGGTGCATGTAGATGTGAGGTGTATGGTGGGTGCATATAGATGTGCTGTGTATGGTGGGTGCATGTAGATGTGAGGTGTATGGTGGGTGCATATAGATGTGCTGTGTATGGTGGGTGCATATAGATGTGCTGTGTATGGTGGGTGCATATAGATGTGCTGTGTATGGTGGGTGTATGTTGCTGTGTGGTGGGTGCAGGTGTGCCTGGGGTGGCCCTGCCTCAGATACTCCGCTGTGCACAGGTTCGATTCCGTCTTGCGCCCATGTCAGCACACTCTCTATCTTTCCTATCTCAAAAATATAAAAACGCTTAAAAAATACCCCCAAAAAGCCTAATAGGCTGTTGGGAACCCGTGTACTGCCAAAACAGCGCCGTAAGGGTGTCCTGTGATTCTCTTCCTGTGTTGTGAGGTGGAGCTGCCGCTAAATTGGATTGAGATCTGGGGTATTTAAAGGCCAGGGCAACACCACGAACTCGGCAACATGTTCTTTAAACCATTCCCAGACAATGTGTGCAGTGTGGCAGGGCGTATTATTGCATATTGTTATATATATTTTATATCTATTAGGCGATTCAAATGATTTAGAAATTTGATTTGAAAGCCAAATCTGAAGGACGACACAATTAGTATTTTTTAAATTGTTGCCATGTGAATTTCTATATTTCCTATTGATTTTACAATCTTTCTTTTTCAATTCGAATTTAATGTACTGTGTTTTCATGGGAAACAAAGACATCTCTAAATGAGCCCAAACGTTTGATCTGTCGTGTATATTTTAATATAAAAGGTCTTACTGTGATGGTAATTTATTTTCCTGTTTTCCCTCTCTCCATCTCACCCTTTTTTGTCACCTTTCTTCTTTTCTCACTCTGTTCTTTCGCATATTCTGTTCTTCACTCTGCTTTTCTTGTTTAGTCGTTCCAAGGGAGTCAAGGGCGTGCGTACCTCTTCAACTCAGTGTAAGTACCTGGGACTTTTATCCCCATTTCATCACTTTATCCCTCTCTCGTCTGTCGCCCCTTACACTTAGTCATTATTTCCTTCACTGTTTAGTTCAGTTTATAAATTCTAACTTTAACTCTCTCTCTCTCTTTTTCTCCATCTCTCTCTTTCAGGGTGAACGTCGGATGTGGACCAGCAGAAGAGAGGGTGCTGTTGACGGGACTTCATGCTGTGGCTGATATCTACTGTGAAAACTGTAAAACCACGCTGGGCTGGAAATACGTGAGTGTCACGACAAACAGTTCTCTGAGAATGCGTCAGTATACGACCTGGTGAAAATTATAACGTGACGAACATTAAAACAGATGTTAGACAGTAAAACAAGGTATATTATCTATTGTGGGATAATTTCCCTCATGAGGGTTCGGGTTGAAATTAGGCTCATGATTCAGAGACAATTTAGTTTTAGGGTTTGAGGTTAGATTAGATTCAACTTTATTGTCATTGGACAGTACGAGTACAGTACAACGAAATGCAGTTTTCATCAAACCAGAAATGCAAAAAGATGTGGAGTATAGTGTGAGGATGTGCAATTGACATGGATAAGTAAATGTATTCAGGTGCAGGTATTCGGTTCAACAATGTATCCAATTGCAGATGTGCAGAGGGCAACACCAGCGGTGAACATCTGTGCAAGTGGTTAACGAATAGTACAAACGATAAGCATTGTGCAAATGGAAAATATAATAAATAGGCTAGCAGTGTGAATGCCAGGTTACCGAAGGGTTTCAGAGTTCAGTATGTTAACAGGAGTAGGAAAGAAACCTAAGCCTGTTGATGCGGGTGAGTAGAGATCTGTAACGCTTGCCTGATTGCAGGAAGCAGACAGTTAATGGCTCAGGTGTGTGGGGTCCCTGATAATGCCACACACTCTGTGGTTGTGAGGGGTCCCTGATAATGCCACACACTCTGTGGGTGTGAGGGGTCCCTGATAATGCCACACACTCTCTGGGTATGAGGGGTCCCTGATAATGCACACACTCTCTGGGTGTGAGGGGTCCCTGATAATGCCACACACTCTGTGGGTGTGAGGGGTCCCTGATAATGCCACACACTCTCTGGGTGTGAGGGGTCCCTGATAATGCCACACACTCTCTGGGTATGAGGGGTCCCTGATAATGCACACACTCTCTGGGTGTGAGGGATCCCTGATAATGCCACACACTCTCTGGGTATGAGGGGTCCCTGATAATGCACACACTCTCTGGGTGTGAGGGGTCCCTGATAACGCCACACACTCTGTGGGTGTGAGGGGTCCCTGATAATGCCACACACTCTCTGGGTGTGAGGGGTCCCTGATAACGCCACACACTCTCTGGGTGTGAGGGGTCCCTGATAACGCCACACACTCTCTGGGTGTGAGGGGTCCCTGATAACGCCACACACTCTCTGGGTGTGAGGGGTCCCTGATAATGCCACACACTCTCTGGGTGTGAGGGGTCCCTGATAATGCCACACACTCTCTGGGTGTGAGGGGTCCCTGATAATGCCACACACTCTCTGGGTGTGAGGGGTCCCTGATAATGCCACACACTCTCTGGGTGTGAGGGGTCCCTGATAATGCCACACACTCTCTGGGTGTGAGGGGTCCCTGATAATGCCACACACCCTCTGGGTGTGAGGGGTCCCTGATAATGCCACACACTCTCTGGGTGTGAGGGGTCCCTGATAATGCCACACACTCTCTGGGTGTGAGGGGTCCCTGATAATGCCACACACTCTCTGGGTGTGAGGGGTCCCTGATAATGCCACACACTCTCTGGGTGTGAGGGGTCCCTGATAATGCCACACACTCTCTGGGTGTGAGGGGTCCCTGATAATGCCACACACTCTCTGGGTGTGAGGGGTCCCTGATAATGCCACACACTCTCTGGGTGTGAGGGGTCCCTGATAATGCCTTTGATTGTCAGGTTGTTATCTGCGCACCCTGTGGTCCTGGATGAGCTGTAGGCCTCCTTATCACAGGATCTGAAGGCAGCATCACGTGCCTTCAGCTGTAGTCTGACCTCTTTGTTCATCCAAGGCTGCTGGTTGGGCAATGTCTTTATTTGCGGGAAGGCTCATAGTTTAGATTTTGGCTTAGTGTTGTCAATTCCACATCCCTACAAGGATAGTGATTTCCAACCTGTGTGTTTGTTGCGTCGCCATCTGCTTGATGTTATTAATATCCTTTGCGAGGCCCTGATGCTCCCGTAATGTCACACCGCCAAAGGTGCTGCTGCTGCCCGCGGACACTTATCAAAAGTGGGAGGATAATCACACACACACACACACACACACACACACACACACACAATCACTCTGTCCCTGGCACACAAACATTCAAACACAAACAGTCACTCTCTCACTCATATGATAGTAACTGTAACACACACACAGTCAAATTCATTCACTCAGTCATGTACACACACACACACACACACACACAGACGGTCAGTCCTTGACCCACAAGTCATGCACAATCCCTCTACCTCACACACACACAAACCCACACACACTTAGTGTAGGATTACGAGCTGGGTAGGCTTGCCCATTAGGTTGGATTAGACGTTTGACTAGGACGGCAAATTCACGAGAGAAACATTTTCAGGGATCAACTGCCCAGGACACCTCCAACTACATGTCGCTCCCACAGTTGCATATGTAAATGAGCCCTGATGCTGTCCTCTAAAGCTCCGCCCATTATTCATAAGCAGGTCGTACAAATATGATTGTACCTGCTAGTAAAGCCACAAACCGGGTTTCCCAGGTCTGTCAGTGAAGATTAGAAGATTTTATAACGAATTCTAATTTAAAGAATATGTATTCCTGCGAACAAAATGTATACAAAAATATATTTCATTTTCTAAATGTTGGAAAGGTTTCTTCTTTCTAAATACAGTACAACCGCTTTTTGGCTTTAGCTGTGATCAATACAGCGTGTACTTATATATTTGTATAATTTCACGGTGACCACGGTGGTCAGGGAAGCCGTCCGAATGAAGGAGGCCTTCAGGGATATGCTATCCCTGAGGACTCCGGAGCCAGTTGCAGGGTACCGACAGGCCCGAAGGGCTGCAGCTGCTGCCGTGTCAGAGGCAAAGCAGCGGGTGTGGGAGAAGTTTGGAGAAGCTATGGAGAAGGACTTTCGGTCGGCACCAAGATGCTTCTGGAAAACCGTTCGGCACCTCAGAAGGGGAAAACGGGGAACCATTCAAGCTGTGTACAGTAAGGATGGGACACTGTTGACTTAAACTGATGATGTGATCGGGCGGTGGAAAGAGCATTTTGAGGAGCTCCTGAATCCGACCTACACGCCCTCTAGTACAGAGGCAGAGCTGGAGGCTGATGGAGGGTCATCGTCAGTTTCCCTGGGGGAAGTCGCTGAGGTAGTCCAACAACTCCACAGTAGCAAAGCCCCAGGGACTGATGAGATTCGCCCAGAAATGCTAAAAGCTTTGGGTGGGGAAGGGCTGTCTTGGTTGACACGCATCTTCAACATTGCATGGAAGTCTGGGACAGTGCCAGAGGAGTGGCAGACCGGGGTGGTGGTTCCACTCTTCGAAAAGGGGGACCAGAGAGTGTGTGCCAATTACAGAGGTATCACACTCCTCAGCCTCCCTGGTAAAGTGTACTCCAAAGTGCTGGAAAGGAGGGTTCGGCCAATAGAGGAACAATGCGGTTTTCGTCCTGGCCGGGGAACCACGGACCAGCTCTTTACTCTTGCAAGGATCCTGGAGGGGGCCTGGGAGTATGCCCATCCAGTCTACATGTGTTTTGTGGATCTGGAGAAGGCGTATGACCGGGTACCCCGGGATCTTTTGTGGGAGGTGCTGCGGGAGTATGGGGTGAGGGGGGTCTCTTCTCAGGGCCATCCAATCTCTGTACGCTCAAAGCATGAGCTGTGTCCGTGTTCTCGGCAGTAAGTTGGATTCGTTCCCGGTGGGGGTTGGCCTCCGCCAGGGCTGTGCTTTGTCACCAATCCTGTTTGTAATATTCATGGACAGGATATCAAGGCGTTGTCATGGTGGGGAAGGGTTTCCGTTCGGTGGGCTGATGGTCACATCACTGCTTTTTGCGGATGATGTGGTCCTGATGGCCTCATCGGTCGGTGACCTTCAGCACTCACTGGATCGGTTCGCAGCCGATTATGAAGCGGCTGGGATGAGGGTTAGCACCTCTAAATCTGAGGCCATGACTCTCAGCAGGAAACCGGTGGAGTGCCTCCTCCGGGTAGGGAATGAGTCCTTACTCCAAGTGAAGTAGTTCAAGTACCTCGGGGTCTTGTTCGCGAGTGAGGGAACAATGGAGCGGTAGATTGGTCGGAGGATCGGAGCAGCGGGGGCGGTGTTGCATTCGCTTCACCGCACCGTTGTGACGAAAAGAGAGCTCAGCCGGAAGGCAAAGCTCTCGATCTACCGGTCAATCTTTGTTCCTACTCTCACCTATGGTCATGAAAGCTGGGTCATGACCGAAAGAACGAGATCGCGGGTACAAGCGGCCGAAATGGGTTTTCTCAGAAAGGTGGCTGGCCTCTCCCTTAGGGATAGGGTGAGAAGCTCAGTCATCCAAGAGGAACTCGGAGTAGTGCCGCTGCTCCTTTGCGTAGAAAGGAGCCAGTTGAGGTGGTTCGGGCATTTAGTACGAATGCCACCTGGGCGCCTTCCTAGAGAGGTGTTCCAGGCACGTCCAGCTGGGAGGAGACCTCGGGGAAGACCCAGGACTAGGTGGAGAGATTATATCTCCACACTGGCCTGGGAACGCCTCTGGATTCCCCAGTCAGAGCTGGCTAATGTTGCCCGGGAAAAGGAAGTTTGGGGTCCCCTGCTAGAGCTGCTACCCCCGCGACCCGACCCCGGATAAGCGGTTGAAGATGAGATGAGAGAATTTCAATAATTGTGTTACAGGCCCCAACAATACACTCTGACAAATGATGTGTCAAATCACCCCATGATTGAATTTTTGCATTGTCTTGATGTGCTTTGTGTTGACGAAAGAAAAATATTTCCAGTCCGAGGTCCTGTGTGTCTGGATCAAGTAATTTTTTTCAACGATTACTTATGCTCAGTTACTTATATCTTGCTCAGTCCTTCCTTGTCGCTGCCACAGCGAAACATTCTGATAGCATAGCATAGCATAGCATAGCTCCCACCACCACGTGTCACCATACTGACTTACTTTGTATACAAAGCACTACTCCACAAGCTTCCGGTTTACTTAACATCAATGTTGACACCTAGGTTGTTGGGTGTCAATACTAGATCCCACAGTTGGATAGATTTGTTGACACCTTTTGTAACTACTGAGTTGGGTTGTTTCTCTTTCGAAGCACCTCATCTGTGGAATATTATCCAATCAGAGTTTCATTCGGGTGTCTTGGTGTCCGTGGGTCAGTTTAAGAAAATTATGTTTAAGAATTGTTTTAATTGTAGCCGTTTCACAGAGAAATCTTGCAATGCATCCTGATCAAGGACAGCTGGCAATGTGTTCATTTTGTTCACTGTAAATATTTAAAACGACCGGTCTGGTTCATTCAATATATTTGAGTTACTATGGGCATTGGCAGAGTGCCAGACACTGTTGTCACCGATGGAACCGTCCGTGGTGAAGTATTTGAATTATGCACGTGATTTCACACTATAAACTGTGACCTACTGTACCTGCGGGGCCATTTTACATACAGGGGGAATTGCATTGTAATCGTTACACTGATGGTTGTTTTTAGAAATCTATCATCTTGAAGGTGATGCTGTGCAAGCTTTTCCTCTTTGCTTTTCTAATATTAGCCAAACTAAACACAACACCTCTACTGCACTTTTGTGTGTTGGGTTGTATAATGTTTACCAATGCGCAGTAGGATTAAATACTTTCCGCTATTTATAAATGAGATCGCAGTGATTGTCATAAAAAACTCTCAGCCGTTGCCCGGTATCAGGAACAATAAATCCAATGCGAAAGAATGTTTTATAAATATTAAGCTACCGCGTGATTGGTGTTCATACAAATTAATTCTGAGCTGAAACTGTATACCAAGCAGTTCATGTTTTGCAGGAAGAATAGTTCTTACATGGTTGTTTTGTTTAAAGCAGCAGAACAGACTGTGCCCAGCTGATAGACTGATGAATGGATAAACAAGAAAGAGCGATAACCACAGACAACAGCTTCAGTTTTTTTTGTGTTTACTTTTTTTGTTGACCGACTCTCTTTTTCTGTTCCCCTCTTCTTTGTCCCTGTGTCTTTTTCTGTAATTTCTTCCTATTAATTTCATTCCACCATACCCTTTCTCTCTTTCTCTCTCTCTCTCTCTCTCTTTCTGCAGGAGCATGCCTTTGAGAGCAGTCAGAAGTACAAGGAAGGGAAGTTCATTATTGAGTTGGCCCACATGATAAAGGACAATGGCTGGGACTGAGGGTGCCGACCCAGTGTTGAAGAGGCGTGGCTTTGTATTAGAGGGCGTGGCACCCAGTTGGACTCACCAATACGGTTTACCGCTAACTCCACCACATGACCCTATCCACCTGACACAGCGCTCGTGTAACGCCAGAACACACAGGTGTAAGTGTGTGTGTGCGTGTGTGTGTGTGTGTGTGCATATGTCCGTGTGCATGCTAGTGTGTGTTCCAGAATTATTCATAATATCCAGCCAACATGTACCAATGTACACACACACACACACGGTTGCACAAAAAATGTGTTCGCATTCATTCTGAATCTTGAAGCTTGTCCCAGGCATGGACTGGAGTGGACTGGAGGCCCCGGATAAGGGTCCTGTGTGGGGTTAATGAATTATTATGGGATATAACCATGGTATTGGACGGAAAAGGATGGACCACCAGGGCAAAGACCCCCTAAGCCTCTAACAAGATGAGATTCAGTTCAACGTCCTGGTTGCCGTCGGCAATCACTCCCCCTACCCTATGGGGATCCGTCAATGGGAATACGTCTATAGGAATCCGTCGTCTATAGGAATCCGCATATGGGGATCCGCCTATCTTCTTCGTTGGGTCGTATGTTTTGATGGACACTTATGAAGGACAAGTAACTCCAGATAAAAACATCTACTAAATCACTAAATCTTGAAAAACAACCAACCAAGAAGAATCACCAGACTTCTGGAAGTCTGAAATCATCCAAAACTCCTTTCAACCAAATTATTAGCACCTTAGTATTCGGAACCAAGGTTAAAACTGGTTAAAAAAGAAAATCGATTTAAATGTTAGGTATTTTTTTTAAGTATTTGATGTTTTTTTATTTATTTGAGCATGTGTTAAGTTATTGATTTTATTTATAGATTTGTTTGGGGACAGTCTCTCCTCGCTTTAGTGGTTCCCTCTCACCGCTCACTTCCAATGGTGGCAATCAAAAAAAAAGAGTTGTCAGTCAAGTTGTGTTATCATTTTACCTTAGTGAGTGTGCTCTCACTACCTATAGTGTATAGTTGTCAGTAATTGCAGCGTGTGTGTGAGGAACATTGGGTTAGTGTAGAGGTGTACATGTTTACTCCATAGAGAGATAGCCCTCTATAGTATTAAAGAAATGTCCACGGCTGTATTATTAAGCATACAGCTGACATAATGAGGCATACAGATGATGTAATGAGGCATACAGCTGACATAATGAGGAATACAGATGATGTAATGACGCATACAGGTGACATAATGAGGCATACAGCTGACGTAATGACGCATACAGATGATGTAATGACGCATACAGATGATGTAATGACGCATACAGATGAGGTAATGACGCATACAGATGATGTAATGACGCATACAGATGACGTAATGACGCATACAGATGACGTAATGACGCATACAGATGACGTAATAACGCATACAGGTGACGTAATGACGCATACAGGTGACGTAATGACGCATACAGATGACGTAATGACGCATACAGATGATGTAATGACGCATACAGATGATGTAATGACGCATACAGATGATGCACTCTTTTCCCCATCATGATTAACAGTGGAATCAACAATAGGAGGAAACATTGCAAACTCTGTTAATGTTTTTGTTAAAAAAAGACATTTTTGTATATATTCTGCCTTTCTATTGCAAAGATGTCAGATGATTCAGTTGTCATGGATAGTTGGCTGCTGTTTGGCAAGTTCGCTGTTCTCCAATGTGTGATTAACCCAATCTGGTCTCAACCCTGTGGTCCTCAGCTTCGCAATATATATACGCTGTGGAGTGACAGTGAATTCTTAAATCTGTTAAACAACAACATCTTGTTTCATCAATGAGGATTTCAGCTTTAAGTTCAGGTTATGAAGAGTAAATATGATCCTATTTGTCCATACGGTTGACTTCTACCTGGATTCTTGTGAAATGGTGATTCTCAATTTATCTAAGTCTGCTTCCTCCACTGCCTTCTAGCACATTTGTTTCGCTGTTACTTAGTTTTTTGCAATATGTTTAGTCACCAACACTTAAAATGTACTTTCTGCAGTGTGCGACAGGAAAAAACACAAGAAAGCCACAGAATGTTACTGATTATGGGATAACCCAATCATAGAGTGTCACGAAAACAACCAAAGACTCTCCCATCAACAAAAGGTTGACAAAACAATTTACCTGTCGAGATTGCATGTATCAGGACTGGGCATTTGTCTGTCAGAAAATGGAGTGTTTGGTTGAGACAATTACATGTCTTGCAGTATGTTAATATATACACTACCGTTAACACGTTTGGGGTCACATAAAATTGTTATTGTTTTAAAACAAATTAAAATAAATGTATTTGCATTTCAAACTAACACCAAACTGACCGAAAACACAGTGTAGACATTATTAATGTTGTATATGCCTGTGTAGCTGGAAGACTGACACATTTTAATGGAATATGACCATCAAGCAACATTGTGGCAGGTGCTTAAGGAAGCATGAGGTGAAATCTCTTCAGATTAACTGAACATATTGAAAACTATGAACGCCAAAGGTCTGCAAGGCTGTAATGCTGCAAACAAAGGATTTCCTGACAAATGCAAATCCAACTTTAAGGAACACAATTATTTCCCAAAAAAATCTGAATTGTCACTTGTCATTGACAATATATCTTAGAAATCTTGCAGGATTTCCCATTCAAAATTATGTATTTTTTCATGGAAAACAAAGAACATTTCTAAGTGACCCCAAACTTCTGACCAGTGGTGTATATATTCACTATGAACACAAACATGATATAACCATAAACTTTATTACACAATGTAAATAGCCATATTTAATGTTTTATTTATTCATTCATCCTTTTGATGATTAGTGTATGCTCTGCTGTTTGTTGGAACCCCCCTGTGGGACACATTTCTTACTTTTCTACTATTTGAAAAATGTTTCAATTTTAGTGTCTTTGTAAAGAAAGGAAAGTATATGGCAATATATGGAGACTCAATAAAGATTCTAATTTGAAGGATACAACGCAGAGGACAATTTTATTTGTGTAATGTACACTACCAGACCAAAAGAATAGAACATCCCCATTTTTGTAGTTTTAATTGACATTCAAGCAGCTAAAGCTCAGTTAATTACATTACCAAACATCAGACCATTATACCCCTTAAAAGTGAAGGTCTTTCCTTTACAGAAATTGCAAAGAAAGCCAAGGTGTCATTCAGTACAGTTTCTTACAACCTCAAAAGGCTCTTTTAGAAACAAATTGTAATTCTGACTGGAAGAGGTCTGTCAGACCCAAAGCCACGACCGAATCAAACAACACGTTTTGTCTTGCGAGTCAGGCGGCTCACAGGACAACAGCTTCAAGCACAGCTTTACACTGGTCAAAGTAAGCTAGTCTCAGTTTTAACTGTGAAGACAAGTAGACTGCAGGTTGGACAGCTCGAGCGTCAGTAAGAAAGTCATTGCTAAGATGGCAAAATAAGAAAAGGAGGCATGACTGGGCCAAGGACACACTGACCGGAGATTTAAACCTGAAGTCTTCGGTTCATCGCATATGGTATTTGTATGCTGCTAAGACAATAAGAAATTATACTGTGAACTTCAAGAGCAAGTGGACGGTGGTTCTGTGATGTGACAACATTAACGAATTCCCTGGCAAAAATCAAAACCAAGTGAGCTCTATTGTACATCTATTCTACATGGGTTAGACATAACAGTAATAGATCCAGTACTACACAGATTTAAAAAAAAACCTGCGAAGCGGATACAGCACAAATCCATTTGAGCCAACGTCTGCTTGACTCTCTAATCTTGATATGTAGCGTGTAAAAACCAACCTGGTAAGACATTTTGTAAATTGGATGTCTGAAGAGGGTTTTAGCTTGAGCTGTTCATCATCATCCGACCCTTCATTGTGCCCAGGCCAACCACATCTCTCCGGCAACAGATGCTGGGACAGGGTCTCCTAGCAACTAGGCTTCAGGGGCAACTGTGGGAATGGTTACATAGTTGGCATTCGTGTTTCCTGGCATCGCTAACTCAGCAACATGGCACTGAGCAAAATGAAGGGTTGCCATAAATCCTTAGCATATATTCATTTGGTTTTACGAAGCACAATAAAAAGGCTCAGTTAATTTGAGACTAGTTGAAACATTACCTTATGATGAGCACAACGTTTGCATTGCATGTCGACGATGTTACTGTTACTGTGCCTTCAACCACGACCCTTCAAACAGCTTAAAATAGAATGTATAAGATACTGTATTCAAGGTTCAGGTAATGATGACATCAACGAAAATGTAATGTGGTTCTAGATGTATTTTCAGCCTCTAAGTGCTGAGGCCACAGTGTGTGCTATAGATAGTCATTTACAATGGGCCTGTAAAGGCACAGTGCTTGCCTTGTCACATTTTCCTCTGAGAGCTCTTTCCTGCAGCTGCTGGTCTATTTTCTTTGGTCCTGGCCTCAGAAACCACATGCTGTATTTAGTCTGCAGGCAAATGGTCATGGAGTAGGGTTTTTGGAATGAGTTAGCCTGCTAGAAAAGGCTTTGCTTTGAGAGCTATGAATTCAGGACGACCCAGCAGAGTCTTAGAGTGTTATTCTGTCTGTATGCCTGCCCGTTTCACCTTTTTTCCCAAAATTATTTGACAAATACTCAGAAATGGAATGGTGCTGCTTTCTCTCCCATTCAGGACCAGAAGTCCTCACAATTCTAGCAAGTCATGGCAAATCAGGGAAAGTAAAAAGGTTTTCCAAAGTGGAATTCATTGAACAATAGGAATAAATGTTGAAGCAATAGCGATATGCAAAGTGTGTATGTTTGTGTGTTGTCTGAGATAAAGGTCTATTGAGGTTTACAAGTTGATCCCCACTAGGAAAAATGCAATTTAAATAACACATCTTTCAACAGGGGCATTTTTGGTTGATAAGACATCAGTGTTGAGGGCCGCCACAAGACAAAACAAGGCACCCTTTTATGCAATGGTGGACTCGTCAAGGTGGCCACAACGACTGCCACAGGGGCCAACTGCGGCTCAAGGGCCGTGCAATGAAGAACACTGGCTTAGAGAAACCTCTATTGTGCAGTTGGGCATATATGTATGTGTGTTATTATTAGCTTTAGGCATTTGGGGTTAGATTTAAGCTTTGTGGCACATACAAACACACACAATGAACCTCTTACACAATCATCTACTGTACACGGTGATATATGCTCAGATACACACACACACACACACACACACAGCGGGGGTATCAATCTGCATAATCTGAAACCAATGCAGAGATTACAACATGTCTAATACAGGGAGGGAACGCAGTGCTAATTCACTGACAGATTCATCTTTTCCCTTTGTGCGCCAGTAGCAAAGAGCAGGTAAAGACTTGAACACATTGGTATTTTGACAGTGTCACGAGATCTATTGTTTTGGTTTTGTTCTTTAGCACGACATGTCTTTTGGATTTCTCCTACTGCTGCCGTCAGCCATTACATCATCAATGAAGACAGGAATGCAAGTTCCATTAGCAGCCATGGCCAAAACACAACACCCCACGCTGGAAATAACTCCACCAACACCCGCAACAAGACAAAAACCCAGTCATTTTTGGTGAATTGCGACAGAAGGGTTGAACCTTTGACTGTGGGCGTTGGTTTTGCATGATGACTGGACTGTAACACTCTGTGGTGACATTGGGCTTGCTGCTCTGTCAGTCTTTGTTTTTGCTTTAAACTAAAATCTGTGTGTGCGCGCGCGTGTCTGTGTGAGCGTGCCGCGGAGTTTAAAGGTCGAAGCCCTACGGGAACCGCGTGAAAGGGAGCCATTGTTCTAACAGTGTATTCGTGCGGTGACCCCATTAACAAAGTACTGGTTCATACAAGTAGTGAAATATAGATGTACCAAAAATATATACAATACGCCCGTTTGTTCTGTGAACACCATATGGCAAGGTTGGCACAAATATTTTCGTTACCGTGTATTTTGACGATTAAAATAAGACATTAGTAGTATGAGTCAGTAATCGTGACTTAAAGTAATGTAGGTTTGGCAGTCAATTTTTTTTTGAGGTAATTCTCGGTTTGTTGTGCAGTTGCAGTGTAGAAAGTTTTATTATATATGTTATCAAGAGCTGAATCTAGTTGCCAAGCTATCAGTGAACCATATATTGTTACTTATAGACTAACTTTTCATCTAATGATTTGCTTTTGATACAACACTGAACAAATACAGGAAAGGGTCTTTCCTGTACTGAGTTTTTGAATGTGAAACCATTCATAAAGCTTGACATACAATGTTTAATCATATAGCCTAAAGTAAACAAGAGTTTCCTGTTTAAATGTTGCTTACTGCTTAACTGTAACACCCCCGTCCGTCCGTCCGTCGACATTTGTTTACCCATAGACATGATCAACAGACCTGACTGTTAGACCTGGATCAAGTCTATTTATTCAAAAATTAACTTCAATGTGGATCTGTCGGTACAGCTTATTCAGATATTCCATAAATATCGTTTTTTGTTCCTACTATGTATCCGTCTGGGTTTCCAGTTTCTCCTTTTGTCAGAGGGTTTGCTTCTGGTCTGTAACACTTTAGAACTACACTATGGGTGATATTAATCTTCTTTTATTGATATTCATTATTATATTTGGTTAACTATGTGTCGGCTGGACGGTCTGTTATTTTAAGCCAGTTTTTTCAACCACATCATCGTGTGGATCTTTGTACAGAATGGTGCAGTAAGGGGTTAAAGGGATATAATGGAAGCCCGTTCAAGGCAGGAGAGGGTAGCTGTTTGGGCTGGGCAGTGAGGTTTGGGCAGGGGGTTGGATAATTATCCTACACTCCGTAGCAGATGGGGCCCTCCCACTTGTTGGGGGGTTGGCGAGGGAATGGGTTTAATGGAAAAAACAGAGCCACAGCTGGGTAGAGGAGGGCATTGAACCCTGCTTTTATTTCACGAGTCCCTTGAATATGATTCTTATGAAGGACTGACTCTAATGAGACCCTGAGAGAAATAAAACATTTCGACAACAGCACATCTAGCATATGGACATGGGTGAAAGTGGTACTTGCTAAAATGTTTGGGGTCCTTCATGTTGACTTTATCAACAGCTTGACTCTGCTGTTAAGTATACTGGTGACGGGATACATGGAGATGTGTGAAACATACTACTCAGATAAGTGTCCATGTTTGCAAAATTGTTCAAAGATAATGAGTACTTCATTCTCCAACCGAACCACAAAGGATGCACAGCTGCGATTCACAGGACACGCAACAGCCACAAATGTGCTCCTTAAAAAAAAGTAAAAATGTCTCGTCACGTCTGCTTTTGTGTGTGGCAACGGTTATAATGCCTTAAGAAGGGCAGACAAGTGTGTTGCAAAGCAAAGGATGGCTAGTTTGGCAATGTGTAGAGAAGTCAGAGAGTGGGGAACAGTTGAACTCACAATGCTGAGTGACTTTACACAGAAAAAACACCAATACCATCAGATCAACCATACACACAACGGCATGTTGATAACCAATGCTAAATGCTAAGTGAGCGAAAAACAGAATGTAGTAAAAGAGGAAGAGATTAAAGACTCTGCGGCATAACAGAGGAAAAGACAGAGTAAATGAACAGTGAGAAGGACGAGCAGCAAATCAGTGAAAGAAGGTGACCCAGAGTACTGTGTTCCCCTCACCCCTTCATCCAGATTAGGGTTGTTCGTTTGCCCGGCCTGGCAATCCTGAGGGTGCTGGCTGGGGGTCTGGATGCCGAATGATAATCCAAACAGTCAGTGGTTAGTTCAGCACCATCTGCACAGGAGCTAAGTATCGCTAATGAGCGAGAGCCAGGCTAATCAAAGTGGCTTTGTTCTCCAAACGTAAAAGAGCCAGCGGGGAACAATCGGGGTGTGCATGTGTGAAGGGGGTTACAGGACAACGGGGGTTATCTGTCTCAGATGCAGCGACACCTACACCATGTCTATCATGTTGTCGATTCCCTGAGCGGCGCAAGCCAAATGATTTAGAGGCTGACCTCTGACCCGTGACTAAATGGAGAGAAGGGACGGGACCTGAGTGTTTCACACACGTGCCCCTAAAAACCTGAAACGGAACAGCTGGTCCTCCATTAACGTCAAACCCCAATAATGAACGTTTTGCGTTTTAGTGATTTAGCAGGCGTCAAATCCAAAATAATTGACTACATCACAAAGTACACGGACATGCATGTTATAACATAAAAATGTGCTTGTGATAATAAAACAGCTTGTAAACACACACACACACACACACTGTAAACCATCAACAATAAATAAAAATAAATGAAAACCATGAACTTGTTTGAAAAGGAAGAAAAATTATTCTGCACACTGAAAGCTTGTTGAAAATACCAATATCTACATTTTAAAATAAAAAAATTCAAAGACATACTAGTGAAATATATGCCTCACCGTATATCACTGTGTCCCACAGGGCTGTGTGCTTAGCCCACTCTTGTTCTCCTTCACCCAGGAGTGCATACCTGTACACTGCTCTAATACCATTGTCAAGTTCCAGATGAGACCACAGTAGTTTGTCTGATCAGGGACAACGACGAAGCATCGAACAGAGAGGAGATCAAGCACAGAGTGGCTTGGTGCGCGGTTAACAACCTGGCCATCAATGCAAAGAAATTCAAATAACTGATTGTGGATTACAGGAAGACAAATAGCGGTATACATGCACCAGTTGTCATTAGTGAGACCACGGTGGAACGTGTGGTCAGTTACGAATTCCTGGGTGTCCACATCTCCAATGTCCTATCCTGGTCCCTCAACGCCACAACCCTGGTCCAAAAAGGTGCAACAGCGCCTGGACTTTTTAAGAAAGCTAAAAAGGGCTCACCTATCTACTAACATCATGGTAAACTGTTACGGCTGCACGGTCGAGGGCATTCTAACCAACTGTGCCACAGTCTGGTACAACGGTTGCTCTGCGGCCGACCGGAATCCTTGCAGCGGGTGGTGAAAACCGCCCAGCACATCAATGGTGCCCAGCTCCCCGCCATCAAAGACATCCAGCACAAGCGCTGTTTGTGGAGAGCGCGTGGCATTATCAGGGATCCCTAACACCCAAGCCATAAACTGTGTGCCCCCCTGCCATCAGGCAAGCGTTACAGCTCTGTACTCACCCGCACCAGCAGGCTCAGCTTATTTCCTACTGCTGTTAACATACTGAAATCTGAAACCCTTCGGTAACCTTGCATTAACACTGCTACTTAAATGATTTCATCTGCCATTTGCACAATGCGTACTGTTGTGCCCCCAATGCTACTTCTTGCCTACACACTGCTAACTTATTTACTTGATCTGAAATTTGCACAAGCATTCTGTGGTACTCCTCTTCCCCTGCACACTGCTAGCCAATTTATTATATTTTCCTTTCGCACAATGCTTATTGTTTGTACTACCGGTATCCGTTTACTACTTGCACAGATGTTCTCTACTGGTGTTGCCCTCTGCACATTTGCAATTCGCTACATCATTGAACTGAATAACTGGACATTTACTTATTCATGTCAATTTCACACCCTCACACTATACACTTTTGCACTTCTGGTTGGATGCAAAGTTGCAAACTGCATTTCTAAATGCTAGAATTCACCTCAAACAGAAAGAAAGGGTTAAGACTGACACCTGCTGGACACACTGTACAACCATGTGCACCAGCACCAGCAATAACAAAGCTATCTCCCAGCGTGCATAAAACATCTTCTGAAATGTGTATGTTACCATACATGAGACATTGTGGGGGGAAAAAAAATAAATTTGATAGGGTTAAAAAGAAGACACAGTTGCATAACTGTCACCAGGAATGATAGGAACTTCCTTTATGGAATTTCCAACTAACCAATTGGAATCAGAAAATTGTTTAATCGCCATGAATGTGTGTACAGACAAGGAATTTACTTTGGCAGGAAGGTGCATACATAAAACATATGAATAGAACAATATGAATTATACTAAGGGTGCTAAAGAGGGTATAGGGATAGTAATATACAAAATGCTATACAAAATACAGATAAACTTAGTGCAAGAGTGCAAATATTATAGTGCAATGTGCAAATGCCATGGGTAAGATTTCAAAGCCTGTCTGCACTCCTGGCCTGGTTGAGGAGCACATGGGAAGAAACTGTTCTTATGGAGTTAGGTTTTGGCCGGAGTGGATTGAATAGTGTGTGCGGGGAGAGAGGACTCTGCCACAATCTTCTTGGGCTTCATAGCCAATTGGAAGACTTTATAGCTATGTGCTATAATATACATATCACCAAGTGCAGGTCTGCTATAGGTAATCCACCAAGTGCAGGTCTGCTATAGGTAATCAAATTGTGAGAATTTGAGTGTTCATGTCAAGAATTCTCTTTTTACAACATTGAGGCATAACATCACCGTCTAAATCATATGTAACATTAAATGTGACAAGCTGCATTGCAATGCCAAACTATATACAATTGGTTAAAGGAAATTCCTGGGCAGCTGAGACGCTTCCTGACCGACTTCCTGAAACCACTTTCTGGCTGGTAAAGCAGTTTCTGCTGCATAAACTCCAAATTCTGCCTGGCAGATTGATAAACACCATAGTAGGCATACCTTAGTATGGTATGTAAATTAACAGCCCCACGATTGACCGCGAATACAATATATTCAAAATCCAGCCTCATTCCAAGTGTCTGAGACTAAAGTAAACAGAGACATAAACATTTACAGCAAAACATGAATTTGATCACTGCAGTATCTGTTATTCCTGATGAGATATTTTAACTCATTGGATGTTTGTCCTCCATTATCATCGAAGCAGTGAGATGTTGTCTAATCACGTTGGTAAACGCAGTAGGCCTGTGGGTTCAAATCTGAGCCTCTCGACTCTCAAATTAGTTGTTTCTGATAGCAGATAGCATAATCTGTCGGGAATAAAGTAATCTGTTAAGTTAAATAAACGTGTTTTCAAGAAGACGTCTGATTTAAAACCCATAATGCTGATTATTTCAGTACGTTGTTGACAAATTATTCAAACATTCTGCGCAGAACCTACGCTCTTTGGGCCGCGCGAACAAATGATGGACTATGTGTTGACGCGCGGAGTTATGGGATATCAAAGTCCTCCGGCGGCGCGGTGCCGCCATGTCTCCGAGAGAGAAGCGGTTCATAGCGCTTATTTCCCTCGTCTTATGCGGCGTCTCAATAGTCTCTCTAGTCGTTTATTATATTCCGACATTTTTTTATTTTGCTTTTATTCTCGGGCTGTGTTGCGTCGCCTGTTATTATCACAGCGGAGAGGCGCCACACGCACGGTTAGGCCCGGATCCGCGCGGTGGCCTGACGATTCCACCCGCGCTGCGTCGCTGGTTGCCGGGGGGGATCGCTAACGGAGTGCCCGCGGGCGGACGAGCCAAAGCTCGCGCTGTTAAGGAATCCGCTGCAGGTTTTACCCGCGAAAGGCGTCTCGAGCACGCGGTGTATCGGACAGACACCGACTCGTATCTGTTCAGTCCACGGGATATACTCATGGGAAGTTACATCGGGAAGGCAGAAAGTCCTCCCTCGGTCGTGGGGAGGCCGCGACCCGGTGGCAGTTCGGGCACTTACCCGAACGCCCGGGAGCAACTGCGCGAAATACTAGTGCGACCCAACCACGCTGTTTATACGCCGAACAGACGACTGTCATTCGGAGGGTGAGTACTGTGCTAACGCTACCATTCACGTACGTTGGCCCGGGTAGCATTAACTAGTTAGCTTAGCACAATCGGCTACGTAACTAAACGGTCGGGCAAGTGTCAAAGCCAAGAATGTGCCGCTACACTTCTTTTTTTGGCGCATACGGGTGTTGCACACCTGGCGGCGTCGTCAAACACGATGTGTTGAATTGTTCCAGTTTAGATCACGTATATGTGTGTGTTTGGTCTCTGTCAATTGTAAACAGTTTGTTGTTCTGTAATGTATAGAACTGACTTGTTGCTTCGCCGCTTCTACACGTTGGTGCATTCCCTCCTAGATTTGAAAATGTGGGAGTTACTCTCCCCCCCCCCTGGTCGGGCTCAAGAATAGATACTTAGTCTATCAGAAATGCAGTGTTGGTTTAACATGGTTTACAATGCTTCAGTAAAACACGTGTACTGTAATCTGTAACGTTCTGTAGTTGCAATGCAGTTTATCTTTTTCAAATCACTGATAATAAAATAATACAAGTATGTAAACAAACGGGAGGTCAAAGCCCAGCCACTTGTCAAAAAACGGTAACTTTAAACGAATGTGATACACTAATGTGATACCATACGTAATGATCGATGCCAGAAATGTGTGTGTAAAAAAATGCAATTACCATAACTTGTGGTTTCTGTTGTACAGCGAAACCATGGGCACGATGGGCCGTTTTACAATCACTCCACAGCGACACTACCCCATTCAACAGACTGGCACCTCCTCTGTGGGCATCCTGCCCCCTGCCCAGTGGGACAGCTTCAGAAAGAAGAACATTCTCACCCCTCGTAACTCCCCAGTGGTCCACAGTCCAGTCACAGTGAAGATTGCAAGACCAGATAACAACACCACTCGATCCCCTTTGTAAGTTGTATTGTTTGCATCTTTCAAAGTCAAATTTGTTTTGCTGAGCATGCAAGCACTTTCCAACAAAACTGTATATACCGGCAGGTCTATAATTAATTGTAGCTCTTATAAATCTGAGAAAAATATGTAATAAATTGTAATACATATTTGAAATGGTAAAACATCCTCATCAGTGACATGTTTGCCATTGAAAAACAACAACATGTGATGAGAAGTTCCTCATACTCAGGGTCAAGCTCAGACCTTTCCAGGGGCAGATGCGGTTTGTCTGTGTGAAGACGGACGGGGTCTGCCTGTCGGTTTGTCTGTGAAGACGGATGAGGTCTGCCTGTCGGTTTGTCTGTGTGAAGACGGACGAGGTCTGCCTGTCGGTTTGTCTGTGTGAAGACGGACGAGGTCTGCCTGTCGGTTTGTCTGTGTGAAGACGGACGAGGTCTGCCTGTCGGTTTGTCTGTGTGAAGACGGACGAGGTCTGCCTGTCGGTTTGTCTGTGTGAAGACGGACGAGGTCTGCCTGTCGGTTTGTCTGTGTGAAGACGGACGAGGTCTGCCTGTCGGTTTGTCTGTGTGAAGACGGACGAGGTCTGCCTGTCGGTTTGTCTGTGTGAAGACGGACGAGGTCTGCCTGTCGGTTTGTCTGTGTGAAGACGGACGAGGTCTGCCTGTCGGTTTGTCTGTGGGCAGATGGACGAGGTCTGCCTGTCGGTTTGTCTGTGGGCAGACGGACGAGGTCTGCCTGTCGGTTTGTCTGTGGGCAGACGGACGAGGTCTGCCTGTCGGTTTGTCTGTGTGAAGACGGACGAGGTCTGCCTGTCGGTTTGTCTGTGGGCAGACGGACGAGGTCTGCCTGTCGGTTTGTCTGTGGGCAGACGGACGAGGTCTGCCTGTCGGTTTGTCTGTGGGCAGACGGACGAGGTCTGCCTGTCGGTTTGTCTGTGGGCAGACGGACGAGGTCTGCCTGTCGGTTTGTCTGTGGGCAGACGGACGAGGTCTGCCTGTCGGTTTGTCTGTGGGCAGACGGACGAGGTCTGCCTGTCGGTTTGTCTGTGGGCAGACGGACGAGGTCTGCCTGTCGGTTTGTCTGTGGGCAGACGGACGAGGTCTGCCTGTCGGTTTGTCTGTGGGCAGACGGACGAGGTCTGCCTGTCGGTTTGTCTGTGGGCAGACGGACGAGGTCTGCCTGTCGGTTTGTCTGTGGGCAGACGGACGAGGTCTGCCTGTCGGTTTGTCTGTGGGCAGACGGACGAGGTCTGCCTGTCGGTTTGTCTGTGGGCAGACGGACGAGGTCTGCCTGTCGGTTTGTCTGTGGGCAGACGGACGAGGTCTGCCTGTCGGTTTGTCTGTGGGCAGACGGGCGAGGTCTGCCTGTCGGTTTGTCTGTGGGCAGACGGACGAGGTCTGTGGGCAGACGGACGAGGTCTGCCTGTCGGTTTGTCTGTGGGCAGACGGACGAGGTCTGCCTGTCGGTTTGTCTGTGGGCAGACGGACGAGGTCTGCCTGTCGGTTTGTCTGTGGGCAGACGGACGAGGTCTGCCTGTCGGTTTGTCTGTGGGCAGACGGACGAGGTCTGCCTGTCGGTTTGTCTGTGGGCAGACGGACGAGGTCTGCCTGTCGGTTTGTCTGTGGGCAGACGGACGAGGTCTGCCTGTCGGTTTGTCTGTGGGCAGACGGACGAGGTCTGCCTGTCGGTTTGTCTGTGGGCAGACGGACGAGGTCTGCCTGTCGGTTTGTCTGTGGGCAGACGGACGAGGTCTGCCTGTCGGTTTGTCTGTGGGCAGACGGACGAGGTCTGCCTGTCGGTTTGTCTGTGGGCAGACGGACGAGGTCTGCCTGTCGGTTTGTCTGTGGGCAGACGGACGAGGTCTGCCTGTCGGTTTGTCTGTGGGCAGACGGACGAGGTCTGCCTGTCGGTTTGTCTGTGGGCAGACGGACGAGGTCTGCCTGTCGGTTTGTCTGTGGGCAGACGGACGAGGTCTGCCTGTCGGTTTGTCTGTGGGCAGACGGACGAGGTCTGCCTGTCGGTTTGTCTGTGGGCAGACGGACGAGGTCTGCCTGTCGGTTTGTCTGTGGGCAGACGGACGAGGTCTGCCTGTCGGTTTGTCTGTGGGCAGACGGACGAGGTCTGCCTGTCGGTTTGTCTGTGGGCAGACGGACGAGGTCTGCCTGTCGGTTTGTCTGTGGGCAGACGGACGAGGTCTGCCTGTCGGTTTGTCTGTGGGCAGACGGACGAGGTCTGCCTGTCGGTTTGTCTGTGGGCAGACGGACGAGGTCTGCCTGTCGGTTTGTCTGTGGGCAGACGGACGAGGTCTGCCTGTCGGTTTGTCTGTGGGCAGACGGACGAGGTCTGCCTGTCGGTTTGTCTGTGGGCAGACGGACGAGGTCTGCCTGTCGGTTTGTCTGTGGGCAGACGGACGAGGTCTGCCTGTCGGTTTGTCTGTGGGCAGACGGACGAGGTCTGCCTGTCGGTTTGTCTGTTTTGCTCCTCTATCCAGGATGCCAATAATTATGCGCCTGCGTGATCTTAATTTATCATTTGAGTCTCAGTCATTCAATAGCAGCACTGACATTCATTCTTTCATTGTAGCTTGAATCATGTGACCTCCCCGGGGGTCGTCGGTTCTCCAGGCCTAGTGGCCGCTGCAGACCCCTGCTCCAGAGAGACTGTTCTGAGTGTGCTCAAAGAGAGCCGCAAGAGAGATGTTGACGATGATGACCTGAGCTTCACTGCAGGGCAAAAGAGCAAAAGAAGGTTTGTGACTACAGCAGTGTTACATATGATGGTGTACTATGTGCCGTTGTTGTTGTCAAGCGTTCGTTTTTTGCTTTGTCGCCGGGGCCCTTGAAGACTGTTTACCTTGTCCCCCTGCTCTTGGTTCACTTAGGCGTCATGACAGCAGTGGGAGTACTCACTCAGCGTTTGACTCACTGCTGCCCAATGGAGGCGCTCCATCACAACTGATGCCCAAGTGAGTATTGCCAATGCCTGTACAAAACTATTAAATGTATAGTCTTGACAGTATTGCTATGTTTACAGTCCTGAAATATTCTAATGTTGCACCCACATCCTTCAACCACTTCTGAAATTTCTCGATTCTTGTCTGCCTTTCATAGGCCCGGTACTCTGAAGCGAGGCGTGAACACCATGACGGAGGAGTTGACGTTGAAGCGTTCTCGCACCTCCTCCATCAGCTCCGTGAGCTGTGGTCTGACCCCCAGCGGCACTCTGGGCTCAGTGAGAAACTCAATCCTCAGCTCCCTCAGCTCCTCACAAGGCATTGATCAGGTACCTAATTGAAATCCACATGCCTGAAAAATCTAATTTGGGGTGTCGAAGGTTTGTGAACGAACCAGACTGAGCGATGACCTTACCCTCTTTCACATTTTCTTTTGAAGACGAAGAAGGTGACCACCCGCAGCCTCTCGCCCCTTTCCAGCCCAGGGTCCTCTCGCTCCCAGACTCCTGAGAGAGCTTCCAAAAAGCCTAGGTATTCACCGTCTCCTCCTAGACAGTTGTATGGTTACCATGTACTGGGGTGAGAATTTCAATAGCTGAATGATCTGTTGTTTTTGTCTGTTAGGGAAGAGGATGTTTACTCGCCCAGCTCTGTGTCCTCTGTGCGGTCTGACAAGGCATTGACAGACACAGCCCCGACTGCCGGTTTGAGCATGTTTATAATGCTTTATTTCATGGTTCAGATTAGAGATTACGTGCAATACAAGATGGGTAAGTAATACACTGATAATCAATTCCCCGACTGTCCCGTTTCAGGGAAGCTGACTACAGCCCCTACGGTTCCTGCAGCTTCAGTCTCACCAGACTTGGCCAGTAGTGGAAAACGGAAACGCAAGATTCCGCTGGTCTCCAGTCGTAGAGGGGACAAAATCTCTCTGGTGCGAAATACTGCGTAATATGACGTTTACTGAAATGGGACATGAAGTTCGTCTGACGGTCGGGTGTCTTAATATTGATGTTATGTCTACAGCCGTTACCTCCTGAGCTGGGCTACACCATCACAGTAAAGGACCTGGATCAGGAGAAGAGAGCTGCTTTCAGCCAGATCAACTCGGTCCTCAAAGGTATATCCAAATCACAATTTTCATAAAACACCATGTTAAAAAAGTATGTGATATTGATATGATGTCATTCTGTAGTTTCAGAACCGGAGGAGCCTGCTCCTGTAGTGACCGTTTCTTCTCAGCCTCCTGTGTCCATCTCCGCCACACCCACTCTGGCAACCTTGCTGGCCAGCCCTCTTCCCGTCATCAACCTGGACCCTGTAGCTCCATGCACTGTCAGCACAAGCACAGCCTCCACCCCCACAACTGCCCAGGTCAACACCCTGCCTGCTGCAAACCCCCTACTGGAGTCTCTGAAAATGATGAGAAATACTGCAGGTCTGTGTTTATACATATCACTCCTGTAAAGTTTGGAGACAATTATTTGGGAGAGTTCTGACTGTCATTGATGGTACATAATGTAGTCATAAGTCTTTTTTTGTTGTTTTTTTTTGCCTCCAGCTCCGGTTGTCTCCTTGGCGACAGTGTTGACAACCCCTTCAACACTTTCCCCTGCAGAGCAGAAATCAGACACCAGCATTACTGGTCCTCAGCGTGCTCCGGCCACTCTCTCCCAGCCCGCACCGGCCACACTCTCCCAGCCCGCACCGGCCACTCTCTCCCAGCCCGCACCGGCCACTCTCTCCCAGACCGCACCGGCCACACTCTCCCAGACCGCACCGGCCACACTCTCCCAGACCGCACCGGCCACACTCTCCCAGACCGCACCGGCCACTCTCTCCCAGCCCGCTAGCACCATACCCTCGGCCTTCACCCAGGTGCTGAGCCAAGTCACCAAGGCCCCCAGCAATCTCTCTACCCTGGGTGGAGGTAGCCTCTTTGGCCTGGCCAACCCACTGAAAGCCCCAACCTCCTCAACTACCACAATCGCCTCCACAGTCACAACCAGTAGTTATAATAACCCTCCCCTGGCCCCTGGCTTTAAGCCCATCTTTGGGGCCTCCTCCTCGGCTTCCTCGCTTCCCGAGGGCACTCCCGCCATCACCAGTTTTAGGCCCATTTTTGGAAGTGCCACAGCCACCAGTGCTTTTGGACAACCTGCCGCCACCTCAGCCCCCTCTACAGCCACGGCGCCTGCCTGCCTCTTCACCGGGATGCCCAACAGCACCACAGTAGCTCAAGCCCTCTCCGTCAACACCTCCGCCTCGCCGTCTGTAAAGTCTCAGTTTGGAAACTGGAGTGCGCCCCTAACAACGATGGCTGTAACCACCACTGCCCCTCCCACAGGAAGCACCTTCCAATTTGGCGTTGCTTCCACCACAGCTCCTGCAGCCCCCCTCAGCTCCACTTCAGCCTCCACCACTACTAGCAATACTGGGTTTTTGTTTGGCGTGATGACCACCACGTCTGCCACCATTCAACCCCCGGCCCAGGCGGGGTTCACCTTTGGCCAGGCTGCATCCAACCAGAACTCTACTACTGCATCTTTCGGAGGTTTCGGAATGGCCACAACTACTACTGTGGCTGCGCCTGCAATCCAGCCCTCGTTCACATTTGGGAAGTCGTCGTTTGACGCCGCGGCCGCACCAGCGTTCCCCAGTGTGACTCAGGCCCCAGCTGGTACTGCAACCGCTAAGCCGTTCACCTTTGGGTCCGCTGGGCCCAGTGCTGCCCCTGCCCCCTTCGCTTTTGGCGCCGCCGTTCCTACGCCCACTGCCCCCACTTTTGGCACACCTGCTATGCCAACTTTTGGAGCCGGCACCACCGGTTTTGCGTTTGGCAATGCCAAGGCTGCGCCAGCCGCCCCGGCAGCGCCTGCCTTTGGCTCTACCATCCAGACTGCCAACACACTCTCAGCCTCTACGCCAACCTTCTCATTTTGCGGCGGGTCAGCACAGCAGGTGCCTGCTACCCCTGCCCAGCCGACCACTGGTGGGTTCAACTTTGGAGCGGCCGTTTCTGGCACTCCGTTTGGGACACCGAATGCTCCAACCCAAACACCAGGCTTCAACTTTGGGGCTGCTGCTAGTGACAAACCAGCTTTCGGTGAGTATGTCTGCTATGACACACCCTTTCAAAGACTTGTTTTTGTCAATGCTACAGAGATTTTTGTATTATTAAAATAAACTCCATAATGGCAGGTCAGCAGGTCAAGTGTTTCTGCCGGCCGTAACAGCTTTTAACCAGTGTATGGGAATGTTTCACAATCGAATCCCCAAGCCAGAAAGGTACAAAATCTGTACTGACCTTGAACAACCTGTAACTGCTACTGTGGATCAGCTTCTGCTGAATAACTTAAATCTAGTAAATACAGGGTCCACAATTTTATTTTGGCTTAACGGCCAAGGCGTCTGGCATATAAAAAGTCACCAGCCTGACAATATTAGCTAGAGCTGTGGTACGCGCTTTAGCTTTAAGTAATATGTTGTTTGACCAGTTGTGTCCTCTGGTTAGACGTGTTCCCGTGACCAGTTGTGTCCTCTGGTTAGACGTGTTCCCGTGACCAGTTGTGTCCTCTGGTTAGACGTGTTACCGTGACCAGTTGTGTCCTCTGGTTAGACGTCATCACCAAAACATTTTATTCTATCTCGTTGTTCATTTGTCTGTCAATTTATTTTCTCCAGGGACGTCCACACCTGTATTTGGCCAGAGCACAGCCACAGGCCCGATCCCCTTTGGTAGCCCGGGAACGCCAGGATTCAATGCGATGGCACCCTCACCATTTGGTAAGCAAACGGCGTGTTCCGAGAAGCTTTGGTTGTATGGTTATATTCAACTGAGGATATTGATTCACACGTTCTTGTCGTCTGTGACCAGGCGCCTCTCCATCGGCTCCCTCGTTCTCGATCGGGGCCGGTTCCAAAACGTCAGGGGCGCGCCAGAGACTACAGGCACGGAGGCAGCACCCAAGGAAGAAGTAGTCTTGCGTAAAGGGTGGTGGTGTCTGGCATGACCTGAAGGCCCTTACCATATCAGCGTTGCTATGAACATGCCTGTGACACCCCCCAGAAGAGCTGAACTGCTGCTGCCGCCATGGCTAAAATGGCTAACACGGCTTTCCATTGCATCTACAGTCAGACCAACTGCTACCCTACCCAGCTGTTTCCCTGGCCGGCCTGGGCTGGCTGAGCAGCACTGCAGGGATGCCTGTTCATTCTCGTGGAAACGCGATGGATAGGAGGCTGAACCAAACAATGTATTATACTTGAAAAAGAGACAAGACTACGGAAGAATTTTGGACTTGGAGCAAAGCGTTTCCGGCAAGAACAACTTTATTTCCTGCCTTTTGGATTTCCCTCGCTCGACCAGTTGAATAATCAATTTGACGTCCGCCGGTTTCGTTCAGATCCGACGTGCTACAGTTGATTTGAGATGCTACACACTCAGTTCGAAGCGGCGCTGTGTGTTAAGGTCTGAGGAGGATTTTGAAGAATGCCCGTGGTTCAGCGCGGTTTCGGTTACGGAGGGACGGACCTATCCAGCCATAAACGGAAACTATAATGTGTAGATGATGTTGACCGTTTTTGATATAATGAATTGTTTATTTTACATGTAAAGAGATTTTTAATTTGCGTTTGGCCGTTTCATGTAAGACTGGTTTGTGGCATCTGCACCTGAAAGGGCAGACTAGTTTGGCCAACCTATGTTTTGAGTGAGTGCTCAGTGTAGTGGTCCTTGTTTAGGTTTGGTGCCACACAGCACTAGGAAGCATTCCTACAATGGGATTTGTTAGACTTTTTTTGATCCTCAATTAGAGAATAAGGTAAACAATAAAATAATTTGGTACACATCCATGTTCAACCAATCCTCTGATGGCTTCCTGATAATGTGTAGTTTTGGGACAGTCGTCATTATTTGCTCTATTATGTTGCAGGTGTAAATAGTCTTAAAATTCCCTTTTCTGGCGTTATGTTTTGCTGCAATAATTACATTTTGAAAAGGGGCAATATTACACTTATTTTGTAGTGACAAACGCCGTAGGTCCCATTTTCAAGGTAAAATAATTATAAGTAGTATAACAAAATACACAATGAGAATGTATGTTTTCTCACTCAAGTTCAGTGTTAAAAGCAGCCTTTGTGCCATTGAAAATGTAAATCTGGTTGAATGTGATTCTATTGACCATACACCACCGAATACGTATTTATGTCAACTACTAAAGGGCGGTATATATTGGTTGAAATCATTGATGATCAGCTATAATCAAACTCTTATTAAATAACATCTGCGAATGTGCTTAAGTGATGAAGCTGGACCAAACTCATCAAGACCTTGGAAAGCCATACTGGTCTGTTTTTGGCTACAGGTTAGGTTTTTGCAAGACAAAGGCTCAACACTTTTCCCTCAGTAACTGGCTGTTGCTCCTTAAATTATTATTGAAAAAAAATATTAAAAATAAAAATTAAGCATGGAATTCATTACATGTTACTGGCCTGTTTGTAACAAAATTGAAATTAATCTCTAAATAAATTGGTCCTTTTGGTACTACCTCATATTTCCCTGCTAGTTCAGCGCTGTTCAATTCCAGTCCTGAAAATGGGCTGTTGGGTTTTTAGAATTGTCCCTTGCAACTTTTAACCCTAACCTGATGTCTAACCTTGCATTTTGACCAAAAAGCACAATTTTGTGAGCTATAGACTGAGTTTCTCTATAAAATTAGTTTGTGTCTAAAGACAGTAGTGATCACCAATCTGTTGCTGGATTGACACGGTGCTCCTACAGTATATTGTTGCAGAATTTCTGTCCGGCACTGATCATCGTAGAGCCTGTGAAATCCAGTATTGCTTGTGTTCCCCACCTGTAACATGACCGAAAACAAATTTTCTCAAATGTCAGCCCTCCACCCTCATATATACTGGCCCTAACCTGATAGGATTTGTCATATTTCTGACTGGCTGTGATGGAAACAATAGTGCCCTGCCACAATACCCCGTTCATCTGTATAGTATCAAGAAATGCTCCCCAATGTATTGAAGACGTACATACTTTAGCAGTCAAACTGTTTCCCTCCTCGTGTATGATTCCCCCTTCACAAGTCTCTTGTGGTGTTTTGCTTGTTGCTCTGTTTGCCTCGGTGAGTTTGCCTTGGAGGAAATAATGTGGTGAATGGCGGCATATTGGTAGTGCCGGACATGGGCTTTACCTGCACGTTCAACAGGTGAGGTTAGGAGTTTTGTTTGGACTTTTTAACAATTTACTGATGAATGTTTTGGGGTGTGACTATAAGACTGGATTCACAAATGTGCACAGAGGGAGGGGTGTTCTTGTCATTAATGCTGGATCAAAACTCAGGACTAAAGGAACTGGAGGGGAATCGTCTTCGTCCAAGTCGAACCTTACCTCTGTTGTGCGCTAAACGTTTTATGAACCGCGTAGGTTACAAAAAGTACCTCTGTTGAATCGGTTTTTAATTGGTCTGTCCCTCGACAGAACTACAATTTTTCATACACATTTTTAATCAGAACCTCTCCTTGAGCCAGTCAGTGATAGTAAAAGTGATGTGTGTGGATGTGTGTGTGTGGGACATGCTATATTTGGCTAAATGGTGGCAACGAATGCTAATCATTGGAAAGAAGCGCACAAACTTTATTTTTGTATTAATGCAGGTTGCCTTTTAAAATTCCTTCAAGCTTGACTCACTGAGGCAATTGGTATGTAGTTATTGAATGACTTAAAATTTGTTGAGCTTTTCCTTACCGTATTGCAGTGGTGGAATAAAAGCATATTAAAGTTTCCCTTTGTAAGAGCTCCACATTCTTGAGCCTCATCTAGGTCTGCAGCTGGGTTCAGTATGGGAATGCTTTTAATCCTTTTACATTATAGGGCCATTATCGAAGGTTGGTCTGGAGGCCAGACCATAGTTTGCTGTTCAGGCGACACAAGTGATTATTTTTGTTTGTTCATGGGACACCAATCGAATTTGAACCTGTCTCATGTCTGGTCCGTTGTATTCTGGAAAGTATATTTCCTGCTTATTGACATTCACATGTTCCAGATATGCATTTAAATGGTCTCACTGCAACTACCCAAAATGCCTCATCCATCCTCCAAGCCAAATCCTCTCTCGACCTTTCGCAGTAATGCTAGGATTGTGTGTGTCACCTCAGCTAGTCCAACAGCGTTATATTTGCATGTCTTTCGAGTCGTGTGTCGACTTTAGACATGATCAACTTGGTTAAACTGGAACGGTATTGAGGCACTGCAAGTAGTAGGGTTGAAAACCGAAACTGTTAACTTATTAATGACATGAGAAATATATATATACTTTTTAGTTTGCACCTCAGTCCTGGGTCGATTTTGCTGAATTCTATAGAATGCCATGTACCCCAGGACTTTTATACACAATGGTGTATGTACATGGCTAGTTAAACGGAAAACTGTGATCAAGATCATCAAAGGAAAAGCAGATAACTAAATCTGCATCAGCATTTTGTACATGGCATTATCAAAGGGTTACACACATACTGGTTTAAATTACATTTCAAAAGATCTTCAATTGGCGTCATGTTGGTTAAAACCAATCGAGCGAAAAAACAATAAGAAAAATAGGACTTGTAGATGTTTATTTGAGAAATGGATATTGTATGGTAAACTGTCTGCCAAACTGATAAATGGTTATACCAGAATTAAAAGCACAAGGGAACATTGCCTAAAACCCCAATAACAGCAACCCTGACACAAGTCCAAATAACAGTTGAAGTTGGGACCAACACTGTCTCTTCTATACACTAGTCTCATTGTGCTTCATATTTTTTCTCCTTTTTCTCTTTTTTTTCTTTGCACCTCCCGAGCAATCAGTCTGTTTCTCATTGGTGGTTAGCTCTACAGCCTCCACCTCCCTGTCTTTTATTTTCCTCTTTCTCTTCGCTCCACCTAAAGTTCTAGTCTTTTCCTCATCTGCGACGGCTTGTTCAGTCACATCTGCGTCTTTAGTGGTGTCCGCAGGCTCCTGAGCGTCCTCATCCCCGTGTTCTGTGGTAACGACCTCGGCAGCTTCATCCTTATCTTCTTCATCCCCGTGTTCTGTGGTAATGACCTCTTCCGGCTTACCTTCACTGGCAGAAGGATTAAACGAAACCATCTCAGCGACTGGGTTGCTACAACAAGGAAAACAAGTTAACAATGTTGCATTTTTGTTTGCAGAAATTTCACCCAACACTCCGTATAATCTAGACCGTAGCTCTATAAATTCCCTTTTGCCTAATTGAGAGTTTTGTTAAATGTGCTCAAATCAAATGTTTGCTACCCACCACAGTGTTTGGGAGGCTTGCTCTTTTAGACTTTGTGCCGTGTGTCGCTCCAGCAGGGCCACAAAGAATCCATGTGTGAGGGTTTTAGTGATGCTCGCTCGGAGACACTGTGTGAGGGGAGACAGGCCACGCTCGGGCCATTGCTGGAGCAGTGGAACCAGCCTGCAAAAAAACAGCCAGAAAGAGTTGATCTCAGATCAGAGGTTAAAATAAATACGTCCCAATTTTAATCGTCTCCGATATCTGGGAACTTCTTCATTCTATGCACTTCTGGTCCCTACCTAAAGCTGGGGTTCTGCTGGAGGCAGGCAGCCACCACCTGCTCGTTCTCCTCAGTGTGGATGGAGCAGGTCGAGTAAACCAGGCGCTGCAGGCGGGGGAAACGAAGGGCGTGGTTGAGACAACGCAGCTGAAACGCTGCTAGAGCCTTCAGGCGACGACTGTCCCTCTCCTTCTGGGAGGGCAACACCTCGTCCCGCAGACACACCATCCCTGAGAGAGACGGAGAACCGAGAGTCTATAGGATCGAAGAGATTGGTTTAGCGGTTTGAGTGTTTTTTTGTTTTGTTCCAACCGGTCGTGTTGTTACCTGATCCGCTGCACGATGGATCCAGTAGAATGTACTCAACGTCTTTATACTGCAGCCCGTCCGGGTCCACCTTTAGGAAGTCCTGATTGGCCAGCTGCTGACAGAGGACTCCCGCACGAAGAAGGAGAGTAGACATGGTTGCCAGGCGTTTGGCGTCAAGGTCAAAGGCAAAGAGCTTCCTTTAACACAGGCCAAAGAAATGAGGTTGGTGTCAACATTATTAGGAGATGCTTTGAGAATGGGAACATTAATAGAGGTGTCATTTATAGATTGATAGGTACACATAATTGTTTATAGATTGATAGGTACACATAATGGTTTAAGTTCCTAGCAATCACAAACAGTTTTTACAGACCCAGAAAAGGTATATCGCTAATCACCCTTTGTTTTTCATGATAGCAGCGAGGTGGCTGGTTTTGTTCCCTGGCGCTGCACAGGCATCCAGGACGTGGCTGCCTGTGGGAGGGTTTAGGAGGAAGGCAGGGAGACAGCTGGCCTGTCGAGAATAAAAAAAACACAACGGAAAACTGATGAATCCAAAGCTTGTGTCAGAACACCTTAACAGAAAGTAGATGAGATGCATCCAATCAGAACAGACCTGCTATGATTACCTGTTTTTTACACACCCAATCAGAAAAGACCTGCTATGATTCCCTGTTTTTTTACACATCCAATCAGAACAGACCTGCTATGATTCCCTCCTTATCACACATCCAATCAGAACAGACCTGCTATGATGCCCTCCTTTTACACATCCAATCCAACATCACAGGGTACCACAAATACACTCCCATGCACACAGGTGGAGAACATGGGTTAAACAGAACAATCCAGGTATTTTTACCCAAAAAAAATAAAAAATACAAAAGACAAGACTAATTCTGGATGTCTGAAACACGTGAGTTTGGGTAGGAAAAGATAACAGCCTCATCGAGTAAGAATCTTTTTCTTATTACCTTGTGCTAGGATTTTTTATTATTGAGTGTGTTTTCACATCACACACCAGGTCCTGTTCTGATGGGCCCTTAACACATAAACTTAACCTTTCCTCATTAATAATCCTCACCTTGTCTTGTAAAATAATGTGGCCAGCCTTGTACAGATAGTGGTCATGGAAGTCTGTCTTCGGCGAGAAAACCAGCAGGTCTGAAAGGTGCAGGTCACCAACAAAGGATTTCCCGTTCAGTTTGAGGTCATCAAGCCTGGAAATCAGATACATACGGTCTGTTGTTCATTTGTTTTATGGTAACCTCAATCACCAGAATCCACTGACACTCAGTCTAAACGAAACCAAACCAAACGCCTGTGCCCGACTGACCTGTAGGCTTGGCCCAGGTAGAAGAAACCCTCTCAAAGGCGTGTGCCCGACTGACCTGTAGGCTTGGCCAAGGTAGGAGAAACCCTCTCAAAAGCCTGTAACCGACTGACCTGTAGGCTTGGCCAAGGTAGGAGAAACCCTCTCAAAAGCCTGTAACCGACTGACCTGTAGGCTTGGCCCAGGTAGGAGAAACCCTCTCTCTTGAAGTAATCAACAGTGTCCTCTACTGTGGTCTTTAACGTGTTCACACGCACATATCTTGGGAGATTATCGCCTAGGAGGGAAATACATTTAAAAAAATTACTTATTCTTATTGTAGTGTTATAGAGTGGATATTTTTTTTATCGCAACAAGAACATGTCTTGTGGCCAACATTTCATGTTCTTTAACTGGAGTCATATGGATCAATCAATCAAACCTTCAGGCTTTTGGAGATTCGAGGGGAGCAGGTCCTTGTTGCAGCTGACCTTCTGTTTGATCTTCATGCGAGCAAGGGCTGCCTGCAATCTGGATCGATGTTTCATCATCAGAGCCTTCCAAGCACCTCCACACTTCAAACCCTTACCGATGACAAGGTCATACACCAGGACCTGTAATCGACAGGACCAAACAAGAAGTTTATTTTAGAGTATTTTAACTCTGCTTAATTGGGATCTCACACGGTGTACAGGATTTTGTTACGTCCATGTTTTTTTTCTTCTCTGAGTACCATACAATGACTGTACTTTATTACCTGTGAGTACCCACGACTAAAATTAAAAACATTTGATGGAGCTAAATAGACATGGTGTTTTGTTCTAATATGTGAAGATGAGAATTGGAAGTGAATCACATTTCACATTGTGAATGCTCTGGATGCTAAAATGACTGGTGCTGCACTGTCTTTGACACTGTGGACCATATTATCTTGCTGAATAAATTGTCATCAATAGGCCTTAGTCACTCATGCTGCATGTTCCTGGTTTTATGTCTCTTTTACTGACCTACCCCAAATTATTGTACTGGATGGAGTTAGGTCTGGTAATCTGGACGAACACAAAGGTGTACCTCAGGGATCCATCCTAGTACCGGTTCTTTTCGCTATATACATTAATAATATTGGTCAATCTGCAAATAATTCCACGTTCCACCTTTATGCTGGTGGCCCCATTCTTTATGCTTGTGCTCCAACAATCAATGCTGCTTTGCCCAGTTTACAGTCTGACTTTAATAATATGCAGCTGGCACTTGTAAATGTAAAGCTTGTACTTAACACTAGCCAAACCAAATGCATGCTTTTTTAAATCCAGTCAGATGATCTCCCCAGATTTACAGCTTCACTTCTTGGATGGTTCCATAATTGAATGGGTCTAATTCTCATCACTGCATTTTATACCAGAATGTTCGCTGGACCTCCGAAAAGTGCATAAATCCCTCCATTACACTATTTTTGTTTCTAAAGCACTACTCCACAGGCTTCCGGTATACCTAACATCACTGTTGACACACAGATCGTCTGGATTCAATACTAGATCTCAGAGTTGAATAGTATTAAGCACCACATCTGTGGAATAGTATCCAATGAGAGTTTTGATTGGGTGCCTTGGTGTCCGAGGGTAAATGAAACTAAAATAAGTTACATTTTTATAGTGAGAATTGTGTTTGTTTTAATTGACTGCAATGATTAATGTTATGTCATTGTATCTGCTAATTGTTTGTATTTGTCCTTAACTGTGTATTTGTGAGTTGATGTTCCTAGGACACAAAAAAACATTACCTTTGCTAGATTCATTTTTATCTTAGTCTGTTTGAGGAGCTTGGTGGACTCAATGATCTCTGTTAGGATGGACGAAAACTTGTGTGTCTCACACACCAGGGCAAAGAGTTGTTTGATATTCTGATGGGGGAAACCATGAACACAGAGAGACACACACACAATGGATGTGAAACTGATATGTTTACATGAAAATTGATTAGCTTATAGGCATAAAAAGCAAGGTGTTGCTGTGCACACCGAATAATGTCAAATAGCTAGCGAGTAGTAAACTTTCACAATACCTGAAATTTACTGTCGAATACCAACGTCTTTACAGCAGCCTGCTTCGTCTCCACCTTCTCGAGAATTTCGGCCGCTTTCGCGTACAAAGCCATTTTCACTTTAAGTAGTTTACACTATTATGTGATTGTAAATATATCTGTAACAGTGTTTTCGAAATGTGACTGCGACTCTTAAGACATTTTTTTTTTACCACACGCACGTTTTCGCAGGCCAACCATAGATATAGATAGAGGACTGTGGAGTAAAAACGCAATTCCACCGTTCTCTTCTTCTTTGGGTTTAAATGGAGAACTAACACAAAAGACGTGTTAGCGTCACCTATAGTGCAGGATGTGGAACTACGGTATTGTTGGTAAACACTACACTTAATAATGCTTGAGGGTGACTACTGAAGGTCTTGCAGAGTTTCGTACGCATCTATGATGTCCAATTTATGACTTTTTGCTGTAATTACTTTAATATTTTTAGCATAGGCCTATAGAATTCAAACAGCATTCAACATTGTTTTCTCTACTTGTTGGCAAAGAACTGCAAAGGATATCCTATGGAGTATCCTAATGTCCCCTACCTCAGACTCTTTCACTTTAACAAGACACCTAAATTCTGATTCATGGTCTGAACTTATTTGCATTCAACTTCAATAATGAAGTTCCCAAATATTCTTAATACCTTTTCTGTATGCCATTTAATGGCAGTCAAATGCTTGAAACAACTGCTGACACCTAATATTCAACATCCCCTTACTGAATGTGCATAGAGAGATGTTCTTTGTGAAAAGAACAATAACACAGACCAACGTTCAACATTTTTGCTGTTTATCATGCATGTTAATCAGCAAGCACCAATCAGACACTACTCTATTGTAAAGCACTTCACGTCTCAAGACAATATTCTCTTTAATTTCACTGCTCTATTTTCTCTTTAATTTGAGAAACATTTAATCAAAACAAGACTGCTTCTGGTTGCTCAAATGTATTCCACTCGTACAAAAACCTGCTTCAGAATCCTTTCATCGACCTTCCAGATGCACATCTTTATCTCAGCATGAGACAGGTCTGTGAGACAGGTGTCTAGCGGAGGAAACCTGTAAACATGTGTTGTTGTATTGTGAGCAGTATGATAATGAGGGTAGAATGTGGGAAGCTGGAAGTTGATTTAAGAGACAGGTCTGTTCAATAGGGAATCATGTAGATAGACAGTGACCGGCCTCACACTTCGGTACAGTGGGTAGCAGTAAATGCACCTCTCTGTTCGGTGGCATTAGTCCACAAGTTGCTGAACTGAAGAAGAAGAAGAAGAAGAAGAAGCGCTCTATCCTTCTTTATGAGGTGGACAAAACGCTTTACGGCATGCTGAGAAAAGGATCGATTTACGTTAGAACTCAAAGGGCTGAGTTGCCGTCTGCTGACTTCAGAAATTGAATGAAGACGAATGTGAACGCATACATCTGTGAAGCAAGTTAAATGAATTGTTTATAGTTACCACTATAACATTGTTCTTATTTAAATGCAACGATATTTCTAGCCGAGCACAGTAGCAACACAGTAAATAACTACAGGCTAGAGATCTAGCAAGCTGACGTTTGTAGCGTGTAATCCCACAGTTAACAAATACCAGCCAGTGATAACGTGGCACAAACTAGGGGAAGATGGAGTTTGCTGCTCTTATTGCCTTGACCCTATTAATAGGAATGCTGGTCATTTTAGTCGGCATAGCAGTGGGAAAGCAGAAAGGAGAGTTAAGTGAACAACTGGAACAAAGGGAAGACAACTATGTTGGTAGGTTTCATTGATTTCATACCGTGTTCATAGCTTGGTTTCTGATTGTATGTCGCGTTGTTATGGATTGTCATATATACTACTAGCTAGTTGCGACTAACAGGTGCAAGTTATACCATTATATGACAAATATATGGCCGTTGCATATGATGTTGAAATATGTACTCATTTAAAAGTATTGTCACCACGTCAAAATGTGCCCAGCCTTTGTTCCTGGAGAATAAAATAGGGAAGACATCTTTAATAAATGAATGACAAAACATAATTTGTTATAGGATAATACACATTTTATGTGGTTTTCAGGTTGTTAAGTATTGATAATGAGTAGCACATGAAAGGTATGAGAACATGTCTTCTTGAAGGTCTTGTGTAATGTAATGTCAATTTATTCCTTGCAGCAGAGGAAAATACTGTGAAGGCTTCCACTGCCAAAAAAACGAAACAACTGCTGCGTCCTCGCAAAGAGAAAACCCAGCAGCACACCTTCAGTCACTCTCTGCTGGCATCCTCTTTGAAGGTATGTCACGTATGCATTATTAGCACAGTGGTTACCAACCTTTTTCAGTTACCGTATCACCAACAACATTTTGCTCTTCTCGGATTACCCCTGAAGAACCCCCTCATGTTTATTTTGCTAGTAGGCCTATGGAGTTATGAGTGTTTTCAAGTACCCCCTTTTGGAGAGGCCATGTACCTCCAGTGGTCCCAATACCTCTGGCTGGGTACCACTTTATTAGTGCTCTGTATTTATCCATGTTATATTTGAGATGGTCTTCCTTTTCTTTAAGGTAATTATGTTGTTGCTAAGGCATGCTAAGTTATCCACACAAAGTATCAATAATAAATAACAGAAACAGGCATTGGGTGACAATAGATGGAGTGATCATGTGATCTTTGGGAGTAATGACATCTACCATACTGGGTGGATTAAATCCAGAGATAAGTGGTCTGTCTGTACACATCCAACAGCAACGGCTGCATGGTGTAGTATTACGACACGTTCAACAATTTCATGTCAATGCTCCAGAAGCAGCTACAGGAGGCATGCTTGCACTTTGGCTTATTCTGTTACAGAATTATCTGTTTATCCCCAGAGTCACAGTGGCAATGTGACGTCCCTGGACTTCAGCAGCAACGGAAAATACCTAGCCACCTGTGCTGACGACCGCACGGTCAGGATATGGAGCACCAAGGACTTCCTTGACAGAGATCACAAAAGTTTGAGGGCCAATGTGGAGCTGGACCACGTGACGCTGGTCCGTTTCAGCCCTGATTCAAGGTACTCCCTACATTACACAGTGAACAGATGCATTATAAAGCTGGAGGTTGTCTTTCAAACACACCCCTCTATAGAAAAAATGGTGTGTATGTGTATATATATAAGTGATTTCATTTATTGCAGAGCCTTTATTACTTGGCTGGCTAATGGAGACACAATTCGAATATTCAAGATGACTAAAAAGGACGACGGCAGCTTTACTTTCAAAGCTGCCCCTGAAGACTTCCCTAAGAAACACAAGGCCAGTGTCATCAACATTGGCATTGCAGAGACTGGTGAGATTGTTAAAAATTTATTAAATGTGAATAGTTCATATTTGCTGTGTTTTGTGCTCAGTTTTAAGACCAGAGGTATGAATATAAGACAATGAGGTTACGGAAGGTATTCTTGTTCCAGTTGCTTAAAGGCTAATATTAACTTACATTTTTTCTGTTTCAGGCAAGTTTATCATGAGTGCCTCCACCGACACCAACATCCTTATCTGGGACCTAAAAGGAGAGGTATTGGCCACTATAAACACCAACCAAATGACCAACTCCTACGCTGCAGTGTCACCCTGTGGACGGTCAGTACAGTCATTTTAGCAGCTCTCTATGCCTACAGCTCTTGTGTTAGTGTTCTTGGTTCGAACATGTCTGTATGGTTCTCTGTTCTCAGGTTTGTGGCCTCCTGTGGCTTCACTCCAGATGTGAAAGTGTGGGAGGTGTGCTTCGGGAAAGCTGGCGAGTTTAGAGAAGTAGCTCGTGCCTTTGACCTGAAGGGCCATTCAGCTGGGGTCCACTCCTTTGCATTTTCTAACGACTCACGCAAGTAAGTCCTTTGTGTAGTGCGGCATGCTATTGACATGTTAACCGTTTTTGTCATTATTTACGTGAATGTGCATGCAGTCAGCATGCTATTGACACGTTAATAGTTTTTGTCATTATTTACATGAATGTGCATGCAGTCCGCATGCTATTGACACGTTAATAGTTTTTGTCATTATTTACATGAATGTGCGTGCAGTCAGCATGCTATTGACACGTTAATAGTTTTTGTCATTATTTACATGAATGTGCGTGCAGTCAGCATGCTATTGACACGTTAATAGTTTTTGTCATTATTTACATTTCTCAAGTGTACTAAAATTCTATTGACAATCATTTTGCAAACAGCAAATGTGTAATGCTATTGTTAAAACTGCCTTTTACTTTACCCAGAATGGCCACGGTCTCTAAGGACGGCACGTGGCGATTGTGGAACACCGATGTGGAGTACAAAAAGCAACAAGACCCCTACCTTCTTAAGACCGTACCCTGCCAGTCGTCAGAAGGCAGCCGCGTGGCCTTGTCGCCGGACGCTCGCGTGGTTGCCATCTCCAACGGCTGCGACGTGGCCATGTACAGCACCTCCACGGGTCTGCTGGAGGAGGAGTTCCTAGGAGTCCACAGCGAGCACATCACTGACCTGAGGTTTGATATCAACAGCCGCTTCCTGGTGTGCAGCGGCGACCGGGCTGTCCGCGTGTTCCACAATGCACCAGGCTACCGGGGAGCCATCCAGGACATGCAGGCCATGCTGAAGAAGGCTCAGAACGAGGGCATGAAACAGAGGTTGCGGCAGCAGATCGAGGAGGCGCAGAGTGCACTGGACACTGTTCTAACTGCGCCCAAGGACTGAAGAACTATTGACCCACCGGGCTGGGAATGTAGACCCGATTTTCTACCCCTGGTTCTGTGTCTCGTTCTCACACACTGCCTCGTCACGGAATGGCCTGCAATTTAACTCCTCTGAGTAAATGTATTTTAATTGAATTGCCTTGACAGCATCTGTTTTGATTTCCACGACACCTTCCAGACATGTGTCCATTGTAGAGGTACTTAGACCTGACCTGAATGCCAAAATATTCAGGAGGTAAAAATATTCACATCTGACCCAATAAGCCTAACCTACCTTGCCATTAGACCTCAATTTCTTAATCTCTGCGATATGTCAATGGTGAACATTTTTATCATTAAGAAAATCTTAACATTGTTGTCAAACTAATACTCATAGAAAGTCTAACAGTTTATTTTATGTTTGACTCACTGATTTAGTAGTTAATTCTCATATGTTCTAGCTCAGATCCTACTTCAGGTCACCCCCCCCACTGGTGTCCACTAGAGGTTGAGACTCTTAAATATGAATCAAATGTATTCAATAAAGATCTTTTTACTTGAACAACTTTTTACAACATGCCAATACAGACAACGAGAATAAAACCCCAAAGAGCAACCGATTACCTAGAAAAACGACTTCAAAAGCATACATTTGCAATTCTTTCACCCCTTATGCATGTTAGGCATTATAACCTCAATGCTACCTGGCTTGCACACATACTTCAACCCATGTAATTGGGATTGAATGGACCTATCCATTGAAAGTACTGCAGTTAGACATTTAATTTATAGTGAATTCACATTCACTTAATACCACAGCAAATGTCTTCCAATCATCCCACAATTAATGTCAAATGATTGTATTATCAAATTCATTGTTATTATCTACTTTTTATTATTTGATTTCCAAATTATTTCTCTAGAGGATCAATAGTATAATGCAAAACCAGATATTTCCAAGTCAACATTCTTTGTTATGTGGTGGACCTCCTACCATCTTTGTGATACCATCAGAAGTATATTGTATTCCTGTTTATGGACATTAAAAGGGAAGTTCTTTCATTTCCAGATGTGGTCTGAATTTAATTCAAGTGGATTTTCCCTCTTGTCAGGGATATTTGCATGAGGTTTAATGAACGGCAGTCATTAAACATCTGTTAAAGCGTACACTTGTGTAGTCAGCATTTGCACATCTGTATCATATGTATCCTTCGTATGTGTTATTGTAGAAAAAATGATGTTCAGACAAACAATTTCTTAACTGAAATGGTTACTTTGACACTAAACAATCATGATTTCAGACTCACCACAACACTGAAACCATTAACAATTAAACAATGTGATTTTGATTTAAAAAACAATCTTAGTGTTATTTGACCTTAGTGCGGGTTGACCACACAATACTGCCAAACCGACTAAAGAACTGGGCTGGCCAAAGTAACAACGTCCCGAATGGTTTGAAGTCTACTTAATTTACAAGACAGGGACTATTTTGTCTAGGCAACTATGTATCAGTGAAAACACACATCATGAACTCCACAAGGCTCTTTCCTGGGGCGTTTTTATTTAACATTCACATGCTACTGTTGCTGGCCAATGTTGCCAGGGAAAGGGAAGTTTGGGGTCCCCTGCTAGAGCTGCTACCCCCGCGACCCGACCCCGGATAAGCGGTTGAAGATGAGAGTGAGAGAGATGCTACTGTTAGCCCAAACCAGACAGACATCAAAGATTTCAGTTCACGTTATAGGTCACATTAAATGTGGGAAAAGTTCTGACACAATTTATCTTTGTCTAATTATTTCACCTCACAAAAAGGGTTGTGTAGACTTTTTCTATCCACTATACACATTCCATTTATACTGTAGGTCTATTATTATGTCTAAATCATTTTAATTCAGATACATAACAATTGGAATGGCCAGTTTGGAATGGCATTAATTGTTTTTAGACCCAGACTGTTTTCATCTGCGTTTTGTTACTCTTTTAATCGACTTTCATCCACCTTATTAGCTTGCTTGAGTTTTTTTACTATGTCTATTTCTATTAGTTATATTCTTTTTTTTATGTAAAACTCGTCGAATTGAATTGCCCTGTGTATGAAAAATTATAAAGAAATGAACTTGCCTTATAGCTTTATATGCATGGCATTGTACATTTTAGATGACATTTAGTATGGGAACATATATTTTACATAGAGTAATTTAGCGGAGTCGGTGCTAGAATTGAATATTTAATCCAATTCATTAACAATGGTGCTGACTTTGCCTTTTCGTCTTCAAAACCACTTGCTTCAAACTCACGGCAAAGTTTGCCTCAGTAGTCATTTCATAAATGCACATAAAAATACATACATAAAAAAACACTGAAACCACTGGAACAATGGGGCGAGTGACCTCTACTGGTAACTTTATGTCAACGCGTCCACTTTTAAGGAGGGCGTTCAACGAGAACACGAATTGAATGGGCTTCGCAAATCTCGCGAGACTCTGGGATAGGAGAGCAGTAGCTAAAAGCTCGAGTCTGTCGGAAGCGAATTGGTATCAAAACCAAGAAGAAAAATATGTCTGGACGCTCAGTTCGCGCTGAGACACGAAGCCGCGCCAAAGATGACATGAAGAAGGTGATGGCGGCCATCGAGAGGGTCCGAAGATGGTGAGACAAACACTGTTAATGTGTGTGAAAGACCATGAAAGACTAGTGATACAGATTACAGAAAGTTCACCGACAGGGGGCGTGGCCATAAACAGGATGACAGTGACAGACCGAGCACAGCCAATCAGGATGACTGGATGACTGACATTTCAACAAGAGGCGGGACCAAATAAGTAGGACTTCAGTAGAGCTCTTGTTTTTTTAAGCTAGTTTGCCAGCTGGCTGATCATTTGCAATTGTGACCAGTTTGGAAAGACAGCCTAGCAAAATATCTTTGTATTGACAGTACTGTCCTATTTAATAGTATGATAGACAACCGTAGCCAACTAAGGTATTACCTGATGTTTGTTTTTTGTAGCCGCTTCCACTTGCATTCATTCTGACTTTAGGTTCATGGCAGATGTACACCTGTAGTGGTAGACTGTACTTGTAGAACTATGTTGGAAGACCACTTGTGTTGATTTCTATAAGGGAGAAGAAATGGGTGACTGTCGGAGACACATCTTTGAGAATATTCAAATGGGTGCCAGTTGTGGATACACAGGAAGTACGTTGTTTTATTATTATTATTTAAGAAGATTCTGTTACAGTAATACACCTGTACCTATATACATAATGCATTTTCTTGATTTTTTCGACTTGTAGAAGGAGAGGAATAAATTGGTCCCTGCTGAGGCCGTCAGGGAAGTCAGTAGCTTCTCTACAGATCCAGTCTCAGACAACACACATTCAAGTCTTTTGGATTTTAATGGTAAAGATGTAGAACTGTGTAATTTGACATATGACCTCGCCATATGTTGTTCTACAGAGAACATTATTTTACACTTATCCTCTATACTCCCTTCCCACCCAGATGAGAACAGTAACCAGAGCTCCATTTCCGATACATATCAGCCCAAAGTGGACAGCAGCAGTAACTCCAGCCCCCATCCCAGTGAACCTCAAAGCCCAAAGAACCTGTGTGATTTCCGCACAGACGACTCCCAGCCCCCCATTCTGGGCCAGGAAATCATGGAAGGTAAAGGCTGGTTAAGACTGTGTAGGCAACATGTGACAACACTTCGTATAAAATTACAATTGTGGGACTTTGTTTGTCTACAGGCATGGCGTTATGTTTATTCTAATCATAATTTTATACATGCATACAGATGAACACCACTACACACGAAAACAACATCAACTTAACTTATAGAATCACAAGGAATTCAGCAGATGAGGTCACATCTACTCGGTTTACCTTAAAGGATCTTTGCTTGAAATGATTTATTTAAAAGAAATACATTTTGACCTGATATATGATGACCCGTGTTTTTGTACGTTTATTTATTTCAAGTATGATATACAGAGTTGTACGCCATGACATCCCACACTTTGATATGGTATTTGGTTCTTGTCTGCACAATTGATGTTTTCTCGAAAACAACTGCTCTGGAATTACTTATTTACTCCATTCCCATAGTAAAAAAAATATCCTATAGGATTTCCTATCATGATTTGAATATATTTTTTGCACTAAGTCCATACGGGAAAGAAAACGTTACCAAACTAATTTGTAAATGTTATTAACCGGAATCAATCGTAGAACATTTAGAGTGTTGATTTAATAAAGATTTATGTTTTCAGAGCCGTCATTGGCAAGTGAACTGGCTGATGAACCTCCATTGCTAATTAAAGAGGACCTGTTGCCCCTCACTGCTCAGGTAGAAGACAGAAAACATTTCCGCTTTCACACCCCAGCTTTGGTACTCTATCTCTGCACTTTCAGCACTGAATAATACAACACACCTAATAGATAGTTTGACAGTAAAAGTGGCACAGTGTACATTGAAATGAAATATGGTTTCAAACAAGCCTTTATGTATTTCCACACACAGGAGGAAGAGTGTTCTGGAGCTCCACCACTGAAGAGAGTGTGTTCTGAGCAGATCTCTGTTCTGCAGAGCTCCTCTATGATGAGCTAACAATCACAAACTGCACTTTGCATCAGGGTCAAGCCCAATTGACTTCAGGCATTTGGTTCCATGTCCTTTGGTGATTTGGAAAGAAAACAGTTTATTTTTTAGGACACTTCAGGTTCACCAATTGAAATATTAACTATTCTAGTCCGCAAGTTGCACAGCCGCCAGTAAAACCTTATGACTGTAAGAGAAACAGGACCAGACATTTTGTGTTCATTTAAAGACCATCATACTTGTTTAGGTAATGAATTGAATCTTTTTTTAATGTGATTTATTTTATCGATGAAAGAATCTATGAACAGGTAGTTTATACAGTTTTGTTTGAATGTATTAACAGCCAAATCAAAACCAAAGCACTCTCTACCGGTGTCAGGTAGGTTAGATGTCTGTGCATTTTTATTTGATTTGAATAATAATTTGAAACCAAAATGCAACTTGATGTGTTATGTCACAATTAATGCAAAGCAATGTATAAAGTAATGTAAATTTTTTGTAGTACCATATTGTAAAGTATGTTGATTATTAGTTTATTCTGAGCTTAAGATCTACCTAATATTACCTTTAGCCAGCGCTCTAACGTTTCAATTTCAACATATTTGAAACGCATCAAAATATTTAATTCTACATGCAATTATCACTAATACCCAATACCCATAGTATGTACTTCCAAAATTCTTTAAACTATAAATACAATCAATGATCTTTTGAGAGTATTCCTGCTGGTGAACAGCAGTAATGAGCAGATATATACAATGCACAGTTGTTTTGTACTGGCCACAGTTGTTTTGTAATGGCTACAGTTGTTTTGTGCAACCCTATTTTGAAAGAAGTATTTTGAAATGTTAACATTTTACAGAGCTTGGCTAAGGGTGACTTTAAATTGTATCAAAGTTACCCGTCAAAAATCTTCTAGCCTTAGGTACTTTGAAATGGTGAATTAAGCTATGGTTGGTGGAAGTACGATTGGCACAATTTTAGTGCTGCTTCATATTGTGCCAATAACACTTGTTTATTCAATTACAGCGGTCAGGATCTTTGTCAGCGACAGTGTACGATTCACTGTCAACTCATACTGGACATACTGGGATGCAAAGAACAAGCACATCTCAAAATTAAATTCATCAATCCAATTTTACATTGAATTTTTTTTCTAAATTGCAAGTGCTGTTTTTGTATAAACATCACATCAATGAATAGTTAACTAATAGGTCCTTATCTTTTGTTATTTATCTCCTAAAGATGTGGAATATAGTTATTTAAGATGGGGTTTATTTGTAAAATGAACACTTGTTTGTACGTTTAAAATGTTGAGCTATTGTCCACAGTAACCCAAAGAAGCACTTATCTTTCGCAGATATGTTTTTTCTGTCATATTTAACTTGGGTGAAATTAGGAAATTAAGTTATCAGGTTAGCATGTACACTGAAAATGTGATGTTACGTTTGGAGTGAGTAAAAAATAGTAACAAATGACCTGTTCTCTTGCTGACAATCAACAGCATGTGAGACATGTTTGGCAAATGGGACACAGTCTGGATTTGTGGCTTGGCAATATTGAAAGAATTGCTGTAAAATGTGTGAGACAAAGTGACTTGCACAAACTAGTCATTTACCAGCTTTCCGTTTTCAGTATTTAATCGTAAAGTCACTTGATATGGTTATTTCCCGGGTTATCTATCTGTTCAACTGGGAAAAATGAATTTGAAATGCATTTACATTGTGATCACTTCGATAACCAGATTTAAATGACTAGCTTTCAGAAACATTTAGAGTTGACCTAATGTGTTATTTTATTTTTAAAGAATGATGTTTGAAGAACAGTTTGTAAAGAGTAATTTGTATTTTCTTGTAATTTTCCAAGTACAAATTATTTTATAAAAGAGTATGGATTTGGAAATAATTTGTGCACATTCTTTTATTTTTTGTGTTAAAAATTTTAAACGTGCCTTGATTTCAGTGTTTTAGTAATTTAAATTGTTGTATGCCTTAATGTGTTGTACATGATTTCTACAACCAGTATAAAATATGCCATGAAAGGACCTTGCCAATAGGTGGAGGTAGACGGACACAGATGATTCTCGTGGTCGACACAAAGTCTACTGTGCCTTTGGCGTCTGCAATAAAAAATGTAAACATCCAGGTACATGTACAAGTTTTCAAAAAATATTTATCTTCATTGAATTACATGCAGTTTGGCGAACAGCACAAATTCAGTATGGTGTAGTGGTTAAACATTTAGACAACAAATTAAATTAAGATTTGGTATACAAAAATAACTAGGTAGTATAACCAACTTAACATATTTTCTGTCTTTTGTTAAATGTTATTTCTAGTCTTTAAAATGGCTCACTATAATGATGGTGTTTATACAACATGATGACTTCTGAATCCTGATTTAAATTATCTTAGAGATTAATTTAATTAGTAGGCATTTTCTAATTAAGATGTTTGAAACAGTTTATATCTTGAATAGTCTCTTTGTGATGATTTTTTTGCATTTTCAAGTAGGAATTATTTGATAAAAGATAATGTAGAGAACCTTTTTTAGATATAGAGATGATATGTAACTTAACAAATATTAGATATTAATTACAAAGAGAGAGATGCATCCGGAAATTGTTCAGAGTACATCACTTTTTCTACATTTTGTTGTGTTACAGCCTTATTCCAAAATTGATTCAATTAATTTATTTCCCTCAAAATTCTACACACAATACCACATAATAAAAAAAGTTAATATTTTGAATAGATTTGCAGAACTAGAAAGTATAACATGTTTTTAAGTATTCACAGCCTTATAATACTGTGCTTGTTGAAGCGCCTTTGGGAGCAACTATGAGTATGACGCCACAAGCTTGGCACAGCTAGTTTTGGGCAGTTTCTCCCATTCTTTGCAGGACCTCTCAACCACCATCAGGTTGCCGTTTTAAGATCTCTCCAGAAAAGTTCACTCTGGTTTAAATCTGGGCTCTGGCTGCGCCACTCAAGGACATTCACAGAATCCACTCCTTCGTTATCTTCGCTGTGAGCTCAGGGTCTTCGTCCCAGTCTGAGGTCCAGAGCGCCCTGGAGCAGGTCTTCATCAAGGATGTATAAGTACATTGCTGTATTCATCTTTTCCTCCCTGATGCTGCCACCAGCTTGCGTCACTTTAAGCCTGGTTTCCTCCAGACTTGACTCTTGGCATTCAGACCAGAGTTCAATCTTTGTTTCATCAGACTTGATAATCTTGTTTCTCATGGTCTGAGAGTCCTTCAGGTGCTTTTTGGCTAACTCAAGGGCTGTCATGTCCCTTTGACTGAGAAATGGCTTTCGTCTGGCCACTCTACCATACAGGCCTGATTGGTGGACTTGCGGAGATGGTTGTCCTTCTGGAAGGTGCTCCACTCTTCACAGAGCAACGCTGGAGCTCTGTCAGAGTGGCCATTGGGTTCTTGGACACCTTCCATACATAAGCCCTTCTCCCACGATCGCTCAGTTTGGCCGGACGAGTCCTGGTGGTTCCAAACTTCTTCCATTTATGGATGATGGAGGCTCATCGGGACCTTTAATGCTGCAGACATCTTTCTGTACCCTTTCCCAGATCTGTGCCTTGATACTCGATCCAGCACCACAAGCAAACCTCCTGACTACTGACTCACGCTGGCAAACTATCTGTCTCTCCATCAGAAAGATGTAAGAATAACTTACTTTATTGTTGTGATGTAAAATCGTTTGCCATTACAACACTCAGCAAACGTTTTTTAGGTGTGTGAAAATACGAAAATCACTACGTAAATACTACAGATTCAGTCCTGCGCACTGTCTTTTCGGAAGGAAACCTTTACGGGGGAAAAAATATTGCAATGTGTTGAGCGTGCTACGGAAAAGGTCAAAAGACTGGGACACAGTTTGACAAACAGAGTGCATATCGAGGTGATGCTATCTCACTTAGCTTCAAAAAGCTATTTGGGTCCAGAGACATTATTCCCATTAAAATGATTTGAAAGCTATTGGAATGTATCCATTGCAATGTACCCATTGAAAACAAAAGCATTATCTGTCCGTCTTTTATTTAAATTAACTAGCTCTCAGAATCTTAGAATAACAACTCACAGCTGGTGAACAGATATTACATTGACCTTTAATATTTATAGCAGATTTAAAAACATAACACGATTATTCATAATATAACATCAGCTTGCCTGAACTGTACACTGTAATCTTCTCTGTATAGACATTACTAATTAATGTTGAAATATTTGAATACATTCTATTCCTGAATATCATACACATATATATATATTAAGGTTCTGTGTTTGCTCCAGTGAAATACCCTGATGCTCTTTTAAAACACTCCGATTGAAAACATTTGTTGAGGGCCAGTAACTATTTTACCTTAAGCTAGTGGCAGTTGGTGGATACATTGTCTCTCGTGATTACTTAAAGGACGAGGTTAACTAACAGCAGGAAATTCCTTGACATCATTGGAAAAAACAAGACGTTTCCTCTCTAATTTGACAGTTCGAGTGCAAAGGGATTTGTAGGCACCTGCGTTTCAAGTGAAATCGTGGGTAGTGCAAATGTGCTCACGAGATGACAGGGGTTAAGCAATGTTTAAATCATATTGCCTTGTGCAGAGTAGTAGGCCCCTGTAACTTACTGACTGATGAGCTCCTTTTTTGTTTTGGTGTTTAATAATCTAGTAGTGGTCGTTATCACAGGCTATGTGATATATTAATTGCCTTGCTTTGTTTTGGCTTTAAATTCCTCTGTCAGTTCTCAACTGTCTACAAATGAGGTTCAGAATTGCCAAACTGGCATGTTCAAGTAGAGAAAGAGGATGAAATCAAACACTGGATTCTGTCCCGCTACTTGTGTCAGCACAGCTCCTATGATTTCTAGGTCCTGAGATCAAACAGAAAAGACACAGGAAATGACACGTGGGCCAGATGGCTGGGAGAAGTGCTCTGCCAGAACAAAAAGAAACTCAACATCTCCGGTACTGTCCTGCTTTGGCCAGGCGTTGAATGTGTGTCTTTGAACTATTACTCTAAAACATCTCTATGTCCCAGAACTGTGTGGCCTGATCCGTGTTGAATTCATTGATGATCAAATGGTCCTTCCCGAAACCTGTTCCACCTGAAACACATTAGGAAACAAATGTTCTACTGATAAGAGGGCAGGGCTATGTTATTTTATGTTAGTATAAGAATGGAATAAATAACATTTACTGGATCTGGGAAAAAACCTCTGAACTTGAAAGATGATTTCTAGTTATTGTATGAAACGATAAATGGTATTATTGTAATCTGCTAAGTATATGATGGTCGAATTCCTCAGCATCTGTCAGCCGTCCAAAACTACAGTAGAGTCTGTCTGTTAATCTCAAAGACTGTACATCAGTTAATGTCTACGGTCTCACCTCCGTAGTCCAGGACTAGTTCGTGGTTGAGATGGGAAGAGATGGTCCCGTTGTGGTTAAGGCTCCATCGTTGGTGTGTCCGTCCATGTTCTGGCCAGAGGGCCACTTTGGCCCCAACTGTGGATTTCCCTCCAATTACTGACAAGCATGCCTTACTAGCCTACAAGCAACACACAAAGCCCGGGTCAATATGATACACACACACACACACACAGTACAGTAAACACACCATGGCAAACTATAGGGAACAGGATTATTTATTTTGTGACAATCTATTCAAGGTAATACATGTCTCTAATATTTGAAGTGTGAGTCATGCAAATGCTCAATTCTCAAACCACTTGGTACTTAGAACTGCACTAAAGATAGAAACGCATCCTGTGGCACTATATTTAGAGCAGCAGCTATAGTTGAGCCACCAGACTAGGCCATGACAAACTCGAAGAATAATCACTAGTTAGCTGCAGACATGACCAGATATACTCCATCCAATCGTTTTTTTGTGCAGATTTCAAATAATATTATCTTGCTAGTTTGCTAGAATAAGTCAATATTATTTCAACCAAATGCACATGTTTGATGTAAATGAAATATAGACTAGATACAGTGCAGACAATGAAACTGTTGTACACCGTGTAAAACTAAGTACACAAATAGCAAAGTCAAAAAGAATTGGCACACTCCAAACAAAGCCAATCTGCTTGCAAACAATAAACATCCCAAACAATGAATATAACAGCACAATCATTGCAAGGATGGTGTATACCTGGACTTCAATCACAAAACATACTATTTAAAGGAATTATCAATTGGACTTTTAAAATTATAAACTTGGATTAGCAAACACAACATGCCACTGGAGCAAAGATGTGTACTGATCTAGATATTCCATAAAATACTGGTTAGTCTTGTAAACACAATGGCCTAAATATGTACATAAAAGAGCGTGCAGAGATACGAAGTACGGAGAAAAGAAACAGCCAACCCTATCTGTGAAAGAAATGGTTTGGTCATGTATAGCTGCAGATACTATCACCTTGCACCGGAGCAGCCCTCCAATGAAGAGCCAGCGTTGGGTGTCCAGAGAGCAGGGTGGGGACAGAGTCACTCTGGCTGGGGACGAGTTATCCTGGACACTCTCAGAGCTCAACATTAAACCCAGAGCACGGCTTCTCACCTGCACATACAGCCTGGGCTGGAGAGAGACCACACACACACACACACACACACACACACACACACGCACACACACACGCACACACACACGCACGCACACACGCACGCACACACGCAGGGCGTCATGTTCACCTGAGACAATGTATTTGACAGCTCAACTAATTCAGGCCACAGAAAGAGCATTATTTCCCAAAAGGGAAAAACATACAACTCACCAAAAATAACTCATCTGCTTACCTCAAACAGGGAGTGCCGGTATAGCAAGTTAGGTATTTAATTGTACAAAATGGTTTTGCAATATTCATTACATCTGTTTACATTGGATTGCATAAGTATTCGGCTCAAAAGGAGCTTTATTTAGTAGACGCTCCAATCCAGACCTGGTTACAGTAGTATGTCAACAAGCCCAGCATTGTAAGTGCTCCAACAACTGACCAATATACCCAGGCTGCGAATGGGAGAACATTTAAATGTAAACTATTTCCCATGTGAACCACAAAGCTAGGTTAATCGAAAAAAATTGAGAAGGAGAAACCCAGTGGTAAAAAGTTCAGATGAGACTGAAATGTAATTTTTAGTAACTAACTCATAGCCAATACCGCGCTGGGGTAGATTAAACACAATAATCTACGTATCCTAGAATCTGAGTATCATATAAATATAAAACCCAGACCTAAATCCAGGTAAAACATGATGTTAACCAGCAAATGGCAGAAAGCACTGGAACCATCAGATGCTGGTAAAGACACATACACAAAAAACATACAGCAGTAAATGCTGACAGTTAGTGAATAAATGTTGCACATTTAGTCATTCATGCTAGCCCGGGAATCCAACCAGTCTTGGTGATGTAAGCATCATGTTCCACTACCCAGGCTACTCTAGCTGACTGGTGCTAACGTTAGTTCCTTTAAGAACGGTTCTATGTGACAACCACAGTATAACACTGGCAAGACAAAGCATCTCAGTCTAGAACGCCATGTACTACTGCATCATTAATAACCTAGCATCCAGGCATCCACGTTAAAGTACATGGATAAAAGTGTTCAAGGCTCAAATAGTGGAAGTGTGCCCCCACGGCCAATCGTGGAATATGTTAAATAATTTATGCAGCTCGCTGCTTACAGCTTAGTCAAATCGGGTTGAGTTTAAATTTGTATCAAACACCACAGCCCTTTTCACCCCATGTCTGTCTTGTCAAACAACAGAGACTAGCACTCCAGCACACACGTACGCACACAGCCGTCAGTACTAAGCCATGTCTGTCTCTCTTGTGAGGCTATAAATAACTTTCTAGGAAGTGGATTTTGCTAGAACCCAGCAGGCTTCAGAAACAAAGCCCCAAGCATAAATTGTATGCTTAGTTTTTTGACAGCATGCTAAAATGACATTACACCCTTACATAAAGCCATTAGTAAATAAAAGGCAGCATCAATCTAAGAGCCTACAAGGTGAATATATTAAACGTAATTCCCCCTGCAAGACACTCTGGAGTATATGTAAGTAATATATGAGTAATACTATATGTGAGTAATATATGACTAATACTTTGTCACATAATTCCAACAGCGTTTCACCACCACCCCCACGCACGCACAACCCCTAATGTAAACATACTGCTAAATCAGTCTGTATGACCTCATGCGGTAAAAACACTTACTTTAGAACAACTAAAATGTCAGGTGGGTGTGGATGTTGTACCTGTTTGAGAGGCCTTAAGGACCCAATAGTGTCCCAGCCACTGTGCTTCCCCCACAGAGGAATCTCCCCAGGCTGCAGCAGCATCTGACGACCCTTGTAGTTACTGTATTCATACACCAACCACCTGCCAAAGATACACACAGTCAATATTCAAATGGAAAATAAGCCTTCTTATTTGACTTGTTTGCGCAACGCCCGCCATGTCACCAAATATATGCTTCTCTATGTACATGGCACACGCTTCTCTGACACATCTCTATGTACATGACACATCCTTATGTACGACACACGTTTCTGGTGACATGAGATGTCACTCGTGTCTGACATCCTCATCTACGCACAGCTTTCATGCTAACAAATCCTTCAACACACGCGTGACACATCGGCCTTTTTGACACATCAGTCTTTTTGACACATCCTCCGTGTGCACAGGGAGTAGGTGACAGGCTCTCTTTGTACTTACAATCCGCTCTCCACCTGTAGAGACTGGCTGAAGAAGCCCTCTATGTGCTCCGTGGGCGCCACGGCAACAATGCTAGGACCTTCAAAGGAACCCAGAGAGAACAGGCACATGCAGGGGTCCGAGAAACTCTGAAGAAGGAACAGAAAGATAAATAAACAGAACTATGAATATAAACAGAGGAGGTGGGATATGTTCGATTGAAAAAAATATGTATAATCATAGCGGACGAATGCTGTTTGGAAATAAATACATTCCTTAAAATGAATGACATATTTCATGTTTATTACTTTACTCAGACTGCTAAGAGTTGACGCGTTGACACTTGCGTTGCGCACTACTGCACTGAGTGATTAGTCTACTTGGGACAGTTCAAGAAATTGTCAAAGGACTCCAACCACATTTTAACCAATCAGATTGCAGATACCTCACTATCCATTTTTTAAACCGAGTGCATTATCCTAAATGCTGATTGGCTGACAGCTGTGTTATATGACACTATACCACGAGTATGACATCATATACATTTTTACTGCCACAATGTTTTGTGCTTGAAAATAACTTTGTTGTGGTATATTGGCCAAATGCCACCCCACATTGTGCCTTTTTGCCTAAAAAATACAGAAAAAATATATTGAAAATTGTGGTCCTACAGAACGCATTTGCTTTCCAAATTTCATATCCCTAGTTTGCATTTGAATCTCTGGGGAAGCAGCAATTGTTAACGTAACCATGAGTTTATGTCAATTTGGTCCTCTAACGCTTTTAAAAACAAACTCTTTAATGGATAATAGTACTAATGTCTATGATAGCAAATCAAAAAGTCTGCTGTTTCATATTTGGCTTGCATGTTGTGCGCTGTCCAAATTGCTAACTTCCTGTAGGGACCCCATTACGGTCTTGGGCTACAGCCAGAACAAGCCATGTAATAACGTAGCCTGAATGTTTTTCATGTAACCTAACAGGTGACATTTTAACTGGATTAACATTGTAATATACTGGAAGATAGTGTTTTAAAGGTAAAGTAAAAAAAATGCTGGTGATGCCGCTGGTGAAACGAGCTTCATCAATTTATAATAGCAAACGATCCTGTTTAATTAAATGTGTGCTCACGTGTCTTATATGTCTGCAGTCATGCCAGGTAGACTCACATAGGGAATGGGCTTCAGTGATTTGACAGACGTAGCCATACAGCCACAGGAAATGAGGTCGGGATAATGGCCCTCTTGCAGGATGTACTGGTTTCTGTAGCAACCTTCCTCGTCATAGAGCATCCAACTGGACAGAGTTAGGAACATAAGTGAAAATATGACATACATCTGTACATTTCTAGCCTGTCAGTCTACAGATAATGGAGTTAACCTGTCATACTCAACTGTCAGAGATAAAGTCCGTAGACACCAGATTATTGGTAAACACGGTAGAACCAGCTCACCTGCTTTCACACTACTTTTTGAGTGTTAGTTGTGGAACGTTTTTTAAACCACATTTTACAATGAAGTTTCATCACATTAAAATGTGAATTCCTTTCACGTAATAGTGGTTGCCACATGCTAATCACATGAAATAATGATCTTCAGAAATGGCTGTCAAAACCAACTAAGGAACTGGCGGCTTTACAGCGATGAAGTAACCTGGAGAATTGTTCTGGTTAAGTAAGTAGCTTTTTTGCCTAACCCCTAACCCCTAATCCAAAACCTTAACCCATCCAAAACCTAACCGTTATGCCTGAACTTTGCCTAACCCTTTCTCCTGAACCTACACAGTATTGCCAAAACCTTACCTAAACACAAAATCAAATGGTAATCAAATTGTATCCTTAAATCAAAATAAGTAAAATAAAGATTTTTGTGAAAGTGAGGACTGGCTAAATGTTACAAAGATGGTAAACACAAACAATTTCCCCCTAAAATGTTCTTCAACCCGGAAGTAATTTGGGTCAACGCATTTAAGGACATGCGCTTGTCAGTTAATTTGGCAGGTAATTTGGCAAGTAAACCGCCTGAGGGAGTTGCTACAGTCGGATGAGTTCAGAAAATCCTTGACGACAAAACATCTCAGGCTTACATGACTTTTCCACACAGTAAGGGAGTACATACGTATATATTTAAAATTCAAATAGAAAATTGTTTGAGGAGTTGCAGTACTCACGTTCCCCTGATGACTCTGAAGGACATGGGAGCAGCAACGTCACAGTGCCCTGCCTCCCCCAGATAGTCCTGACTCACTCCCCTGTAGTGGGGGAGGCTGTATGCCCGCAGCTGAAGACAAACAGCACAGCTCATCAAACACTTCGCAGCTTGACGTCAGTCATCTTTACACAGGCAACAATTATCTGGCGCAATTACATTATACATACCAAGAACTTCGGTTCTCCAGTGCCACATGTGTCCTACAAAAAAAAGAACCATGATCTATTTTGTCCTACATCACTTATCCATGTAGCTCAATTAGTGAGATATACAGTCTACATATCGTCAGTCCTACATCAGTCCTACATGAAGCTCTCTTATTGTCTATGACAGGACCTCACCAATCGTATGGGTCGGATAGACTTAGCTGGTCCATGGCTGTCAGCCCAGGGCAGATTGGCAGGATGTTTGCCCTTCTCCAGGATGCACTGCTCTCCAGCGAAGCCCCGCCCACTGTATGCCACCCACCTGAAACCCGGCAGAGCCCAGATACCATCAGTGAGTAGGACCTGTGAACTTCAAATGGCTGAGATGGACCGCAATTGAGATGTTCAAATGACAGGTCTTCAGCAGTCACTTCCATTCAACATGTCTGTTCACCCCCTGGTTCAGTAGGCCTGGTCCTGATCCTCTAATTGGTACTTACACTCCACTCTTTACCAGAACGGTGCTGGGCTCAGTGGCGCCAGTTTCCTCCAGATCAGGGATGTCCGCATCCAAAATGTCAACCTCCACGGCTTCAGGGGACACAGATTCCTCCTGCAGCAACACCGAGGGCTCTACGAAGTCCTGGCAAGGAGAACCATGCAGGAGAACACGTGAGGCAGCCGTAGAGAACAGCTACGACAGCTCAGACTGGCACAGCCTAGTGCGTAAAACCAACTTCACGTGAAGAAATACCGAAACAGAAATGTGCACGTCTGTATAAAACCCTTTCATCGTATACATCTGAAGTCGCCAGTCCTCGGGTCCTTTCATGTTCACGTTGCCTCAAGCTGAAACGCTCAACAGGTCCTACTTACATAGTAGCTGCATTTTGCTCAGGTGGATCCTTGTGAGGCTATCTGAAAACACTGTCTGTAGTAGGAGCTTTCCAGAATGCCGGCTGGGAAATTACATGACACTATAGTTTTAGAGTGGACAAGTGGAGAAAACAGGGATGCTAATGCATCTGCAGTATGACAAAGAGCGAGCAAGTAAGTGTACCTAATCCAATTAGAAGTGTAGCCTAAGTTCCATAGCCATGAATACGGCTGTGGGGGTCTCTACTAGCTCTGGCTTCTGGCCCGAATTGGACCAGTAGCTGTTTAATGTTGAGGAACAGGGTGGGAAAGAGATGTCTGCTGGCTGTCAACCGGGCATGACTTCAGATGTATGTCATACTTGGAGAACAGACACACACACAATGACATTCCAGCAGATCAACATACCGACAGACCTCAACACAAACCCCCTGCCGTCACTGACCTATCATTCTATCAAATCAAGTGTAGGCTCCCAGCACACACGCAAGTACACATCAACGCATAAGACATCTGAACGGTTGTCCATAAAAGCCCGTAACTTACTGCCAGTAAGAAACGGAAGGAGAACAGCAGAGGGTGAGTCGCTCCACTCAGTTCTGCACAGTCACTGTATTCTCCCTCCTCCAGTAAATACTGCTGGCCTGTATAGTCCTCTCCAGTGTAGCCAACCCATCTGTTAAACACACCGGTCAAACCACAGAGGAATACCGTTACACATGTTATACCAGCACAGCTATAATAGGTGACTGGGAGTCATTTTTTTTGTTTTATTGGTATACATGCCCATCGGAGTTACTGAGTCAGTGTGAAGGAATGCCTCAAACAAAACGGTTACACTTGAAATGTTAGCAGATGTAAAGTGTAGTGACTCTGCGTGTGTACACACACCACACCAAAAGCACACACACACCACACCAAAAGCACACACACACACACACACACCACACCAAAAGCACACACGCGCGCACGCGCGCGTACAGACAGTAAATTTGCTTGTATACACAAATACAGACAAAGAAAGCACACAAACACACATGCAGACTTCCTCTTCTCCTTTGTGTATGTTTGCACAGGGAGGTGACTTTTTCTGTTACTGTACCACCAACATAATTTTGCTCTGCTCGGAGTACCCCCCAGAGGTACCCCCACATGTTACTTTAACTAGAAAGAAGATGGTGGCATGACTGTTTATGAGTACCCCCTGTGGAGAGGCCACGTACCCCCAGGGGTCCTCATACCACAGCTTGGGAACCGCAATATTTGACCAGCCGTTTGAAACGGTATTCAGCATAGACACATAAAAACCTCAAATAAAGCATGTAGCTTGGTAGTAGAAATGCACCACCTCCCTTTCCCTCTCTCCCTTCTAAAATATTAAATCTCAGGTGCTTACAAAAACCAATCAGATTTTTTGACGTAGAATTTGGAATGACAAAGTAAGAAGAGGTAGACTTTAATGATTATGCCGAGTCATATGTCCTTTTCAGCGTACAGACGGACATACAGGTTGAGAGATTGACAAGCAGGCAGAAACAGAAAAACAAGAAGACAGGCTGTAAAAGCGTGAGTTAGCAGTGATATGGACTCACACTCCACCAGTGACCCGTAGTGACGCTGCCCCCTTCAGTCCAGACACAGCTCCCAGACTGGGTGTTTGACCTGACAGCTCTCTGCTCTGACCGTGGAAGAGAGGCTGCTCAAACACCAACACCTACGAAAGATTAACTCATAATCATTAGAATGTATGCAGGGAATGTGATTTTAGAAACATGTAGATCATTGTATTTGACTTCAGAATGTAATTTCACAATGGAGATTACCTTAGGATCCAGAGGCGTTCTCACTCTGAGTCCACTCTGTCAGACAACACAATGAACTTTGATGAGAATAAGACCCAGACTTGTGTGTTTTAGCGAGACACTAAAGCACAGCGAGAAAATAAAGCACAGCTAAATATTAAAGCACAGCGAGACATTAAAGCACAACGAGACATTAAAGCACAGCGACACATTAAAGCACAGCGACACATTAAAACACAGCAAAACATTAAAGCACAGCGAAATATTAAAGCACAGCGACACATTAAAGCACAGCGAGACATTAAAGCACAGCGCGACATTAAAGCACAGCGACACATTAAAGCACAGCGACACATTAAAGCACAGCGACACATTAAAGCACAGCAACACATTAAAGCACAGCGAAACATTAGAGCACAGCGACACATTAAAGCACAGTGAGACATTAAAGCACAGCGAGACATTAAAGCACAGTGACACATCAAAGCACAGCGAAATATTAAAGCACAGCGACACATTAAAGCACAGCGAGACATTAAAGCACAGCGAGGCATTAAAGCACAGCGACACATTAAAACACAGCGAGACATTAAAGCACAGCGAGACATTAAAGCACAGCGAGCCAATTCTTTTAAAGAAATCCCACAATCGGGCCTAAACTCCAATTGCAGTCAAGGAAAGTTGCCAGCCAGAGTGACGACCTCCGTGAACCCGTACCATTCTCAGGGGTCTCAGTGATCTCACCACTGTGACCTGGTGATGACCTGCAGCAGGTGTTATGGAGCCGCCTTCTTCCATAATCACATAGCTCCCATGGAAACCAGGGCTGTCATAGGCTAGCCAACTGAGGTAGAAAAACAAAAGCAGGGCATTATTAATGACCCAGGTAATCGAATTTCCAGCTATAAATTGTCCACTCGAAGGAGCTCAGTTCACTGCTATATGTGCTTTATGTATGGCAGTCTGAAAACCGTAAACACCTGAATGTTGTCCATAATCACACAGTCAGTGTTACTTTTCTACACTGTGCTAGAAAACAGTCAATCTCTGTAGCTAGGTTTCCATACATGTCTAATTTTAAAACTGACATGTGGTGATCCTTTGGTGGCTATTCGATGATGTCAATAAGGTCCTCCCACACACCAGATACTGCTATAGTATCCAGGGTCAGAAGATCCAGCGGACTCAGCTGCGCCAGTACTTACAGATTTTCATACTCACAGGATGACTTTTTTTTATAAAACCTGTAGAACTCAGTAAGAAACAGCACTTTTGTAGCTAAGTACAAAACGTGTTAATGTTTTTGATTTATAAGCAATGAATTGCCCGAAATCTGCATTCAAGTGTTCATTTAAGATTTTACCTCTTTGAAGGGGTTCATCACAAAATGTTTAGTTAAATAGGAAATGCGACCACTTTTGCCAACAGCTTAATGATACGAAGCAGGAATTATATTCTACACAATAAAAATATTTTGTTTTTCCAAAACTTCCGTAGTCTAATTAACTGCATTTTTGTTTCTTTTGTTTCTTGCATATCTGAGTCCATTCATTTTACGGACACAAAAAAGATCCCATTGCATGTTAGATATTATATTTCGAAAGTTTTTGGAAATTTTAGCGGTTTGTCAGTTTCCACCGGGCTGTTATGAATACCTTTATGCAAAATAAATGATGCTTGCATAAGTGAGTAAAAATAATTTTGCTATGTTAGAAGTATCTATTGATCTTTTGATGTTTCATTCTGCTTCAGCACAGACAATCAATAAAGTGTATTTTTTAACGCTGGCAGAAGCTATTATCCATTGCATCTTGGCGAGAGGATACCTTTTTAATACATATTAGTTCTTCCCCCCTTTTGGCAGTTTGCCTCACGAGACACAGCCAGCGGTCATACAGTGTGTACAGACATCCTGCCATAGGCACCAAGCAATTGCCGTTTGAAATCCTGGCATGCCTAAAAAATTATGTTCGGTGATTGTCGCTGGGGTGATCGAGCAGCCGGATGTATTGGAAGGTGCATCATATTCTGTCAGGAAATTCCCTACCCCAGCAGGTTCGTGGTAGCGAGGTGGAGCTCAATGACTCAGCACAGAACAATCCAGACGAATTCTGTTAAAGACAATATGGCTGCAGGTTGGTAAGGACTAATCTCCTCAATGAGTCATTCTTCCCTGTTGTGTTAGTATTGTTAACACTTCCTGTTTTATTCTATATAGCCTGCAGCTACTGTAAGTCGCCTTAACAAAATGTCAGTGGCAGTTCCTGCAATGTAACCGCCAACGAGCCAGCAATTAGAGCGGGCTCCTCACCAGCCGGACTTGACAGTCAGGTTCGACGGGTCAATTGGTCTGCTGTGTGTTCCCAAGTGGTCCGTTTCCGAGTGCAGTGAATGTTCCTCTTGTGCTTCGCTTGGAATCAGAATTTCTGGAGCGCGGTCATCCTGAACAGTGAGGAAAATTATCATTCAACTTGTAGGGACATTTCAACTTGTAGGGACATTTCAACTTGTAGGGACAACTTGTAGGGACATTTCAACTAGTAGGGACAACTTGTAGGGACAACTTGTAGGGACAACTTGTAGGGACAACTTGTAGGGACATTTCAACTTGTAGGGACAACTTGTAGGGACATTTCAACTAGTAGGGGCAACTTGTAGGGACAACTAGTAGGGACAACTTGCAGGGACAACTTGTAGGGACATTTCAACTTGTTGGGACATTTCAACTAGTAGGGAAACTAGTAGGGACAACTTTTAGGGACATTACAACTTGTAGGGACAACTTGTAGGGACATTTCAACTTGTAGGGACAACTTGTAGGGACATTTCAACTTGTAGGGACATTTCAACTAGTAGAGGCAACTAGTAGGGACAACTTTTAGGGACATTACAACTTGAAGGGACAACTTGTAGGGACATTTCAACTTGTAGGGACATTTCAACTTGTAGGGACATTTCAACTTGTAGGGACAACGTAAAGGGACATTTCAACTAGTAGGGGCAACTTGTAGGGACAACTTGTAGGGACATTTCAACTAGTAGGGGCAACTTGTAGGGACATTTCAACTAGTAGGGGCAACTTGTAGGGACAACTTGTAGGGACAACTTGTAGGGACATTTCAACTTGTAGGGGCATTTCAACTTGTAGGGACAACTTGTAAGGACCAACATCCTTAAATGATGAGAAACAATTCACAACAAAACAGTTTTGAAATGGGAAATATTTAATGGTTAATATCTCAGAACTGCTTTGCAGGTTACTCCACTCACAAGGTCCTAAAATAACTTCCTGGACCAGTCAACTGAATAATTATTCAGGTGTGTTAAGGGCGTGTTGGTGGAGAAAAAGACTGTGTGACAAGTAGCCGGGGCTGGGCATGTCCTCCTCATGACCACAGTAGCAGTAATATCTCACCTTCACCAATCTTCGGATGGAGCCGATGGTGATTGTTGAGGGCGTGTCCCCGTGTTGCTGGCTTGGTTGGTGGGGCAGTACTGTCTCACCCTCCTCCAACAGCACCCCAGGACCCCGGAACCCTGTCTCCGTGTACAGTAGCCAGCTAAGAGACACACACGCACACTTGGTTAACACCCACTTCCATCTCTCACACTCTTTTTCCACTCTCACCCTTTCAGCACAAGAGACACCAGCCACCGGCTTTCTGCACAGATCACGGGGCTGAGCACAGCACACAGCTGAACACAGCTGAACACAGCATGGACATCAAGTCCACATTTGTAGACGATGTGTGATCTGTTAAGACTAAACAATACTAGTGTGTGTGTTTGTGTATCGTTTTTGTGTGTTGTTCAGTCTTCTGACTCCTCATGGTAAATCACCATCAAGCTCAATGTTGGTTAATCATTTAAATTCTGGCTTGTAGTTTTTGTTTGTTGTTCTTGTGTAGTGTGATAAGATTCAGAACGGGTGGGCAAGATGTGCTTTGAAATAATTCCTACTAGTATACTGGTAAATTGTTGCACTAGCGGGCCGAAACATATCATTTATATATACATTTGATGAAATAAATTTGATTGAGTTCTGATTCTTATCTAAATCTCAGGCTCTCTGAGGCCTGTTGGCATTTGCTGTGCTGAGGCTAGGATGGAAGTACAAATTGGATATCATTGGGAAGGACGAAGAGATGTACCAAGAGACTGGAAAACTTTTTTGGTTGTTTCGCCTGCTTTCATTTCATGTCTAATTGTCTTCTTCCGTGAATAATCTGAGGATTGTCAGGAACTGCTTTGAAGCACTAGAACTCTGTCTATATTGACGCAGCTTCTTCTGAAAGGCTCAGTGTCTGCTTTCACTGATTATACATTCACAACGAAAGACAGAGATCAATATCTCCTAAGAGGTTATTCTGCTGGGAATGAGGTTTAACAAGAGTCTCATAAGTAGTATGTAGGAAACAGTCATTTTGTGGATCCTACCTTTCACTGATTCACACTCAGCCCATGCCTAGAAGTTGAGTTGAAAATATCCAGTAACCCTTGAACTGCAAATGAACACAAGTTTTGGAACAACTCTAAATCCTTCATGTGACTTCCAGAAGAAACAATAGGACTCCAGTCCCTGGGCTAACATGTGAAGTGGACAGTCCCTGGACTAACATGTGAAGTGGAAAGTCCCTGGGCTAACATGTGAAGTGGAAAGTCCCTGGACTAACATGTGAAGTGGAAAGTCCCTGGGCTATCGTGGGAAGTGGAAAGTCCCTGGGCTAACATGGGAGGTGGACTGTCCCTGGGTTAACATGTAAAGTGGACAGTCCCTGGGTTAACATAGTCCCTGGGTTAACATGATCCCTGGGTTAACCTGATCCCTGGGTTAACCTGATCCCTGGGTTAACATGATCCCTGGGTTAACATGATCCCTGGGTTAACATGATCCCTGGGTTAACATGATCCCTGGGTTAACATGATCCCTGGGTTAAGTGGACACGTCTGAACACAAACACAACAATGCAGCTGCAACATGAATCTTTACTTTCTACCAATCAAGGCGAAGAGAGAGAGAGAGCTCTTACTCATGTGGTTGGAAAGCTGCTGTGGTTTTCCTATTTTCGTGTTTGGGAATGTCGGGTGTAAATAATACAACGGGACTAAGGCTCAGATAACGGGGGCTGAGCCGTTGTACAAAAGAAAATATGTGCAAGACTGAAGGTTTCTCGTTCTGTATCCATTAAAGCTGATATCAGTGTCACAGTATAGCCCACAACTAGCCTGCTCCTCTGTACATAACCCTGCCAGAGGCCCATGTACATACCGTCAGGTGCATTAGTTCAACCTGGGGCTGCATGACAATAATATGAACACCTACGTCTAACAAACAGTGCAGGAACACCTGAAAAACGTTTCCATAATGAAAGTGTCTTCGACAGCGAAGACCTAAAAATAATTCTGTATTTTGTTACCCTGACTCTTCCTCATTGGCTTCATTGTATCAAATACTGATGACTCCAAGGAGAACATTTCTGGTCCAGCAGGGCAATATACAATAAACTGATACATGTTTGACATATTTACAATATACAACAAACTGATAAATGTTTGAAATATCTACAATATACAGTGAACTGATAAATATTTGAAATATCTACAATATACAGTGAACTGATAAATATTTGAAGTATCTACAATATACAGTGAACTGATAAATATTTGAAGTATCTACAATATACAGTGAACTGATAAATATTTGAAATATCTACAATATACAGTGAACTGATAAATATTTGAAGTATCTACAATATACAGTGAACTGATAAATATTTGAAATATCTACAATATACAGTGAACTGATAAATATTTGAAATATCTACAATATACAGTGAACTGATAAATATTTGAAATATCTACAATATACAGTGAACTGATAAATATTTGAAATATCTACAATAAACAGTGAACTGATAAATGTTTGAAATATCTACAATATACAGTGAACTGATAAATATTTGAAATATCTACAATATACAGTGAACTGATAAATATTTGAAATATCTACAATATACAGTGAACTGATAAATATTTGAAATATCTACAATATACAGTGAACTGATAAATATTTGAAATATCTACAATATACAGTGAACTGATAAATATTTGAAATATCTACAATATACAGTGAACTGATAAATATTTGAAATATCTACAATATACAGTGAACTGATAAATGTTTGAAATATCTACAATATACAGTGAACTGATAAATATTTGAAATATCTACAATATACAGTGAACTGATAAATGTTTGAAATATCTACAATATACAGTGAACTGATAAATATTTGACCGCATACAGGGGCCTTATTTTCCACTACCTGTCTTAACACTTGGCCTTGGTCTGACACACTCACCTTTAGTAACATTCAGAGACTGATATAACACCTCAAAATGATCATCCCTCCTGTTTGAGGATTAATTAACCAATTTCTTCTTACCATCCCGCCAAAACTCGCACAGAGGCACCCTTCGAAAAGACCATTGCACACTCCATTTGGTCAGTGTGTATCTCCTGCCTCTCTCCAGAAAACATCACGCCATCATAGATAATCATCTGGAAAAACAGACAGGAAGTCAATAAGGAAACTGTGGGGAGATAAATCTTAAACGTTCGTAAAGAATCTTAATACTGATTTTCATTTATTAACTCAGTACAAGTGAAACATATACAATAATGCGCTGTCCTGCTTTGTCATGGTGAGAACTGCATTGTGGATGTTAAGCGCTGTCTACAGAAACAGATTATTACATCACGCTGGGTGCCAATAAAACCAGGAAGCTTTTAAAGGTGTCCAGCATGGAGCAGGGTGCAGAGGTGCAGGGGGGGGGGCAACACGGTAGAAAGGGTGTCCTTAATTCCCCAAACCGACCCCCCAAAGTGCCCCAGACAATTCTTATATAACACAGCCTCGTCTATAATTACCATGCAGTGTTTTTTTTATAGTTTTCATGCTTGGCTGTCTTTGCTGCACCCTTGATAACACAACTTTGCATCGTGGCTAATGGAACAGACTGCTGTGATGGTGTGGTTACCAAGCACTTGATGTGATGGTGTGGTTACCAAGCACTTGATGTGATGGTGTGGTTACCAAGCACTTGATGTGATGGTGTGGTTACCAAGCACTTTCATTACTGATTTGGTGAGACAACAATTCAGAGAGACTCCAGAAATCGCACCATGTCCACAGCCTGTGTTGAGAGCCGATCAGCTTAGTAACCCATATAACTACCTCTGTTGTTTGTAAGTCACATAGGGATGTATGGTTCTTGATTTTTTTTCTTTGGTTGAAATAATCTACATAGATCGACCACGGGAATATTACGCCGATTGTGCCTCCGATTCACTGTTGCGTTCAGCTGTCAAGGCTGCAAACTGGCATTGGTGTTAGTTGTTACCCATAATTACAGTGTTTTATAAAAGATCGGCACTCATTTCGATCGACCCTGAAAAACGACAGCCGTCAACAGCGGATGAGTCTTTCACACAAATGAATAGGCAACTGCATAATCAAGATTGTATTTCCATTAAGGGAAGGATTTACAGGAGTTATAGGTGGAAGAGATTAAATTGAAAATAAAAACGACTGCCCTGTTTCCTGCATGAAGTATCACAAACTAACACTTTATTTTTAGTCCAGCTTTGGTACATTTAATTTATCCAGCACAGATATTAGAAATCGTTCTGCCTAAAGTGGAAAATGAACAATAAAGTAGACATCAGGTTCTTAAAAAAACATTTAAATTCTAAAAAAGAAGAGAGGACTCATTAAATAAATGTGATCTCACCTGTACAGGCCTTGCAATGACCTTTTCATTCGTCAAATCTTCACCCTGAAACCAAATCAATAGGGGACAATGATAAAAACCAGGATTATGATTTTTATATTATGGTTAAATAAAAATGTCGGTTGCTGTTAAACGTACCTCGTCATTTGCTGTCGATGGACACTTGCAATCCATGAGACTCGCAACGGGTTTGGCAGAATATTTACCGGCATCATGGTCATCAGGGTCCGGCAACACTGGTGAGTCAGAATAACTTTCGATGGTAACCCAAGTGGTGGACAGATTCCTCACGTCCTCTGTTAGATCCTCTTCCCCAGGTCCAATGGACAATGGATCAGTAGCTGGGCCCTCCTCCCGGCTTCTTTGGTCTCCATCCATTCCCTGGCCATCCACCTCCTCGTTCTCTGCCTGGCCCCTGTTAAAGAAATCCCACAGGGGACCCCGTGGAGCGGGGCCAACTGGTTCCTCGGAATCTACGTCTGCATCAGAGTAGCCACTGGACTGCAGGCGCTCACTGACCGACTGCAGAAAAGACAAGATGTTCAGAGAGGTGGACGAGGTCTGCTGCTCCGTCCTCACGCCTCCACTCAAACTCCTCAGCTCCTCCTCAGTGGCCGGGGGCACGATGAGGCCCATGTCCTCCAGCGACAGGCTCCCATCCACCATCTCCTCGCCCCGGTGACCGTCCTCCTCCACGATGGGCGACAGGGAGAAGGGGTAGGCCTTGGCCCGTCGCGCCGTGGGGCTCAGCATGGGGCCAGTGTCATTGACAAACACGGTGTCGTTCTCCTCTTCCTCGTCGATGATGGAGAAACAGTTCGTCTCCATGTCGTGGAAGGTCAGCTGGGGGACGGGCAGGAGGGGTAGAAGGGGTTCCAGGGCCGGGGATCTCCGGCCTCCTGTAGCCCCTGCAGCATGGAGCCCAGCCAATCTGCTGCTCAGATCCTGGTGAAACCCGACCATTGCTGCTGCTGCACCAGTACCAATATGTCCCAGGGTCTCCTGGCTCTGTTGAGTGGAAACATCACAGCGATTTACTCTCACTGGGCTCCACTGAGGCCTGTCTTCATTACTGGAGCCAGGGGTTGAATTAGATGCGAGGGTCGTCGAGGTGCTTAGATCCTTGGGAAGACTCTTTGAGGAGTCCGGGCTGATTTTGACGTTGTTTCTGCCACGAGCTTCATTCTCTTCGCCACTCGAGTCAGAGCCGTCTGAAACCACAGAAGCTAAATAACTCTTTACCGGGACAAAGTTTTGATGCAAACTGACTGTGCCGTCATCTAGCCCAGTAGACTCTGTCTGAGAAACTGTCATTTCAGGACAGCTCTCTTGATCTCCATCATGAAGAGTTACACAGGCAATAGGTTTTGGACTTAAATCATATCTGTGTTGAGATGGTTGGAGTGAGTTCTGGGTGTCTTTTGGTCTGACTGACATGAATTCTGCTTCAGTATTGCCCTCAGGTTTGTGTTTGTGACCTCTCCTAACCAGGTCAAAGTTTCTGAGGGAAGTAACGTCACTCAGACGGATCCTGTGCTGATTAGAAGTATCATTACTGTTGTTGAACATAGAACTATTATCAAAATGAACGCTACAATCTTCTTCCGGACTACGAGTATTGCTTTCAATATCTTCTTTGGCTGTGTGGAGTGGTCCGTCTCCTACCTGCGTTTCTTTGACATCGTCCCCTGAAACGCAGGGCCCTCGATCTTCGTTTTCATTCGTTTTCCCTGAGACTGACTCACGCTCGTGACTCACTCTTATCGATGAGTGAATATCGTCTCCGCTGTCACCATGGAGACTTGGTTTCCTGAAGGACTCTCCAGCGCTGAAGCAAGGCAAACCATCTCTTTGGTGCAGATCGTCACGGTGTTCCGAGTACGGGGCGTTTGTCTGGGAAGACCGTTCTCCTTCCAGATGGAGGTCGTTAGCATCAGTTAGCTGCTTACCTGGGACCTGTATCTGGTGGCCAGTGGACAGGGTCCCCTCAACACAACTGCCTAAGACAATACAAGCGGGGGCGCCGTTTTCACAGGCTGGCCCCAGGCTGCTCCTGATGTCCGTGTCAGAGCCAACGATGGACTCATACCCCGAGGAGGGGGTGGACCTGAGCCCCTCTGGGAGAGGTTTAGGGTTTAATGAGAGTGTCTGTTCTGCTGGGATGTCTGAGAGACATCTGTCTCCCCTACCCTCTGGAGGCCCCGCCTCTGCCAGCTGACCTGGCTTAGCGGGCTGTTCGTCGCCCCTCTCTTGCTCCTCCTGATCAATGGGTAGGACGAGGTAAGTACCCACACGGGCCCTCTGGATGGTTTCATCCTCCTCCGGCGCCGATCCCGCTCCTATCCTTTCCAACGCTGCGACGGCATTCTTCAGAATATTATCCACCAACATTTTAGACTCCAAATGAAGAGCCTCTTTCAGCGAGTCGTCTGAAGGACCACTGTCCCCCTCGCCTGACACAAAGCAGTGCAGTCCAGAACCGGGGTCTGATTCCAGCGGTTCCTCAGAATCAGGGGGCCTGGTTGTTGGCTTGGATCCGTGGCTTACGGCCGCTGACGCAGGAAATGTAGACGGAGAGACGGTCCGTGGAGCCACCCGACCTCCCTGACCAGGGGAACCAGCAGCAGGCAGGTGTGTGTGATCCGTCTCACCGGCGCCCCCCGGCTGCTCACTGGGCCATGAGACAGCAGCTGTTGAAGGTGACCCAGTCTGGACGCAGTGTTCAGATAAGGTTTCAGTCTGATCTCTCAGCCCTGTGTGTGCGTCTCCACGTGCGTCTCCATGTGTGTCTCCGCGTGTGTCTCCGCGCGCGTCCTCGCTCTCCACCTCCGCAGTGAGGATTCTAATCAGTGGGCTCAGCTGTACACTGTTGGTCTCAGGACTGAGCGCTGTGTTCACTCTGGCATCAGCGGAGTGCTCTGTGTATCCGGGAGGGGGGCCTGTGATGGAGCCAACCCCAGAGACAGCAGTCATGGCCTGGCTTCCTCCTGCAGCCAGACTGGCCTCTCTGGGTAAAGTGAAGGCACTTTGACTCCCGGCCCTTTCTACAGTCTGCGTGGTCAAAGGAATGCGACCAGAGTCACGTTCAGCAGGAACCAACACAGCAGGTTCTGGTTCAGCAGTCCAGGATCCCCTCTCATTAGTCTCCGCGGTTGAACAGCTGATCTGATTGACTGATACATTCTGACTGTTACTCTGTTCTGGAATGGCAGGTTGTAGCGTGCAGGGTGTGATCCCATCTGCGCTCGATCTCCTCCCATACAGGGCCTCGTCCCCCTCTGAGATGGTGGAGTCGACCGTCACCTGGTGCCTTCGTCTCATCCTGCGTCGGTCTGACTGACCACAGTATGTCCCGTATGTCACCACGGGTGGACAAGCCAGGGCCAGACGGCGCTCATGTTCATCCACCGCCTCGCCACCGCCACTCACCGGGCCACAGTCACTAACCTGACCACAGTCACTAACCGGACCACAGTCACTAACCGGGCCACAGCTACTAACCGGACCACAGTCACTAACTGGACCACCCCCACTAACCGGGCCACTAACCGGGCCACAGCCACTAACTGGGCCACTAACCGGGCCACCGTCAGCCGCTGGATCGCCTTCTCTGCATTGTCCTCTGTGGCTTTCTATCTGAGTCTCCTCCACGGCTCTGTTCAGAGAGAGAGAGAGAGAGAAACAGAAGACACATAAGAATACAGACAAATACACAGATATTGCCTCAGTCCTGCTGCAGGTGATAGAGGGCGATTCAGATTAATAACATATATAACCAGTGTTGTGTAATAAGCAACAACTTAAACAGCAGTTCAACAACTGCCTTGTATAATGTGTATTCACTTCTACTGGACAACAATACAGCGTACCCCAGGGCAATGCACTGATCCACAAGCATTGACACCTACACAAACGCTGCCCCTTTCCTGCCCCCCTGCTTTCTCATATGTTTTCTTCAAAAGGCTTGATGTGAAATGAGTCACAGCGAAGGTCGAAACATATAAGAACAGCATTCCACGGGGAAAGGCACTCGTCAAAACTGTTCTCCTCCGAAACACAACGGCGCACTCAGTGCTTTCTATCCGGTTCCAGGTCGAAATACACATCTAATCACTGCAGCCATTACAGCGGTTAATATTTGTACCCAGGATATACTGTGAAATCATTGTCATGTATCTAAAACAACGTTGGTAACACATGAAGGGTGAAGAGGGCACAAAACAGCAGCAGGTTTTATAAGCAACCTCAGCAGTTCAGGAATTCACCTGATTGGGTGAGTCAGCCCGAGTCATTAGTGAACCAGGGGGTTATTGGAGTTAATTTGCCCCATGTTTTCCCGACATTAAGCCACAACCGGAAACCGACTGACGTTATGGCCGAAAATGCATCGTGCCACGACAAAGCACACTACTTGGTCCTTATATCCTATGAGAGCCTCCCATAACAATGTGTGACACATTACGTACGTATTACAATTTGTACATACCTCCATGTTCGGGAGCTCTAATTAATTAGCATCAGTACTTCTTAAAAATGCCTTGACTATAACAACGTCTGATTGTGTTTTTCCAGAGGACTATAAATACTCCACATTGATGAGAAGCTGACAGTTTGTCAGTAGCATTGTCATACTGGCAGTGGGCGTCCGGACCCCAGAGTCATCAGTGAATCACAGCAGATCCCCACAGGACACAGTGTACTGGCTGTGGCTGCAGCGCATCACATACTGGAGCCCGGATAGATCACGTTTGTATACATACAATCGTGCCACAGTACGAGTCACTGTGTATCAGTAGAACGGCAAAACATGACAGGCCCCTTTATTTTATCTACACCTACTCACCGACAGTTCTGCTACATATGTCGACACTTCCTGTTGGTGTTTACCATGTTATATGGTGTGGCAACAACATGTTTTCACATTTCTCTCTTCTCTCCCTTGACATTGAAGCAGACAGAGCACATACTCTCCAGTGTCGAACAATACACTTTCCCATCTGTGTTTTTCCGAGCATCGTCTCCCACCCGTGCGCGGGACGTCCAATCGAATTTCAGCATCCAGAACACGAAAATCATAGTTCTTGGCGGAATTATTGTGAAACATTCCTACAAAGCATGCCATTGAAAATATGGCGTGATTTGTGGGAATGTTAGAATAGCATAGCAGCTAAATGAAGTCAATATGACTCTATGGCAGTATCTTCATCACCTTCACAGTGTCTGGGTATTCAGAAGTGTATGGGCAGTAATGGGAATGTCTGGTATGCCGTCTGCGGGCTAGAAGTTACATTTATCTTTATTTGTGTATGTTTACGTTTCTGTGTACACTCTCTGGCATGGTGGCATGTCTCAAATTGAAAGACCTGCTCAGTCCCATGTAACCAATGTTCACGGGAGAAAGCTGTAGTGGAAATACAATCTTCAATCTTTATTAATCTTTAATAACGGTATGTTTAATGTACGATCAGCTGGCTGAAGACAAGACCCAATTGTAATGCTGTTGACAGCAGTAGCAGTGTGGAAAAAGGCAACATTGTTTCTGGAAAAAGGCAACATGTACTGAGAAAAAAGGCAACATAGACTCGAGACACGAGAATTGATTGTTTGCTTACCAGCAAATCTACCCCAGACCTTGATGAATACCGTTGATGAAACCGCTGGTGAATACTTTAAATGTGCAATTCCTTGTTGTTTATTACTAAGTACTTTAAATCAAATGAGTTGCAAATGACATCCAAAAGAATACAGTACAGCTGGTAGTGTGCATTTAAAGATAATCTGGTAGTAGCTAGCTCCATGAATCTCATCAAGGTTTTCAAATCTTACTCCATAGTTTGTTTGTTAATTTGTCATTCAATTTGCCATCTCCCATTCTCTCCACTACCCACACTCTCTCTCTCTCTCTCTCTCTCTCTCTCTCTCCTGCTGAGGTCATGCCGTCTTTCGGGCATATTCCTCCCTCGGAGTCTGGCTTTGCTTTCCTCTCTCGTTCCATTATCGGGGGCAAAGTAGAACGGACCTGTCTGAGGACTGGATATTAGGACAGTGTCAGTGTCTCACGATCTCCATCACACACCATCTGCTGGTGTTACGCTAAGCCCGTCCATCTGCCCGGCTCTCCATCAATACAAAATCAACAGGCTAATTAATTTCAATGAGCACCCAATGCTTGAATTACAACTGTGTGTAATGGGAACATTTCTGTGCGGACTGGATCAGGACAGGGTACTGACACCTAATAGTGTTTGATAACAACCCTTGAGGCGTGGCAGTGATGATGTTGTGGACTTGTGTATTTGAAATCATCCCTTATAGCTGACATTGGCCTGGACAGGTTGGACAGGTTGTTAAAACAGCCCAGGGGCCACATAAACCTCTCCTCTATCAACAGGTCAAGTGCTTTAGAACTTCTCATTTATTGTGGTTTCGGTCAAATAGGCAAATTCTGTTCTTCTCTCCTTCTACTCAACCCACAGTCCTTCGGGTCAACTACTAGAATCGAGATCTGTAAACTGCTATTGATTGAGCGAGTTAGGGATAGCCGTAAGTAGTTGTCAGTTTGTGTGACCCAAACAAAAACTTTCGTATTATGGGGGATTCAAATACTGACTGTTCAATCCAAAATAAGCATCAAACTGTAGCCAGTGCATGTCATCTACTTACCAGGATATTACTAACCGTACACCAATATATCACAAAGACAGTGGTACAAGACAAAGGGAGTTTTTGTTAAAAGGCAGTAGGCTGAATTCAAACCCATGCCTCAGTAGTACATGTGCTGTGGTGGCAGCAGCTTAGACTGGACCATATTACGCACCAAACGTCAGTTCTGAAAAAGTATCCACACCCCCAGAATGTTAGTGATCAAAATCGAGTGGCAATATCAACAAATAAAGATGTTTCTGAGTCCTGGGCCTACAGGACTACGTTATCTATGAAATTAGATACTGTCATTTCTTCTAAGTGGAATATCTGTGAATAAAGCTGTTCTGTTGTATGTAATTTGTGGTGACCTGATGCTGCACCTGAAGCGTTCATGAAAAAAGCTTGAGAGTACACCGAAAATACATTTTGTACACATCCAAGTTTCTCGCACCCCTTGACACAGCGGACTACACAGTCACGTCAAAACAGTCTTTTATTTTGGCATAAGTGTTCAATCACAGTTCAACTGTGTCATGTTGCCATTCACTTTACAGACATCTGGCGTTGACAGGCAACATAGGTTTGATGTGGATTGCTAGAGAGCTCTACTATTATGGAAAAACAAGAATATAGTTTGGTTAGCGTGTTATTGAATTGCAGGTATTGTAGATTGGAAATATTATGGATGTTTTGCTGGCTATATTTTAATATGGTTTGGGAAGCTAGCTGTGTGACTAGCTGTGAGACTAGCTGTGAGACTAGCTGTGAGCTACAGCTGTGAGACTAGCTGTGAGACTAGCTGTGAGACTAGCTGTGAGCTATAGCTGTGAGACTAGCTGTGAGCTATAGCTGTGAGACTAGCTGAGAGCTATAGCTGTGAGACTAGCTGTGTGACTAGCTGTGAGCTATAGCTGTGAGACTGTGTGACTAGCTGTGAGACGAGCTGTGAGCTATAGCTGTGAGCTAGCTGTAAGCTATAGCTGTGAGACTAGCTGTGAGACTAGCTGTGAGCTATAGCTGTGAGACTAGCTGTGAGACTAGCTGTGAGACTAGCTGTGAGCTATAGCTGTGAGCTAGCTGTGAGCTATAACTGTGCGACTAGCTGTGAGACTAGCTGTGAGACTAGCTGTGAGACTAGCTGTGAGCTATAGCTGTGAGACTAGCTGTGAGCTATAGCTGTGAGCTAGCTGTGAGCTATAACTGTGCGACTAGCTGTGAGACTAGCTGTGAGATTAGCTGTGAGCTATAGCTGTGAGACGAGCTGTGAGCTATAGCTGTGAGCTAGCTGTGAGACTAGCTGTGATTCTTGCTGTGAGCTAGCTGTGAGCTATAACTGTGAGACTAGCTGTGAGACTAGCTATCCCCATTATAACCAAGCAGTGGAACAGAAAGTACTGTAAGTGCACTGTAGCCTGAGTAGATTGTTGAATGATTCACTGCGCAAGATCATTCTTATCATGAATATCTCAGTGGTGTGTTTCTTGTAAACGTGTTTTGATTTGTTTTATTAACATGTTTAGTAGTAGTTTGAGATGAAACCGCACCTGCTAGCGAAGATGTCAGCTTACTGCACTCTAGTCAAATGAAAGCTAGTGGTATCACTGCATGTTGTTGTTGGTTCCGTTACCATGGTAGCCCCATGCCTTTTAAAGTAGCAGATAAAACATTTGTCTCACCATAATAATGTTTTTTCCTAAACACAGGTCGCAAGATTGACAAAATTTGTGAAAAATACCAAATGTATAAGGAATACATCATTTCACTGCATCCACATTTGTTTTTTGTGTTTTATGGTGAAAACGTATTTTGATTTGTAATAAAAGTATCACGTAGGGTGAGGTTTTGTTGCACACAGGGAGTTTAGTTGGGTGCACTTAGGTCACTGTGGGTGTTAGCTCTTTGCTGGATATTATTTCAATGCATTTTCCATCTATTGTGTCTGTTGGTTTTATAAGTAAATACAACTCTACGGATCTGATCTAAACTCTGCAATTAGATTTTATCCTGCACTTCACCCGCATGGTTCGTGACAAAAAGTGTTAAGACTTTCAAACTACAGGCCAGAGTGGCAAACTAACAACTTCTGAAGGCAACAGTTTTTTTACTTTAAATACAATAACATGAAGAAGAAAAACTTCCCTGGATCCTCCTAGGACAATTCCCCTGCTGCTAACATACAATCCTGTCAGAAACACTGGTGCACATATACTTTCTCCATCCATCATCAATATTAGCAATCCCTTGATTACTTTTGGTTGGCAAGATTTTAAATTACTTGTTATTGACAAAGTTAGGCATGACAAGCAAACAACCAGCACTGAATATCATAATCAAGTGTTATTGATCAAATCATGAAAGATATGCATTGAAGAAGCCAAGTAAGTACTGGCCTCCATGGATAAAACAAGCCACTAGCTACTGTAATCCTGGTTGTAAATGACAGGGAATGAAGACAGAGATTCAGGAATGATACTATATTGCCAAGTCTATTTGTCACAACTTCCTGCCATGAGGAAAAGGTTTGTTAAACAGGCTTTCCAGGAACACAGCTATAACAAGCAGATATTTTGCCCTGACAAATCACAGAAAATTGTCTGAAAGAGAAAAAATTAACCATATAGTGGGAAGCTGTATTTTTATAATTCAGAGAAGCTTGTGATATCATTGATCATAGCATATTGCTGAGATAACGAGTTATGAATTTATTTCCTCTGTAATATCATGGATTGAGCGCTAGCACATCTATATAATTGACAACTGAAGTTTACTCGGTCGCGTGCGGAGTACCACAGGGCTTGGATCTGTGTTCTTATTTATTTTCCATTTGCTTTTAACCTTCCGTTAACTGTAAATGAAGACAATTTCTTTGCAAGCTGATGACTCAACATTTTCCAACAATAGAAGATACAAAAGGGAAAAAAACAAATTACTGACACTCTTAAAAAAAACTCATGCAGGTCAGGTCAAGAATAGGTAACGAACAATATAATTTGGTGCTAAATATCTGGGAAAATTAAAATGACTTACTAACCCTGAAGGCTTATCTGGATCTATGTATGAACAATGTCATAAGGGTGCCAGTGGTGAATGCTAATTATATATATGCCAGTCAGCGTGAGTGGAGGAGCGATTGACAGCACCACTGTCATTTTGGAGGTGTGTTGAGGGGAAAGATGTGAAAAGGAGCTACAAGCACACAAGTTCCAACCAAGGTTTGGCTTCTGCATCAAACCAAACTTATTGGACATATAGGGAAGTTACGGAGCTACCACAACGAGGACCGGGTAACAAGCGGTAAATGCAGTACTTATTTTTTCCACACATGTCCAGAACAGAAGCTGAAATGCATACAGTAAAAAAACAGACTACTAAACTGTAGTACTAAACTATTTGCCACCTCAATGAACTGACACTAGCAATTTAACCAGATAGAAGAACACCTTGCAGCTCATCAGAGACTAGAATGACATTATTGTGTCTTATATATTTTATAATGGTGCATTATTACTTTGTCATCAAATTAGTTATGTAATGTGTAATATGTATCTTATTAGATACTACATGGTGATGTGTGCAGATTTCGGTTAGCACAGGGAAAAAGCTGCTTCCCAGACCAGTTGGGATACTAGAAAAAACAAACCGTGCTCTCTGTAGTTATTGGGGCAGTAGTATGCATTATTTTTATTTCTGTTCGCTTCATATCTAAATGTTTATAGTATAGAGCGAAAATAAATACATAAATGCCTACTATATATATATCTATATTGTATTAGCCATGCTATAACACTGTTGAGAGCAAACTTGCAAACACACAGTTTTATATTGCTCTGAAATGATGCCATTTCAGGTCAATGGAAAAATCTGTGTATGAACAGGCTCAAAGTTATCTGATTTAGGTTCACAATTCCACACATCTCTGGGCTCACATCCTTGATGTATAAACAAGTAAAGCATCCGGCAGTCATTTCCACTCCACACAGAAAGAGGAAGCCCAGTGGGTGGGCAGTGGATGTCTATGGACTATTTTCTAATTTATGAAACATCTGATTTCAGGGTTACCAAAGGAAGAATGCCAGGAACAGAGTGGAACACGCTTTTTGTTCTCCCATCAACAACAATTCTAAATGTGTTAAATAAAATGTTGAGGAAGAGTTGCAAGGTGGACTGAGTTATTGAACACAAGCAATTGACAAACCAGACGTTTCCTAACAGAAACATTTAAGAACGTGCCAAGATTTGCATAATAACAGGGTTCATTAGTGTGTGCTTACCTTTGCATCATTTTAGATTTTGCTTTCTCTGCTGACTACTTTGCTACTTTACTTAGTTGACGTTGCTATTGAAAACATAAAGAACTTCTGCTTAATGTATGTTTCTTTATTGGCACTGATCTAGGATCTGTTCACCAGCTCTCATCAACCAATATTAACTCGCTGATTAAACAGGAAATGCAAATCACAAAGTAGTCCAGTAAAACTGTTGTCCTACTGCTTTGGCAGCCACAAAAGCAGCAGTGTCAAAAAGTAGATTAGCTACAACACAGCCATGTGGTACCCCAACATTCTGCAACACCTCAGGGGTGTGGGTCCCGCCATATGATGGTAAGCAATTCTATATTGGGATGGTCCTGTTTGCACCCCTGCCCACACAGTGCCAACACCCATAACCAGGGCACCTTAGACCTAAATGAAATTCAGACCTGGCACCACTAGTGGTAATTACTAGCAAGCCCACTAAGACATCAAACTAAGCTCCTCATATCACTACAATGGGTGTCAGGACACTAAAAGCTCCGGAAGAAAACAGAGGCTTGAGATGAACAAAAATACATCTAGTTTGTTGCATGAAGAAAGTAGCCACTCACAATTTCTCCCGAGTGTCGTAGTCTGCGTGGGTGGACGTCCGTTCACAGTGTAGGTCAGACTCTTGGGCACCCCCGTCTGCCTCTGTACGCCCGGTGTCCTTGTCTCCTGGCAACCTCCCGCCAAAGGCACAGTGGTCCTGATCCCCACGTACGCCACATGCCATTCCGAAGGAGTCTGGTTCAATGGCCACCGCTCCTAATGATGCCTCCTCTTGTCCAACCTCTCCCTTCCTTGACTGCCGTTGTTCCTCCTGCTCCCGGGCTGCACTGGCGGTTTCAGCTTTGAAGTGGAAGAGACTCCCAAGTCTCCTGAAGAAGGCATCTAAAGGGGGAGGAGGCGTGGGAGAGCATGGCCCCGGGGGACTTGCCAGGGAGCTGGCTGATGGGGGCGAGACGAGGGGCTCCTCCTCGACGGGCTGCCCCCGGGCTTCGCAGGAAACGGCGTGACTGACCTCTCCTCCCGTCTCCTGCTCCTCGTTCTCTCTGCCGCCAAGTGTCCCTTCCAGCACTCCGTCCCGCTCCTCTGTGCCGTGGAATGCCTGAAACGGAAGGACACCGAAAGATAGACAGAATGAGAGTGTGTCTGCAAATCAGGTGAACTTTCTCCGTTGCTGGCTTGTCATGGACACAGCAGTGTCCTGGCAGAGGGGCCGAAAGCAGAGTGAGATCCCAGTGAAAAGCCGGTAAACTGTTCTTTTGCCTCGCCTCTTTCTCAGCCAGCCGGCAGCAGCAGCAGCTCTCTGAATGTGTCTGTGTAGACCGGTGTTCCCCTCCCCCTATAGCCCCGCCCACAATGCGGTTAACTCTCTCAGCCCCACAGCAGCCAGACAGGGTCGCTAAGGAGGCAGAGCCTACATGTCATGTTGCACATACGTCTGTCCTGGGCGCAAAGAGCACAGCAGGCGGTCTCTCATGCAGCATTTTTGTCATAGTCAACTTAAACCATCTGTGTGTGTGTGCGTGTGTGAAAATCATTGTACCACTCACAAAACTGTTAGAAATGAGGTCATTACAAAATGTAATTATGATGTAATTTCAACCCCAAGGTGCATTTTCGTCTGAAACTATTATTGTCGATGATGTAGCTTCACTTTAAATAATTAAATACAACACCATTACAATGTGTGTTGTTAGTTGCCTAATATGTATTGGAAAACAGTACCCTTTACTCCCCATCCATGGATACAGTATATGGACACCCGTCACTCTTTATTCAGTTGCCGTCAGCAACCCGAGCATTCTTGTGTTATTGTTTACTTTGTTAAATTACTGTAAATCACTTTGTGTTCTGTAGTTTTAAAGGATAAACACAAACATCAATGTGTTATCAAACTAGATTTTTACAAAACAATATCTTGGTATGAGGGGCTATAGAAAAGGGGGCTGGATTAGGGTATGGAGGGCTAGGAAACAGAGGGTGGAATTAGGGTATAGGGGGCTAGGGGACAGAGGCTTGAATTAGGGTATGGGGGCTAGGAAACAGAGGGTTGAATTAGGGTATGGGGGCTAAGGGACAGAGAGTTGAATTAGGGTATGGGGGCTATGAAACAGAGGGTTAAATTAGGGTATTGGGGCTAAGGGACAGAGGCTTGAATTAGGGTATGGGGGGCTAGGAAACAGAGAGTTGAATTAGGGTATGGGGGGGCTAGGGGACCGAGGCTTGAATTAGGGTCACTAAATAAATCAGACAGCTGCTGTCAAGATGCAGACACAATGGACCAGGGTGGTCGAGACGAAGGTTGGGGCAGCTCCTCCTTCAACCATAGGGGGCACTGCATCTAAAAGGTTTTGCCTTAGAAATGGGCTCCTTGGCAATTTTAATTGTTGACAGACTATTATTTATGATAATAAAAACGGCACCACACATGCAGGCATTTTCTGAAAGACGAAAATATCTGTTTGAAAAAACAACACCATTTGGGATGCAAATATGATTAGGATTGTGCATATTATTGGGGGACAATAAAATTAAGTTTAAACCATCATGACAGTAAAGGAAATAATGCTGGTTAATAACATAAGAGGAAACGTTTATTACATAATTTCTGTGACAGGAAAGCATGCCGATTTGGCATCTGCGCAGATTTTACGGTGAACATTGTGTGAGACGTTCCTAACAGGCTTCGGCCTCTCCAACCATCACGTTTGAACAAACGATGCATCCAATATGTTGACAGCATTAAGACTTTACACAATAGGTATATTTAATCTCTTAATATCAGTGTCATTCCTAGAAATTCCCAACATAGTTACAATATTACATTTCCTGGATGCTTAAGGCACCACGGTCCCCAATGAGAAAGCTATGACTTCTGTGAAACACACCCAGACGCGTGCCAATATTGAATCCGACATTCAGCTTTCGTTTGCACGCCTGCTCGCCTGTTTTTGGTCGGAATAGTTTGATCTTGAAAGTATAAAACACTAGTTATTATTTGTGGTCATTATTTGTTTTTATTGTGTGATCAGCTCTCACGTTTTTTCCACCCCTCGGTTGTCGACTGTGGGGGATCTGGTGCCCAATGGAGCCACTTGTTCAAGTGTTCGGCGGATGGGTGAGGAATCTAGTGTGGGGGCCAAGTACAAGTGTGTGACAAGGAAAGACAATGAAAGACAAGTTGGACGTTCAGAATATCGGTTCTGAACAGAACTTGACCAGGAGTGGAGCTCCAATCTAGGCCAGGAGGACCCAGTGTGTGAAACAGGAAAAGACAAGTTGGACGTTCAGAATTTCTGCGCTGCACCCCGATAGTTAGCTTGGCCATTGTCAATTAGCTAATCTCTGATCTGTTTTGGGTGCACAGAACTGTTTTGGGTGTACAGAACTATCTTCTTTGTGTTTGCCAGAACATTATTGGTTATCTCTAGACATGCGTGTGAAAAGCCCAGGAGGAAGTCCATTTCTGTGATCCTGGACCCTGGCACCGCAGATCAAACCATGTTCAAAGTCACTTGTTTTGCCCATCAAACGTTCCATCAAACAACCACTGAATGCCTTGAAGCATACCAGCCTGCTTTATCAAGCAAGACAAGGGCCAGTGTCTGTTAGAGCAGTCATTTGCGTGACTAATAATCAGAAAGTACAAGCAATATCAAAGGCCAACATAAAAAATGGAATTAAGCTTATTACAATAGGATTCAGTCCCGGACAATACCTTCACACAAAATTACCAATAACCAAACCAATTCCCACTCATATATATTTATTTCTATGTTTATGTTTTCTTTAAGATTTAATGATAAAAAATATATACCGTGCTGCTTAAAAATATATGAACCCTTTATGCAATCATTTATTTCTTTTCGTGTACACCATGAATTTAATATTTAATCAAAACCAGTATTTTTTTCCTTACATAACAGGTTTATAGTGACCAATTCCATATGTTGGTTTGGAGGAAATGAGTCCCAAATAAACCAATTAGAGCAGCCCAGAAAAGAGTTTGTGTTGGATAAATTGATCAAAAAACCTGGTCAGTCAGTTGTTGCCTATGACGTTGAATGAAAAACTGACCAATATCGAGAGGAAAATAGATCTCAGAGGACACCAGTAAGAGGGTAGGGAGAGCACATCAGTCTGGTGACGGCAATAGAACATATCAAAAATATATTGAAGAACCGTAGAAAAATGATACAAAATAACACCCAAACATTCAGTTAATGTTCTCCTCATTAGTCTGCATTCATAAAGACAAGCAGATTAACAATACAGCAAAACCAAAGCATTCAAGCAAATCCACCAAAGAATGTCTTATTTGTGTTCAGGATTGGCCAAGTCAGAGTCCTGACCTTAATCCAAAGAAAAACTTGACAGACCTGCAGCGAGCAGTACATGTCGGACAGCCCTCAACCTCGCTCAATTGGTCTTGATTTAATATTTGATAAGACAATCATGGCCATTCCTGGAGTGTTCACAGACAGACAGACACAGACAGACAGCACTATATGAACAGGCACTTGAGCTTTATTAGATAGAGACTGAGAGGAAACTGAGAGGAGTTTTTGTCGAAATCTTAGTGGGCTTTAAACATACCCGTACTGCCTCCAAACAATCCATGGGAAGTGTCTCTCTTGCTGTTTATTTTTGCCCCCGATCATTTTTGTAACTGTGTATTGAGAAGTGTTCAAGACCATTTTAAACGAATTGTGATTTCATTTGATACTCTATGAGCACAGTACAATCAGTGTGTCATTTGATATTCCTGTTTTGTCACAGATGACCCAGTGGACACAGTCTGTTGATGAGGAGCGAAGTCCTGCAACCAGACAATATCACACTCACTCTCTGTCTGTATGACTCTCTCTCTCTCCCCTGTATCTGTGATGAGACATCCTGCGGAGTCTCTCTCCCCTGTATCTGTGATGAGACACCCTGCTGAGTCTCTCTCTCCCCTGTATCTGTGATGAGACATCCTGCGGAGTCTCTCTCTCCCCTGTATCTGTGACGAGACATCCTGCGGAGTCTCTCTCTCCCCTGTATCTGTGACGAGACATCCTGCGGAGTCTCTCTCTCCCCTGTATCTGTGACGAGACATCCTGCGGAGTCTCTCTCTCCCCTGTATCTGTGATGAGACATCCTGCGGAGTCTCTCTCTCCCCTGTATCTGTGATGAGACATCCTGCGGAGTCTCTCTCTCCCCTGTATCTGTGATGAGACATCCTGGATGAGAGCTTGGATGGTGGCTGTCCGCTAGTAAGGGGAGTGTGTTATCATGAGACCATTCTCTGCTTATTTGGCCCAATGACAAAACCAACAAACCGAGGGAGAAAAGCAGCCTCCTATTTTCTGTTCATGCTGCTGACCTACTTAATGTTTCCAAGAACAGCCTTTACAGAAGAAGACGGTGACAAGCCAGAAAGACTGAGCATACTGTGGCAAAGGCACAGGGAAAAGAAAATGGGCAAAGGTGCTACTATTGCTGACTCGTTTGAGAGGTGCGGGGGATACTGTATTTTAAGGGTGCCAACGTTAACAGCCTTAAAACCTTCACACGACATATTTTGTTTCCAGCACAACATTTCATTCCCTAATCGAAGAAATTTGGGAGGGGAATGTGGACAATTACTTATCTTTCCGTACAATGTCACATGATATCACGTGATATCTGTGCCTGTGTAACAATTAGAAAAATGCTGTCTGGTCATGGAGATGTACAATTTAGAGGTGACACTATACCAAGAGTTTGAAAAATAAACCGCCACAATGTCCCAGCCCTGACCCAACTTAACATAAAATAATTTTTGTAAAAGCTACTCTTCTAAAAAACGGATCACAAACCTCAGAACTAGATACGCTGCACTTATAGACTAAAGTATCTTAATACAAGATGAGTACCTGAAACAGTTGGCTGTTGATCCATAAACATCAATGGACTAAATCCAGATATTTGTAACATCATCCTGTCCTTCTATCACAGGGTTTACGGTTTTACCCGTGTACACAAACAGAATGCCAACCAAATTAGCATAGGTGTTCTAGACACTATTTAGCTAACAACAAAGCAACACTAGACAGTGCTGGCAAATCGCACCCACCGTCCGTAGGTTAGCAACTGTCAATTAATAACTCAAACAACCAAACAAAAAGACAGGAAAAACAGGGCCAGATGCTATACAAGTATAGATAGTAGCTATCGCTACAAAGACAAACTGTATTATGGTGAGGCGTGTAAGTAAGTGTATAGTCTATTGTAGCTGTCTTGGTGTGCACACAACGGTCCAGTGAAGCCAAAACCAAAGGCCTTGTTTTACTTCTCCAACATAGCAGAAAGCAGTCTTCTTTCTTTTTCAGCCAGCCCATTAGCAGATAAAGCCAAATGACCTGCCAGCTTTTGCTTTCTCCCGTTGTGTACACCGGAGTAATGTGAACATGCTCGGCTGTTTTGGTAACTAAGCTTCATAATAAAAATGTTGACCAAAAAACTGCTACCATGCTGCAGAAGTGGACTGCAGTCATTTATTTAAAAAGCACAAAGATGCATGAAAATATTTAGAGTCAGAACCACTGGCTCGATGTTTATTAGGAGGTCTATGAATTACATAAATGTATATGAAATCAGCTTTATAATAAATGATAGTCAATATTATTGCTCTATATTGTCATTGTTATGAAAATACAATACCAGGATTTTCACTAGACATCGATGAGTGAAGTGTCTTTCCATATAGGCACTGACACGATGTCACCGATAAGTAATAACAACCAAAATGCCAGTGCCAAATACTGTCCATTGCCAAACGAGGCAGCATTATTTCTGGTGGACAAAATGTCAGACAAAAAGTCAGTCTTCTTAAACCTTTTGATTACCTGGTAACATCACATAAAAAAATGCCTGTTTCATTGCACAAGGATAAATCATTACACACCTCCTTCCCTCCGGTAGGCGATACAGGGCACTGTTTGCCAAAACCAGCAGACACAACGACAGCTTCTTCCCCCAAGCGGTCACTCTGTTAAACGCTCAATAACAGTCCCCTCCCTACACTGAAGAATATCAATCAACTCTGTTCTGCTTATCTACCTCATGTATATTCTTTTCCCACATCTACACAAACCGTTATAAATATATTACCATTGCACATGTTCCACTTTGCACTATATTTATTTATATACAATCTATATTTCTTACAATATTTTTTTATATTTCTTACTGTCATTCCTGTTTTTATTCTCTTATTGTTTATTTTTTTCTTCGATGTTAAGTGAATGTTGTACATTGTCAAGTGAATGTTGTACTTAGAGAGTTAAGTTTACCGAAGTCAAATTCCTTGTTTGCTTACGCAAGCTTGGCCAATAAAGCTGATTCGGATTCGGATTTGGATTCATAGAGAGGCTACCAGCAAATAAGGAACAATGAAAAGAGGAGGACAAAGTGAAGGAGGATAATGGAGATTAAGATGAAGAAGTGGGGAGATAACGAGCGAAAACTCAAGGCTATACAGTATCCACCCAGTGTGGTGTTTCATACGTGGACATGCTGTCGTTCCAGCAGGGCTGAGTGACGGTGTGGCTTTGCAAGTTACAGTGGCTAGACTCCTCAGCATTCCAGAGCCCTGGAGTGAGTCTTCATGGAGCGCTCCTAATATAGCTCATCAATGAGTCACACGCACTTCTGCATGATATACTGTATACTCACACACGAGCCACCACACCCTGTTACACACACACACACACACACGTAAGCATAAGTGCTTGGGCACATGTTTTACGTGTTACACGCGCGTTTACATCTGTCACATGACCATGTTGATGTAAGCTTCTCAGTAATGACAGACGCACACATTCAATCAAAATTTCGGTTCAAGTTAGACGAAAACCTTTTACAGTGAAGAGAGAACGAGAGATAAGAGAGAGAGATATATTAAGGTTTGGTTCCAGCAGAAGAAATATGACCTCCCTATTCCTCTTTCTATTTCTTGGCAGCACAAACAGTATAAAGTAGTATAACAGTATAAAGTATGGCATATACTATACAATATATATATATATATATATATATATATATATATATATATTAGCTTCACAATGATTTTAGCAAAATGTTTGATAGTGCCAATTTTGGCCTAATGAGTCGTGTAAAACACGGAGGACCACAAAAACCTACAACATAAAAATGTTTTCTAATTCAGTCATATCCGAAAGACCACTCAAGTCAAATAACATGAAAGGGCAAATCCTGTTGCTAAGCTGGCTTTAAAAGCTGCTGGAATTATTTACGGTTACATACACATAATATAGCGCCAGAGTCAGCATTTTCATTTTCCAGCAATGGGTTATTTTTAAAAATAAAATGTGAGCACACAGCTCTGACTGCAAAACCATACTGTAAAGAATCGAGCCAAACTGTAAAGAATGGTTGGACTTCTAACTTGTACCACACACACACACACAGACAGACACACACACACAGACAGACAGACACACACACACAGACAGACAGACACACACACACACACACACAGACAGACACAGACAGACACAGACAGACACAGACAGACACAGACAGACACAGACAGACACATAGGCACACAGACACACAGACACAAACAGACACACAGACACACAGACAGACACAGACTAAGGGCAAAATCTTCCACAGAACGTAGCTTCTTCTCATGCCATCATCCCCATATAACTTTGGGACGATTACGGACCAACCGAGCATCTCATCTTCGCCATCATACCTTGGACAGTTCCAGGTCTTCTTGGTGCCCCCATCGTCTCCCTTCACTAGTCTCAATGCTGTGGCTGCTGCTGTTTACTCCATTCCCCTGACAACTGATGATGGGTGGAAAAATATAGTGGGTGAAAAGAGGAGACACAAATACACGGTGTAGCAACAGTGATAAAAACTAATTCAAATGTGTGTTCTGTACATAAAAGTTTGGATTCTAAATCCTAAGAGTTCTAGAGTATTGATTGTCTGTTGCTAAGGCAAATCAAATCTTATTTCTGCTCCAGAAAAGAAAGTAAAATGCAATATATATATATATATATATATATTGAAGGGAATTTATTTTGTCTTACTATTTTACACATTAGCCATTAACCAAATAAAAATACATTTAATATCGTAGATTCCTCAAAGTTGCCATCCTCTGCCTTGATGACAACTTTGTACATTCTTTGCATTCTGTGCCTTGTTAAAAGTGCCTTGTTAAAAGAATCAGGTGTTCATGGTTAAATTGCTGAAACCAAACCGATACTGAAGGACATTTATATGTACCATTACTCATAACTCAGTTAGCCATGAAATTCCAAGTTTGAAAATAAGAGGTTTTGATTACATGGGAAAAACATCGCCTCAAAAGGTGCTCGTAAATTGGAGAACACATATAAAGTGTCATTTTTGAATACTGAAAAATGTAGAGAATCTGAACTTTAACAGATTTCAAATTGAAATTGTTTGTGTATAAAGAATAATAAACACATTAAATGGGTCCAAATATTTATTGAAGAATTCACCGAAAGAACGAGATCGCGGGTACAAGCGGCCGAAATGGGTTTTCTCAGAAAGGTGGCTGGCCTCTCCCTTAGGGATAGGGTGAGAAGCTCAGTCATCCGAGAGGAACTCGGAGTAGAGCCGCTGCTCCTTTGCATAGAAAGGAGCCAGTTGAGGTGGTTCGGGCATCTTGTACGAATGCCACCTGGGCGCCTCCCTAGAGAGGTGTTCCAGGCACGTCCAGCTGGGAGGAGACCTCGGGGAAGACCCAGGACTAGGTGGAGAGATTATATCTCCACACAGGCCTGGGAACGCCTCGGGATTCCCCAGTCAGAGCTGGCTAATGTTGCCCGGGAAAGGGAAGTTTGGGGTCCCCTGCTAGAGCTGCTACCCCCGCGACCCGACCCCGGATAAGCGGTTGAAGATGAGATGAGAGATGTTCAATTCAGCAATGCCTATTGTCAAAAACATGACAAACAATTTTCGTGGTAGCATTCGTCCGTCACTGATTGTCAGGGAAGAATTAAAAGCATTAATATAAATAGTATATTTTTGTACGCAGACCGTACAGTACTGAAAACATCTTCTTCAACAGGACAGTGTTTGACAACTGTTAGCTATGGCAGTCAACTTCCCTATTGGCATTTTAGCATTATAGCCTATGCACACATTTTTTTCTGAAAAAATGCAGAAAAAAGAGGATACAAGATAGATGCATTTCCATATGCAAATATCAGTGTATTAAAAGTGTCCTGGATGTCAGTTGTTCACCCAGAAAAATGATGAAGTTCGTTTGAAACCAGTTTGTAATGTATCAAGTTCCCACAAGTCCCAACTGGGAAGGAGTCAAAGATGAAACCTGGGCAGGTGTAGTAATATGGTAGTTTGACACACCCTCCTGAATTGTACAGATAACTGAGCTTTTTTTACTCTAGAGAGTTGCAGGCCATTATCCCAGAACATAATAACTCCAAGTTTAAAACACACTGTACAATGTATTACGTTCATTATTGCCCTACTGTGTAGGAGCAATCAAATAGAAAAATGTATGATAAAAAACCACCGTTGTAACCGTGTGAAAAGGGATACTATAAAACAGTCAATTGTTTCTCCAATGTGACAGATGGTCAGATTTATGGCAGTTCTTTCGCTCCATAGACACTGCCTGGCACATTGACAATCATGCTGTTTACTTTTCCATCACAGCAAACATATGGTCACATTGTAGGCATATAGTGTGTAAACCTAAATCATACTGTATATTCAAACTATGTGTAGAGCCAATAACTAATTATTATAACAGGTATTGTTATATGTCGAGAGCAGGAACGATGTTGATGAAAACGTAACAGACTTCGTATATTCAAGCTCGATTATGATACAATAATCCTAAATATAGTAACCGTGACTGCGGTGTTTGCGGCAGCCGTAACATAGTATTAACATAGTATTTCATACCTGGCGGTGGTGTCGCTCTCTATATTCTCGGGTTCCTGCGATTTAGTTCTTTGAAATAGTCTCGAAAAGTTTCGGGCAACATCCTCCTGCCAAGAACTTTGTCGCTTGAAACTTGACATAATGGAAACGAAGTCACATCCGGACGATCGGTTGAACAGCTCCCAGCCACCGAGGTGACCACTACAGACATGGAAACTATAGTTTAGGGAAAATGCCGTGTCGTTACGTTATTGACATAATTCAGTGTACGACTCCAGGTCCAACCCTACAACGCTACAGCAGTAGGAAATGGGGGAGGAGCTAACGTGTCATTTTACGTCACGGTAGAAGTTGCAATAGGGCTGCGTTCCATTGCCCGTTTCGTACTCCTGCGTTCCATTGTCCGTTCCCTACTCCTGCGTTCCATTGCCCGTTCCCTACTCCTGCGTTGCGTTGCCCATTCCCTACTCTTGCGTTCCATTGTCCGTTCTCTACCCCTGCGTTCCATTGCCCGTTCTCTACTCATGCGTTCCTGGCCCGTTCCCTACTCCTGCGTTCAATTGCCTGTTCCTACTCCGGTTCCGTTCGTATTACAGGTGAAAATTATAGCCCATAGCTTCCCCTGCATTTGTTCACGTGTTGTTGTGCCAGGTGGATTTGGCAACATTTGTTCTAGTCCTAAATCTATTTGTCACTAGGGTTATTACATTGGCAAAGTGTTGTATTTCTATCCAAAGGATGAACTTCATCCATACAAGCCAAAATAAATGTATATTTTATTTGACCATTAATACAAAGTGTTGTAAATATCAAAACATTAATCAAAAAGTTTTTCTTGCATAATGATAATTGGAAAGTTCTTCAATATTTTAATGTAAATGGAATGTCATGTGATTTACAAAGTAGCTCAAGATATTGGGGAGGGAATGGATTTGCACTCATCTGCTTTTTTGGGTTGACTATATTTCTTTATGAATGTATCTCCATATATGCTTCAATTTAATAACCAATCAAATTATCTCCAGCTATAACGTGTCTGATAAGGTAGCCAAAGTACAAGCTGTGAATCCCAAACCAGCCACTTACTCGCTTGTTTTGGATTGCCATCCATTTTTAAGTGAAATTGCCCAGTGGTGTGATGAGATGAATTTAGAAACAGAGAGCAGGGAGTAGAAACTATATGGTACATGAGGCAATACACAAGGTCTATCAACTCTAGTCCCAGAGCTCAGAAACTCTATGGTATATGAGGCAATACACAAGGGCTATCAACTGGAATCCCAAAAAGCAGCAACTCTATGGTTTATGAGGCAATACACAAGGGCTATCAACTTGAATACCAAAAAGCAGCAACTCTATGGTTTATGAGGCAATACACAAGGGCTATCAACTTGAGTCCCAGAGCGCAAATGTCAGAAGTGATTTAGCCCTTCAGGACCAAACTTAACAAATAAAGTTCTTAAGACCTGGAAGTTCTAAAGAATTCTCGGCCAGGTTCTAGAGACCTGAAAAGGTTCTAAAGATCTTTTGAATAAAGTTCTTAAGACCTGGAAACTCTAAAGACTTCTCGGCCTAAAATCTACACAGAAGTTATTTCAGTGACATTTCAGTGACATTTATAAAGTATGTTTATTTAATTATTTATATAAAACTAACTAAACTTATTTTACTCTTAAAATCGACATATTTGCCCGCAAGGTCAAACAGAGCCAATTTTAAAAGGTGCATTGGGCTGCCATGGCATGCGCCAGTGACCGATTATGGTTATACCTATTAATTTCAATTTTACAGTAACTTTGGTTACTGTAACCACCAGGCAACGTGTAACCCCTGAGAGTATTTTGTCTTATGAAATATTTTTTTAGAAACATTTCTTGAATAGAAGGATTGAGAAGAGAACAAACTGTGCCATTAATCAAGTCTGCTAATGAAGAAGGCGAAACCGGCAGAAGATGGCCTGGTGGTTAGAGTGTTGTACCAGAAACAAAACTTTGTTAATAACCCGGTTTATTCTACATGGGATGTGGAAAAGTGAATATTTTATTCACAGGATTACATAGTCTAATATGTATCCTCCTAACACTATGCCTAATTTGAACCAAAATTATTTTCTGAACTAGCGGTGCAATGATAAACAACTATAGGGTAGTGGTTCCATTATTTGTCAATAGCCTTGTGGCTGTTGTAATGTTTTTTTTTACTAGGTGTAAATGTACAGAAGCAGTAAAACATCTGAGTAGGGGAACTCACCCTATATGTAAACAGTGAGGCCAGGACTCCCATTGTATACCGGTTTGGCTCATTGTGAATGTTCTTTTAACTAGAACATGGCTAACTTTCATGGCTAACTAGCTGACTCATCCTGGCCTACAGAGGAAGTTGGCTCTAAACAAAAGTAACAGAATGAACATGTGGATCTTGTGTTTTCACGTGTCAAAGGGATCACATTCAATAAAAAACACTGCCGGTCCAATTCAAATTTGTTCAAAAATCTCAGGTGTAATAACAAATACTGAGTTGAGAGGATTGGCTACATTGCTATCTAAAAATGCATTAACTAACTTGTAGAATACCACCTCTAAACCATAACAGGACTTGTCTCCTCTTAGTCTGCCGTTATCGCACAAGACCTGAAGAGTATTTGTTAATCCAGAATGTTTTAGGGTCGGAATAGTTCTGAGAATGACTAAAGTGCCCACATAGCAAAAATCATCTGGCCCAGACCATTCGTAAGTTCTGGGCCGGTGTCTTTTGGCACAACGGGCCAATACCGGCAGGGATCCGCTTTAATCATCCGGACCAGATACTGTCAGATCCGGCCCACATCTGGGCCAAGTGTGTACCAGTTTTGGGCCGAATCTGGGCCGGCACTTATTTCTACACTAAATACCGGCAAAGATTCGTGGTCACCTGATAAACTAGTGTTAGTGCTAAGTCAGCAGCCACTACTTCCCTGTAAATTATATTACATTTTAAATAAATGTGTACTGAATAAATGCTGTATTCAAAGCTTTTATACCTTGATCCATCTTCAATTTATTTAGCATTTAAATACAAATGAATACACAAAACTGGGCAAAAATAGTTTTTATAGTCTTTATAAATCGCACACACATCAATGTTGTATTCACACAAAATCAATAGTTGTTGGTGTTTTTATAATCACCAAACAGTGTGGTCACTTCACAGAATGAAAAAACAGAATGAAAAAAAGAACCAAACACATCAGCCATGGAGCTGCAAACGGCCTTCAGATGTGCTGTATAATTCCAATGAGGCATCTGCAAACATAACCCCAAGAAGAAAGCTGTTAGTTTTGTTGAGATTTACTGAAGCAGCATTCACACAGGCGATTGATTGACTATAAATTGACCTATATAGGCTAGTCATAATGACTGTATTTGGGCTATTTTAAACAATATAGCACAAAATAATATTATGACATTGTAGCCGGATCTACTTCTCCCCGACTATAACGAGACACGAAGGTCCTGTGATAGGAACCATATTAAAATAGTACCAATATTAACCGTTATTACAGGTGTAAGGTATTTCTAAAGATACTGAATACTGAATCAAATTCATTCTTGTTGAATAGTCTTCAAAAACGTAAAAAAATGTACACGTTTCCAAACATTGGACAGGTAAAATCTCTTCAAAAATGAGGGTCTGCGTGAGACGTTACTTTAGCCAAGTTGGGTTGACATAAGTAACGCAATGCTAGCCTATCACTGACATAACCAAGCAGCTCATTTTAAAAAATATACATTTATAATAGATTATAATACTAATTAGAGCAGTTAAATTCGCCATTTACATATGTATTATTTAATACCATGTGTCTTACCTTGTGAATAAGGTACCAAAGTGCCAACTGTCGCTTCAGCCTCCTCTTCTAAGAATGAAAACCGCGCTCATTTCACATAGGCTCGTGCCTGCTTTGCGAATGATCCGTATTAGATCCGTGAACCAGAGGTGACTGTAACGGGGATTTGCCGGGTTAGACACGGATCCGGCTCCGAGTCACCTGCAGTCTGGGTCCCGGAGGTGACTGTAACGGGGATTTGCCGGGTTAGACACGGATCCGGCTCCGAGTCACCTGCAGTCTGGGTCCCGGAGGTGACTGTAACGAGGATTTGCCGGTTTAGACACGGATCCGGCTAGCAGTCACCTGCAGTCTGGGTCCCGGAGGTGACTGTAACGGGGATTTGCCGGTATAGAGACGGATCCGGCTAGCAGTCACCTGCAGTCTGGGTCCCGGAGGTGACTGTAACGGGGATTTGCCGGGTTAGACACGGATCCGGCTCCGAGTCACCTGCAGTCTGGGTCCCGGAGGTGACTGTAACGGGGATTTGCCGGTATAGAGACGGATCCGGCTAGCAGTCACCTGCAGTCTGGGTCCCGGAGGTGACTGTAACGCGGATTTGCCGGTATAGAGACGGATCCGGCTCCGAGTCACCTGCAGTCTGGGTCCCGGAGGTGACTGTAACGCGGATTTGCCGGTTTGGAAACGGATCTGGCACGGAGTCACCTGCTATCTGGGTGAGCATAAGGAGATTTCAATGGAAACTGATGAATCTGCAAGAAAAGATTAATTGGGGAATATCTCAGTTACTCAATTTTTGAAATTATTTGTAAATAAAAAAATACAGTTTGTACGTGAGTTTTAAAGTCTATTCTGCATTGTATTGTTTAATCTATATGAAACCAACGCTTCCACTTTACAGTTATTGCAATTACAGTCGACCAGGGCAGATGTAGTTGGGAAGAATTTTCACACACTGATTCTGGCAAAGGAAGCAACCAATAACAGCGTCACTTTTAAAGTCACTGATCTCTTCAGTAAGACCAAAGTTAATTGAAAAAAAAAAACTAATTGGCTTCATCATTACCGTCTCCTCTCCACCAGTAAGCTGGTGTGTGGTGTGTGTTCTGGCGCAATATGGCTGCCGTCACGTCATCCAGGTGGGTGCTGCACATTGGTGGTGGTTGAGGAGATTCCCCCTTTCATGTAAAAGCGCTTTGAGTTCCCAGGAAGAAAAGCGCTATATAAATGTAATGAATTATTATTATTATTATTATTAAATGTATTCCAAAGCTAGCACACTTAATTCAGCCTTTGAATAGTTGATTCAGGTGAACTTGTTCAGGAGTGCAACGAAATAGTGAGACGTCTGAGAGTCCCCGGAAGTGGTTTGAGAACAACTGTCATTGTCACGACTGAGTGAGGGAGCAACACAGAGAGGAGACTTATATAGTCTGTCCTAATGACGGGATGGACACCAGGCGTGTGTGATAACACGACAAGACAGGCATAGGGAACAACCATATGGAAGAAAAACGCTTGGATTGTTCTGTTCGGTAAGATCATAATATCAAAGCATCAGAAGCTAGACCGACAGCAGAGTGGCTGAATGAAGTTCACAACTTGATCAAAAGTCTTTCCACTGCAGAACTATCAAGTCAATTATGTCATCTACTGCAACTCTTTCTGTGGCAAATCTAATCACTTCAATCTCATCTCACCAACTGCACTATGCAGCTATTGCCTGTATTTTGGGAGGACACATTTTATCAATGTAATCATAAGGGTGTTTCTGCTTACTAAAACAGGAATCTGATTGGCCATGATGCATGTATACACAAATACATGTTATATTTTGGATCTCTCTCTCTAGTGACCCTGCCTATGTGTAATATGGAGGTTAATTACATATTAGTTTAGACATTATAAAAATGAATTCTAATTAATGGCAACTACCGCTGTAAGAAAACAACAACACAGCTTTCTGACTTTTGACTGTTGGCAGAAACACCTTCCTGACTCCAGATATGTAATTCTACTGACACATATATTTCAGCTAATTACACTCTGCCAGTAATACATGCCTGATAATATAGCATTTGATGATGTGCAGGTGTGTGTATGCTCCAAAAAAAAACGGTTCATTGTGTTCATATGTTTTGCATTTTGATAGGGTTAGCAAATTAGAGATATAATAATTTGCTGCCCTCTTCATGGAAGCTAATCAGTTATCAGATTTGTGTTATCAGTACTGTGGAATAACCATTGTTTTATCAGTATTGTGTTATCAGTATTGCGTTATCAGTACTGTGGAATAACCATTGTTTTATCAGTATTGTGTTATCAGTATTGCGTTATCAGTACTGTGGAATAACCATTGTGTTATCAGTATTGTGTAATCAGTTATCAGTATTGTGGAATCAGTACTGTGTTATACTGTGTTATCAGTATTGTGTTATCAGTTTTGTGTTATCAGTACTGTGTTATCGGTACTGTGTTATCAGTTTTGTGTTATCAGTTTTGTGTTATCAGTTCTGTGAAATAACCTTTGTGATGTGGTTGGGTCTTGGATAATCAATTGAGAAAAGATTTCACTAATCTACCACTGTAGATCTATCGCTGACCTGCGCTTGTGGAACCAGTGGATTGGACCACATAAGGTTTCTGAAGTCCCCAAAAATGGTTAGTAGTCAATTTGGGTCAACCGGGACCTACAGAACGTTAGCGAGCAAGGTCAGGGCACAGTGCCCTCTGCTGGCACACGTGTCACATTTTACGTTAAGTGTGTGAGAACAAATGGTTTTATATAATGTATGTGTGAGCTGTGCAAGATTTTAAATTGTATAGAGAACAGTGTCTGGGGTGGATTGAGCAGGTACGGATATATTCCAGTCGATCCATCCAGTGGATTTGGATGCCCAGTTCACCTGTTTGTTTATAGCAATCTACCTCAATTATTCTTGGAAAAAACAGATCCTGACAGAGTCATGTTTCCTATAGAAACCCAAGTAGGCAATGATTCCTCCTATGTCTTGCTCCCCATTGTATGAATCCCTGGCTATCTCTTCCGTCATGTGTGATCGAGTGTGAGAAGTGGTGTAGAAAGGGTTTCTTTCTATCGTGAGCAGACATTACGTTGTCCTAAGGTCAGAAACCGACATGTGTAATAGGACCATGAATATATTTCTGTAATGTGGCAAGCAACACTATCACAGATAACAGAACGGTTGTCAAGCAGAGCAATGAGAACATTAGCACTGATTTACCCTCAGCTAAATTCAGGCAATTAACGCACTCACAGAAGGCCACACAATTAACGCACTCACAGAAGGCCACACAATTAACGTACTCACAGAAGGCCACACAATTAACGTACTCACAGAAGGCCACACAATTAACGTACTCACAGAAGGCCACACAATTAACGTACTCACAGAAGGCCACACAATTAACGTACTCACAGAAGGCCACACAATTAACGTACTCACAGAAGGCCACACAATTAACGTACTCACAGAAGGCCACACAATTAACGTACTCACAGAAGGCCACACAATTAACGTACTCACAGAAGGCCACACAATTAACGTACTCACAGAAGGCCACACAATTAACGTACTCACAGAAGGCCACACAATTAACGTACTCACAGAAGGCCACACAATTAACATACTCACAGAAGGCCACACAATTAACGTACTCACAAAAGGCCACACAATTAACGTACTCACAGAAGGCCACACAATTAACGTACTCACAGAAGGCCACACAATTAACGTACTCACAGAAGGCCACACAATTAACGTACTCACAGAAGGCCACACAATTAACGTACTCACAGAAGGCCACACTATTAACGTAGTAAGACTGTATCCCTCACCATCCTAATTCAGTAGTAAAAGAAAGGGACCGCTTCCTCTGGGAGCGTCCTCAATAGACCACTTCCTCTGGGAGCGTCCTCAATAGACCACTTCCTCTGGGAGCATCCTCATTAGACCACTTCCTCTGGGAGCGTCCTCAATAGTCCACTTCCTCTGGGAGCATCCTCAATAGTCCACTTCCTCTGGGAGCGTCCTCGATAGACTACTTCCTCTGGGAGCGTCCTCAATAGACTACTTCCTCTGGGAGCATCCTCAATAGACTACTTCCTCAATTCCTAAATGCACTACTTCTTATATTCAGGACTGTAATATGAACCGCATATATCCTTTGTCTCATCCATTACGTCAGATGGGTACATAATTACATAACGTGAAGCATTAGAGTTTAAAGAAATGCTGTAGCACAGGGTGTTAGGAAAAGTATCCGGACAAGAGAGAGCTTTCGTCTGTAGGTCTTAATTTAATAGAAGGTGCTTATTGATCGATATCTTTTAAAGGCATTTATGCCCCGACTATCATGGCTTCTCTCATTTGCACTGACTCGGGCTCTGCAGTCTGTCAGTCAGTAATACAGCAGTTTTTAAGGTGAAATGTTATTTTGACATCTTGGTTAATGTTAGTAATTGAAGCAGGAAAGCTGATTTGGAATAGAAGAGTTGAGGTGAGGTGTTTAGTAGAAATATATTCAAGAGAACAGCTCCCTCTTCTGTTTTTTATGCAGACTTACAATTTGTGAGGGTGTTCGTATGTGTTCGTATGTGCCCTCACTTCTAGGGTACGTCTCTGCTCTGGACCGTGCTGCCCACTCTGTTTCGCATTCCTTGTTTCAGAATGCTGCTATGGTTTAGGACAGGTTTACCTTCCTGTGAGATTACAAGATCTACCAACAAAATATAGTACCGGTACTCTGGTGCCCCACCAACCACGATACATGTATTATTATCCGGGCGTTAAGGTGGCCTAGTGGTAAGGGAATGGGGCGTGGGTCTGGAAGGTCCCTGGTTCTAATCCCCCTCACCACCAAGGTGAAAAAACCTTGTCGTTCTGTCCTTGAGCAAGACAGTTAACCCTAAAATGGGCGCTGTTGACCTAAAAAAAATGCAGAGGACACATTTCATCTCATGAGAGATTTCAAAATAACAGACCCGCCACAAGGGCTCACTAGAGCACATTTTGGAAAGGCATACCTAGCTGATAATACCTCCCACCTACCTGGACGAGTTCTGAAGACACACTGCAACCAAGATAAGGACCAGGCCGGGGGTCACGTTATTTTTACGGCTGCTACACTCGTGAGACCCCGAAAAATTCTGCAGGACTTTTTTAAAATGTTTAAAAAAATATACGAATTTTGGTATGAACCTGCGTGTAATTGGACCCACATTTATAAATAGGAGCCAGGCAGAAACCTGGAGGTGTATCCCCCCACTTACAGCTATAGGAAACAGAACTGGTGTAATTTAATGATATGTTTATTTTACCCCTAATAAATCATAATGGCACGGTCTGTTCCCTGGGCTGAGGCGCAGCATCAACTATATAGACCTGTCATTGTTATCTTTACCAGTTGCAGGGGTTTGTCTGAGCAATGGCAAATCCTTCCATCTGGATCTGGGCTTTGTGCTTGGAGTGTTCTGAAAGATAACAGATGGCGGTCTACTTGTGCTCCGTTCTCTCTCTCTCTCTCTCTCTCTCTCTCTCTCTCTCACTGGTTCTATACAGTGCTGGTCATTGTCAGAACCAACTCAAGTGCTATTTGCAGGTGGTTGTAATTGGAGCGCAGGAGTGTTAATGAAGGAATATAATAATGAGAATATGCCAATTATGGATTAATTTTTTTTAATTCATAACTTGTTTCTTATGTGTTCATAGAAAGCTGATGACCGAACTCACACCCTGTTTCTTAACTATGTACTTAATATAACGCCCTGTAGCCTATTGACTGTTGAATGTGGAAGGCCTATACTTTTTCAAAAAGACACCATTAAGCTCACAGGAATAATGCCATGCGGCTCTGTAATAAACGTTAAGAGTCAATGTTTTGTAAAATCAGTGAAGAATCCAAACCTGACATAAAGTTTGAACACAGGGTTTGATTTAGCTCATGAATTATACTGAATGAATAAGTAATTAATAAACACTCTGTAAATCTAATGTAGATCATGTAGTCTAAATGGAAATAAATATCAAATTCTAGGAACTACTTTAATTATCTAAACCGACCAAACTAATACAAACATGCTAATTGAAAACCTAGTTCATAAAAAGACCAAGATATGTGAATACATTTTTGGGGTTGTATTCCTGATAGTGACATCTGTTATATGGTGCACACAATGCTAAAAAGCATATGTCTGCCATTGAGAGGAGAACCAGGTCTAGGGGCCATCTAACTAGTGAGTACTATTAGTCCCCAGGGGGCCCTGGGGCCCCACGATAAAAGGGAAGCTGCAATATTATAAATGCAGAACTACATTTAACCGAGCAATTCTTTTATCCCACAGAGAGTATGGAATTGAGGGTCTGGATTTAATCAGAACTAATACACCAGCTGTCCACATAGAAAGGAGTACTGGTTAACTACTACACGAAACAATTAGCTGTTGTTTTTCTTTAGCAATCAGTGGGTGTTTGTGTGTGCTTTTGGGACTGTCGGTGTGTGCTAATGAAAATGTTCTTTCATTACGGATTTGAATTTTTCCCTTTCCTTCTTTTCACATTTGTGGAGAGGACGCGTTTATTCAGCTCTGGTTGCGGTCGTCTGCTCTCCGGTCAGAGCCTGAGTCATTTGGACGTTAGCCTGTGGACTCTGGGTGTACCTGTGTGCTGGTATGTCTCTGTGTATGCGTTAGAATGTGGTCTGTAAAAACACCCTGCCGGTTGGGTTAAGTAAAGCTAATTAGACAGGCATCTGCACAAAACATGGCTGAGAGTCAACTGCTGGATTCATGCAGGCGTTCAATGGTCTATATGGGTGCCACAGGCTGTAGGGGCGGGGTGATGTTGTCCACAGAGAGGCTACCACCCTTAGGTTTATTTAGGGGAAATGTAATTTGAGAGAAAGAGGGAGAAAAGAGAGAGAACTCGTGGTAGAAAGAAAAAATATTTTTTTGTGCAAGAAATGAATAGAAGTTGAATATTTGATGTGGGCAGAGATAGACCAAGAGAACGGTGCTTCAGGCAATATCCAACACAAGCCAGAGATAGACCAAGAGAACGGTGCTTCAGGCAATATCCAACACAAGCCAGAGTTAGACCAAGAGAACGGTGCTTCAGGCAATATCCAACACAAGCCAGAGATAGACCAAGAGAACGGTGCTTCAGGCAATATCCAACACAAGCCAGAGATAGACCAAGAGAACGGTGCTTCAGGCAATATCCAACACAAGCCAGAGATAGACCAAGAGAACGGTGCTTCAGGCAATATCCAAGACAAGCCAGAGAGCCTGATCAACCAGCCCGACCAACCAGCCAGACTAACCAGCCTGACCAACTAGCCTGACTAACCAGGCTGACCAACTAGCCTGACCAACCAGCTTGACCAACCAGCCCGACCAACCAGCCAGACCAACTAGCCTGACTAACCAGGCTGACCAACAGCCTGACTAACCAGCCTGACCAACTAGCCTGACTAACCAGGTTGACCAACCAGCCAGACTAACTAGTTGACCAACTAGCCTGACTAACCAGGCCGACCAACCAGCCTGACTAACCAGGCTGACCAACTAGCCTGACCAACCAGCCTGACCAACCAGCCTGACCAACCAGCCTGACCAACCAGCCTGACCATTACAGCAACCTGTAGTCATGGATCAAACACACAAATGAAAGAGCCCTTTATAAGAGACAGGTGCAAACCTAAACCTGCCGTTCATTTCTATCCCTCCATCTCGTTTATTGAATTAACAACTGAAATGAATGACAACCTGTGTAAAGAAATTATACCGCATCAATAGACAAAAAGCGTCTATTTATCAGTCACAAATTCGTAAATTGAGCATTAGGTGCAGGAATAATAAATTCGGAGAGCCAAAATGAACAGTTTAAACTGTTCGAAAACATACTGTGACCACTTGGATGGCTGCATAAACAGCTCTGGAATTAATGACACGGCCCATTAGCCAGTTATTAAGATTAATAGATGGATAAATGCATCCGTAACAGGGATTGTGATTAACCACTTACAGAGACATGTTATTTTACTCCTGCGCTACAGCCACGGGGATGCGGGCATGTCTCCAGGATAAAGCAACACGGCGGAACCACAAAACCATTAAGGCAGCCAACAAAGGCAAAGATAACTTTTTATCTAGTCAGATGCAACAGGTGAAACATGGTGACCTCTAAACTGTATGTCACACCCAACAGAGTGATATATATTTCATCGGGTGATATATATTTATAAACCAGGTGGTTTGAACTTTCAATGACGATTGGTTGATAGCTAACAAAACCTCTCGCGACACAAGAACGTTTCTTCCCTACAGCAGTAAGCCTGAGGAATTGGCCTTAGCACTAAACTGTCTATACTATAGCATGTCCCCTACATTCTCATTGGTCTAGCCACCACGTACACTACCAGGTCAGTTACATTCTCATTGGTCTAGCCTCCACGTACACTACCAGGTCAGTTACATTCTCATTGGTCTAGCCTCCATGTACACTACCGGGTCAGTTACATTCTCATTGGTCTAGCCTCCACGTACACTACCAGGTCAGTTACATTCTCATTGGTCTAGCCACCACGTACACTACCAGGTCAGTTACATTCTCATTGGTCTAGCCTCCACGTACACTACCAGGTCAGTTACATTCTCATTGGTCTAGCCTCCATGTACACTACCGGGTCAGTTACATTCTTCAAAGAACCCCTGCACGATCATGTAATAACTATTGTATAGGTATTGAATATTGTATTGTATTGCGTATTCTATTTTGCATATTCTATTTTGCATACTCAATTTTGCATACTCTACTTTGCATATTATATCTATGCGTGGTCAATCCTGTTCGCCTTGTTTGTATTGCTCCAAAAGTCATCTGTACAGGTCATCTGAACTCTAACCAGACATTGCACATTCACACATTTGCATAATTAAAGTACATTATATTTAAACTCGTATTGTTAGTAATTGTCCTTCAATGTGTAAATTATTAGGCTGTTACATACAATATATCCACTAGGGGGTACTGCTGTTTCAAATATCCTAATTTAAAGGACACTGAGTCAAGAATTAATAATTATGTTGTTTACCTTTTGTATGTATGTATGTTGCACTAGTACAATTTCTCAACGAAAGATATGTTGTTTGATAATTGTATATAATGTTTTTCTTTTTTAAAAGACTGTGGTCAATATTATTAACATCCCTGCATTTATTACCTTTGAATACTTCTGAATAGTAATGGCAATTTGACATTTATTACAAATATTTTTTTTAACACAACCAAGTGACCACATGATATCCATGTGATTCAATTCAAAGACTCTGCAAAATATAATTTATGTGCTTCATTACATATTTTATTGTGGATTTTCACGTTTGCTTTGGTTAACTACTTGTGGTACTGAGTAAAGTTATGGATTCCAATGACAAAATAGCCCCTTAACATCTGACTATTGTGTTTTTTTCTGCTTATAAATTGATGTATATAAATGTACAAAGCAAACCCACCACGTGCATGTGAGGCCAAGGTGCTCAATACACATGACTATATACATGTCATCCAGTACATTTAGCTAGATTGCGCTAACCAACATTGGACCTTCGATTTGAACCGTTCTGCGGTCAGAAAATATTCACGGCGGCAGCCATCTTATGCTGCGGGGCGGCAGCCATCTTGTGCTGCGGGGCGGCAGCCATCTTGTGCTGCGGGGCGGCAGCCATCTTGTGCTGCGGGACGGCAGCTATCTTGTGCTGCGGGGCGGCAGCCATCTTGAGCTGCGGGGCGGCAGCCATCTTATGCTGCGGAGGCGATTCGAGCCCCAGCCGGATTCGCTGCGCTGAATCCGAGGAGGATTCAGAGGAGGAGTACTGGGAGGAGCCAGAGGAGGAGGACGAGGCGGAGAGAATCAGCCGGGAGCACTATATCCGGCTGGGGCTCGACTCGCCTCCGCAGCATAAGATGGCTGCCGCCCCGCAGCTCAAGATGGCTGCCGCCCCGCAGCACAAGATAGCTGCCGTCCCGCAGCACAAGATGGCTGCCGCCCCGCAGCACAAGATGGCTGCCGCCCCGCAGCACAAGATGGCTGCCGCCCCGCAGCATAAGATGGCTGCCGCCCCGCAGCATAAGATGGCTGTCGCCCCGCAGCACAAGATGGTTGCCGCCCCGCAGCTCAAGATGGCTGCCGCCCCGCAGCTCAAGCTGGCTGCCGCCCCGCAGCACAAGATGGCTGCCGCCCCGCAGCACAAGATGGCTGCCGCCCCGCAGCACAAGATGGCTGCCGCCCCGCAGCACAAGATGGCTGCCGCCCCGCAGCACAAGATGGCTGCGGCCCCGCAGCACAAGATGGCTGAGGCCCCGCAGCACAAGATGGCTGCGGCCCCGCAGCACAAGATGGCTCCACCGCTCAAAGAGGACCCCCATGGACCGGTCTTCAGGCCAAGGTCTCCGTCAGCTACCTCCCCGGCCTTGGAGAGGGCTCTGCAGGAGGATCTGGGGGTATTTATAGACTTTCTGGCCTGGGTTCAGGAGACGGCGGTGATGGAGGATGAGAAGAGATGGTGGCATAGGGAGTTTTTCGTGTGGAGGAGTGGACAGGAGGATCTCTACCCGAAGCTTCTGGACTACCTGAGGTCACAGCTTCTCTGCCGTGTACCACACCTTCGTTCGGTCTCTGAGCTCCCTCCAGTGTCCGTGCCTGAGCCTGTCCCCGTGCCTGAGCCTGTCCCCGTGTCCTTGCCTGAGCCAGTCCCCGTGTCCCTGCCTGAGCCTGTCCCCGTTTCCGTGCCTGAGCCAGTTCCCCAGCCTGAGCCAGTCCCCGTGTCCTTGCCTGAGCCAGTCCCCGTGTCCTTGCCTGAGCCAATCCCCGTGTCCTTGCCTGAGCCAGTCCCCGTGTCCTTGCCTATCCCAGGTTCCCCGCCTGTCCCAGGTTCCCCGCCTGTCCCAGTTTCCCAGCCTGAGCCTGTCCCAGTTTCCCAGCCTGTGCCTGTCCCAGTTTCCCTGCCTGTCCAAGTCCCAGTTTCCCAGACCCGTCCCTCTGTCCTGCCCGAGACCCGTCCCTCTGTCCTGCCCGAGATCCGCTCCCTCCGGGCCGACCTTCAGATCCGTCCTTCCGGGCCTCTGCTCCGCCTGCGCCTGTCCGGCCTCCCGACCCGCCCGTCCTGTCCTCTGCCCCCGCCTCAGCCATTACGGCCTCCTGACCCGCATCCGCCCGGCCGGGTCTCTGCTCCGCCCTCTCCTGTCTGGCCTCCTGGCTCTGTGTCTTGCTGGCACTGTCCTCTAGGCCTCCTCTTGCCCCCTGAGAAACTGGACTATTCCCTGGACTCTGTCCCTGTTCCAGGTTTTTTGTTTGTTTCTCGCCTACATCCCTCCCCACCTCCTCTGCCGCCTCCCCGCTGCAGTTCGTAGGCTGGGTTTTAGTTTATTTTTTGGCGCTTCTGGAGCCGCGCCTTGAGGGGGGGGTACTGTCATGGTTCATGGGTGTTCCCGTGTGTTCCTGTGTTGTGGTGTGCTTGTTTGTCTCCATCTTGTGGGTGTTCCTAGTGTTTCATCCTGGTACCTTAATTTCCCCTATTACCTTAATTTTCCCGCCCTTTTTCTCACCTGTTGCCTGTTCGTCCTCGTTATGTGTTGTATTTAGTCTTCCCTGTTTTCCTGTGTGTTTGTCGGGTCATTGTCTTGTTAAGTTTCCAGTTCTGGTGCCTGTTTTGCCTGTCCTGGAGTTAATAAATACATGGAAAGGATTCTCTGCAATTGTGTCTGTTCCTTGCCACCTGCCAAAAGGCAGATCGTTACAGATGGAAATATTCCTTGACCTGACCAGATTGATGGCGAGGTATTTAAAAATACAGAATCTATACATTTATTGTGTTAAATGGTTCTTTATTTAATAGTTTTATCGTCAGTGTTAGTAGGTTACATAAACATGCATTGTGGGGAATTTGTTTGATTTCCACCAGTAGCTGTGCTAATGAGCCTAATTCAATATGATATGTGATCAGCTGTAACTGAATCCACTGTTAAACACATCATTGAGTTTAAAATCAGGGCACGCATGCATGACACTCTATTAGTGTAATTATCACAGTTAAACCTTGGTCATTGGTATTAGCCAATTACTGTAGGTCTCATGTAGACGATGGAGAACAACAGCATACAGTTCACGTTCTAGATAAATGATCTCTGGATTTGTAGGCTTCTCGTGCCACAACAGGTGTGCAAATATTGCATCTCGATTCAACAAAATATCAAAGACAAAACTAAACGATCATGACAGCGTGTGAACAAATACATTATCATGATAAAAATGCACACGTTTAAACTGTGTGGTTTATGATTGATAAAACCTATTTCATTCCAAGTACAATACACTCACACACACAATAATTTGCATTACGTGGTAAATTGAACCTCTCAGTGAGAAAGACTTGTTGGTTCAATATTGGTGTTTACAGGAAAGCTTTAGTGTCACTGTTCACTCTAATATGCTGAGCTCTTTTATAGACGAAACTCCTTTGGAAACTGAGACTGCAGCTGTGCTGTCTTGGCTCATGTTCTAAAGGTTTTAATAAAACTACTCTGAAGATCACAGTGTGTGTGTGCGTGCGCGTGTGTGGTTGTGTTCCTGTTTTACAAACAAGTAAAGGTATGCACAGTGAAGAAATTGGGCTAGAGTCTCACTGATAACATTTATCTGACTTGAGGTTAAGATACAAATTATTTGCCATTTCAATGGCTTAGGCTTATTTGATCAAATATATGTTTCATAACACTGAGTGTGCAAAATGGATTTAAAAAGTTACAATTTGTTCAGATCACATAATTGAGTCTGACATTACCTTTATTAGCAATCTAATACATTTTAATTACCTAAACTTTAAGCGCAGCCGGTAAAAGGCAAGTTCAGGTTTCTCGTCTATCATATGATTCCCAATCGGGACATAATCTGGATACTAGTTTTTCCCGTAGCAATTTGACAACATTGCTGGATATGGTGCTTCCAAACACTGCTTCCAGATAAATGCAAGAAATCCCTGAGATGAATGTTACTCAGTTATTTGCAATTTGTTTACGTTACATCTTTAACCCTACAAGTGGTTGGAACTAGAATTTTCAACACCACCCAACACTTCATTATGGACATCGCTCCATGAACATCTAATGGTAGGTGATCTCCTTCTGTACACTCTGGAGGTGGCTCATTTAAAGTCTGTAACCAAATAAAATTTGTTGTATAATGTTTACATTTTTCATTTGAACTTCCAATGGATCATCATATTGATTTAGGGCTGGAGATGGAGCAGTGCTAAGGTTCTACAGGTGCAGTCTCCATTCTCAGTTCTACAGGACCAGACACTTGGATCATCATATTGATTTAGGGCTGGAGATGGAGCAGTGCTAAGGTTCTGCAGGTACAGTCTCCATTCTCATCTCTACAGGACCAGACACTTGGATCATCATATTGATTTAGGGCTGGAGATGGAGCAGTGGTAAGGTTCTACAGGTGCAGTCTCCATTCTCAGTTCTACAGGACCAGACACTTGGATCATCATATGGATTTAGGGCTGGAGATGGAGCAGTGGTAAGGTTCTACAGGTGCAGTCTCCATTCTCAGTTCTACAGGACCAGACACTTGGATCATCATATGGATTTAGGGCTGGAGATGGAGCAGTGGTAAGGTTCTGCAGGTGCAGTCTCCATTCTCAGTTCTACAGGACCAGACACTTGGATCATCATATGGATTTAGGGCTGGAGATGGAGCAGTGGTAAGGTTCTACAGGTGCAGTCTCCATTCTCAGTTCTACAGGACCAGACACTTGGATCATCATATGGATTTAGGGCTGGAGATGGAGCAGTGGTAAGGTTCTACAGGTGCAGTCTCCATTCTCAGTTCTACAGGACCAGACACTTGGATCATCATATGGATTTAGGGCTGGAGATGGAGCAGTGGTAAGGTTCTACAGGTGCAGTCTCCATTCTCAGTTCTACAGGACCAGACACTTGGATCATCATATGGATTTAGGGCTGGAGATGGGGCAGTGGTAAGGTAGATATACCATTGGAACACAATGAAGACAGTCATCATCATGTAGAGAAAATATGGCACAACAGAGACATTACCAAGAACTGGACATCCCTCCAAAATTTATGAAAAGATCAGAAGAAAACAGTTTGTTTAATGAAATAAAATAGTAACCATTCCTCCACACAGAAACTCGTAACAACATTCAGAGTCATTGCTCCTTGCTTCTGGATTTTCCTCATCAGCTCACCCTGTGTGTTTTCAGAGGGATTTATGTCAGGGGACTGGTCATTTGAAATGCTTGATTGCGTGGTCATTGAACCATGGGTTGGGATGTGTGCTTTGGATCACTTTTTTGCTGGAAGATCTGATGACAACCCTGATGTAATGTCCTGGCCGAGGCATACAGGGTTTGGCTTAAAATCTCCTGGTACTTCATTGTGTCCATGTTGCAATTAATTCTGACAAGTTTCCCAGTGAAGGTTCCAAGTGAAGGCTCCAAGTGAAGGTTCCCAGTGAAGGTTCCCAGTGAAGGTTCCCAGTGAAGGTTCCCAGTGAAGGTTCCAAGTGCCTTTGGAATTAAAACCGCCCACAACATCACAGATGCACCATGACTCCTTTGTTGCCAAACCTACCACTGGTGTTTTGATGCAGATCTGCTAGTGTGAGCAGGCTCATCACAGCTTTACTTTTCTTAAATATTGCCCAAATGTTGGAGATGGATAATGTCATGCATGTACGAGTAGCTATCTTTTTATTGAAATACTAGCTAAAAGAGGAAGGGTTAACTGTGAGTAATTTGTCAAGTTTACGTCTAGTGGAAAATTCTGTGCTACTAACAGGAAGAGATTTGACATCCACGACTTGCCAAAGCTGCCTCTTAGGACCTCGCAAAAGTGAAATGATGTACACATACGTCATTGGCTGCATGACACGATGAATGGACTCAACTCTTGGACCCTAGAGACTACATGTCTTCAGCCGGCACCCCAAACTGGGAAATAGCCCTCAGGAAGGATAAACCCACTTTGAAAAGTTGGAATATTGTGTTTCCTCCTAACTGCTGGGTCATTAGACTGACTGTATTTCATCAAGAGTGTTCTGTTTTTTCATTAGACTGGTCGGTCCAAACGGTCTATATTGGACGGGTCACGTGGCCCGTGAGTGAGTGATCGAGTAAATGCCTTCTCTTTCTTGCACGGCCACAAAGCCATTTCCTCAGGGAAATCTCACACACGTGGGCACCCGTTTCCAGGCCAGGCTGATAACGTGTGACTGAGAAATGCCACAAGCGCGACTAGCAGGGCAAAACACGAGGGCCCCCAAAGATGAGGTATTGGCAGTTGTTTCGGAGCTGGAGATTCAAAGGGAAGCTCCTCAGGGAGGCTCCTACGAACTCGCAGTTACAGGGTTGCAGATGGGTCGATGTGTGTGGGCATGTGTGACAGTGCTGCTTGCCACTTAAGTTTCTATTATTTGCGTTATGGCGGAGAACTCAAAGAAATTCCCAGGGCAATTGCATCATCGTCGGTTGCTCATGCAATCCGGATGACTTGAGGAGCGAATCTATTTAATGATCAGGAGTCTGTTAATCCTGAAAGGTAGACAGGAGACACAGCTCTTCAGGATCTTTTATTTTCCTTCGTACATCCATACATGTTTATGGGAACACGCGCAAGACTGCCGAACAACTGCAACTGAGGAAGGGCCGGACTAGAATCGTCTGCATATCATGAAGAATCATCCGAATCATCCGCGTATCATGAGGAATCAACCGCATATCGTGAAGAATCATCCGCATGTCATGAAGAATCATCCGCATATCATAAAGAATCATCCGCGTATCATGAAGAATCATCCACATATCATGAAGAATCATCCGCATATCATGAAGAATCATCTGCGTATCATGAAGAATCATCCACATATCATGAAGAATCATCCGCATATCATAAAGAATCATCCGCGTATCATGAAGAATAATCCGCATATCATAAAGAATCATCCACGTATCATGAAGAATCATCCACATATCATGAAGAATCATCTGCGTATCATGAATAATCATCCGCGTATCATGAAGAATCATCCGAATATCATGAAGAATCATCCGCGTATCATGAATAATCATCCGCGTATCATGAAGAATCATCCGCGTATCATGAAGAATCATCCGCATATCATGAAGAATCATCCGCGTATCATGAAGAATCATCCGCATATCATGCTTACATACTGTAGATTTAAATGGTTGAGTCAAGTGTGTCGTAACTTTCTTAACTGTGGTAATTCTGATACAGAAGGTAATTTCCTTTCAAAATCCACTATTGTTGATACGGGTGGCCACTATCTAAAATTATTAATATTCAAATAAAAATGTAGTAGCGGGAGAGCTTATGATTTTCAAACAAACACACTCCTCATCAACTCATCTCTGACAACCTGTACCTAAAGACCCAGGGGTGTGTATGAGTTCCTCTAACAAGATGCATAACATCACGTCTGGCTTTTAACCTTCTCTAAACATTATAGTATTTTTCTACCAAATTACATATGTAATAATGTGTACACTGACATGTGGGACAAGTGGACGAAGCTATTTGAAGTCATCCCATTTCTGCAGTGAACAAAGAACCAACATTAACACACGTTTTCCAATACTGATATATTTTTCCAATGATAATTCTATTTTGATTGCAAAATATTGCAAAATATAACAAACATGACTATGTGTATGTGTTTTTCGTATCTTCAATATGTGCTTTAACATACTAGATTGTGTTGCACAGTGCGCACACAACACAATTGAGTATGGCTGCTTCTGTGCAATTATGTGTAAAAGAAATCTTTCAGACCTTGAAATCTCTATAACATAATTCAAAGAGGGGTTAGATTGGAATGTGGAAAGTGGGGCCATACTTTATACTTTCCAGTTGTATCTAAAACATTAAACATCCGTTCTTCCTTATTTTGACCATACGTACAGTAGCACAGCTCGAGCTTGATCCCACCTGTAACCCCTGGATACGAACCAACTAAATGTGACCACTGGATACAAACCAATTAAATGTGACCTCTGGATACAAAACAATGAAATGTGCCCTGGATTTAATTCAATACCACTGCCCTTTAAATAACCCTCCCCCCCTCAAATATATGTGGTTATTTTATTATTGTTAATGACAGAATGGATGAAGGAGAGGGAGACAAGCATGTAGAGGAGACGAAGAGGAAAGGCACAGAAACCGCTGAACTGGGACTTGAACCCACATAGCCCAGGGGCATGGGTGCTTAAACCATTACATCATACTACAACGCAATCACGTGCAACCAAATTGACTGTTGTGATTGACAGATGCATGTTTTTAGACAGAGAAACTTTGTAGACCTACTTCATTAAATTGTGTTGGTGTTTTAGCTGTCAAAAACTAAATGCAAGAGAACAGGGGTTATTGAGTTAATTTATCGATACAGGTTGTCAAACATCTATCAAATGTGCATGTAAACAGCTTCTCCCAAAAAAGATTGGAAATTAGCAATTATCTGTAATGATGTGTTCATGTAAATGTGATCAGTGTAAGGTGAGGTGTGGGCTGCTACACACTACCTGTTAATAAAGCTAAATGCGAATGTAGGAGGAAGATATGTGGAATTGCGTACAAAATTACACTTTGTTTCTGCACTGACAGAGTTCGCATGAAGTTTGTAGTAGCCTTAGGTCCAGAGGCTGCTGGAAACACATGACCTGGTTGGGAGCGACACACCTGGAAGTGTGAAAGTTCAATTTGTGTGTAAATTCCCCAAACAGGGGTTAATAAGGGGTTAAGCTACTAACTGCCTCTGCTGCCTCTGCTGCAGTTCACTCTCCAGAACTCTTCAGCTTTCATGTCACTCTTACGCTCAGGCAAATGCCTCAAGGGGGCCGCAGGGAGAAAACCTTTTTTGTCAGAGACCGACAGACTAACAGTGATTCACAGTATCCCCAGAAGTCCACATGGACCAGTTCTGCAGCGTAGATGGACGTCTCGGATGGAGAGAGAGACGAGTGGGCAAGCGGGCAGATGGGAAAACCACAGACGTCGGCTTTTAGCGTCTCATCCAAATATCCTCACACAGGATTTTCCATGTGGGCCCGGAGTTCTGTTAATCCATCAGCGCTGACAGCCAGGCAGAAAGCGATAGCCTGAGTATCACAGCCAAACTGAAACATAAATAAATGAGCTGATTAGGCCCGTTTAAAAGGCTTCTCTTCACACTGCGAACGGCTGGAGGTCTCGCATCTTTTCTTCTCGTTTTCTCATATATCATGTTATAAGTACCATGTGTGTGATTTTAACGTATTAACACTGCTAAATGTTAGATCATGAAAAAATAGAGGGGTTTAGAAATGTTACTTGTTATGTACATTCATTGGAGCTGTAAAGGAACTGTTTCTGAATATGAATATGGACCTGTAGAGGTGGTTTGGCTTATGTTTAATTATTTTCATTGGAAAATATTAGTAGATGACACCGGACTTTCTTGTTGGGTGGTGCTTCTGATAGGCTGTATGTAAATTGTTAGTTAATTGCACATGGAATAGATGACGTTTGACCCAATGTATTGATCTGTGACCTCAGCCCCAAAGTGGACACACACACACACACACAGTCGCTGCTACAGAACTGCTTCCAGTTCACACTCAGCTATTTGCAGCGAGCTGTTGTGTGCCAGGTATAAAAAAAACATATTCTGCATTTTTGTTGGAGCTGGTACGTGGATTGGTTAGTTGCAAAGATAGGGCACTGTTTCAGCTCTGTGAACAGAGCATAAGTATGTGCTGGCGGGGTCCATTTTGCGTCAAGTCACGGACATATCTCTAACCGCTAATTGCATTGAAAAGCTTTACACTGGTAAACATTTGTGCAAAATTGACATAATTGCTTGAGTAGACATAATTGAGCAAATAGCAACTTTGCTCAGGTTATATTCCTCATCTAAATTTAGTCTGAAAAAATATTATTAATGGATATTGAATTGATGCAGATATGTTTTAGATAAATTCAGATAAATTGAAGTATAGGTTATTCAGCTTAACACTTTCATTTTAACATGAAGTTTCATAAATTTCCCTGGATTGTGCCAGTTGTAGGTTTTGACACTTTCTCATATTTGATATCAAGATAAAACATTTGGCCAAACAACAAAATGTCAAATTTAGAATAATGTGGTGAGCCGTATACATAATATTGCTGTCAAATAAAACATGGCGGTCAAAGATTGTAAAATGTAACAATCATTCCAAACACAAAATTATACTTCTTCAACAAATTTAAGAAGAATTTTGCACGTCAATAATATTTTTAAATTCAACATTTGAAGTGTAATATTAGAATTATATTTACGATTGTAGTCAAAATATATTGCAATTTTGTACTTCATTACACAAATCTTTCTAGGCCTATATACATCGTTTTACTTTACATACACAGTAGTCCAGCCTATATACTGCCGACATACAAGTTTTCAAGATTCAGGTCTTAGTCCGTATTTCCTGTAAAATAAAATACAAAACAATATTATTCTAATATATATTGAGCATTGGGCAATATGAACGTTCCCAGTTCACCCATATGGCTACATATGGCAGAACATGTATTTAAAATGTTGTTCAATTCAAATGACAAAACATTTTGTGGGAAATTAGTTATTGTATTTTCACGTTTATATTTATAATATATATATCTCGAGTTTTTTTTGCTTCCTTGACTTGACTCAAAATGCCGAATACACTAGACAAATATGAAGGTAAACGAGTATACAATATGGCAACATTATACTGACTAAGCGCAGCACAAGTTAATTAGGGGCACACAAGTTGTGTAAAACATAGAAGACATTCGATAAACCCATGATAAAAAGTAAATCTACACTAACAGTCAATGGTCAATGGCCAAGCAGTTGACACATGTTATCTGTTACATATAAAAATGAACAATTAGGAATCGCATATGACTATATATATATATGAAAATGTTCATCCTGTTAATAGCTCACATGCTTGCGTGTCTGGACATCACAGGAAAGTAACACCCTATTCGGTCAGATCCGTTGATATCAGGTTATTGTCATGCGGCTGCTTCAGGCTGCAGTTGTTTATAAGTATTACCACAATGTGTGGCACTGTAGCCCACCTCGGTTTGACACAGGGGTGGGGGGTGCTCGTACTCAGTGACGTAACTGGAATTGTGCCCCTCTCTCCTGTGTTCCGCCTGAACCGCTCAGTCCGCCTGTGCTTCTGCTGCTTGGAATATCGCTGTGCCTTTTGGGATTATTGAACCAGATGCTGTGAAGAGGAACATTTGGCGTGTTTGTTTATGGTGCTGTTTGCGGAAAATCTACTGCTCCCGGATGTAGCGTAAATATCACCATGTATTCTTATCCTTATCCTAAAAAATGAGAGATAGAGAATTCGATTGTAATGTTCCCGAGTCGATGAAAGTAGGTTGGAAAGAACAACCCTAGACCTTATCTAATGAGAAGTACAGGTGCGAGATCTCAATAGAATAAACATTTATGCTGTTATGGCCACTCAATAATGAAGTGTGAATAATAACAACTCACTTCTAATCGATAAGTTCTCGATACGTCTGCATGGACGCGTTATAATGCGTACTGCATACGTGCATCAGGGTTGTAATTATCTGACAAAAGGAATAGTTGGACCTGTTATATTTGCCATTATGCACGACTAATTTCGCGTCCAATTACATGCAAACATTATATGCGTGGAGTTTATATGCGCTTAATTAAAGCACCTGTTTCGTTATTCTTATTACCTATTAATTTAGGATTCACTCGTATGAAATCTCGAATAAATTCACACCATTTAGGTTAAGATAATCGTCTGTCATCGTTGTACCTGATCTTCGGATTTTTTCGTGAAGTTTTTTTTAAATTGTCCACTTTAACCGAGTGTTTCCTGTCGACACGGGGTTTGTCAGTGGGATGTTTGACAGACTCGTATTAGGGCATCATGCTTCTCATGTCACCACTCGAATACTGAACCGATCATATACCTGAGATGTGTTTTATTTCAATGCAAATATGCATAGATAACTGATCTGAGGGCACTGGCAACTTTAACGTTGCTTTACCGGATTAATATAGGGTTAACCCTAGTCGCAAAACTACACGTTGGATACCAATTAGGCCACGGTTTTTAAAGGGTCTTTCCATATGGATAGTGGATGCACACACCTAATGGTATCCTATAGTATCTACAGTTTTTTTTCGTGAAATGCAAGTATCTGGATCTTCAAGAAAAACGGTCTTTCACATTTAGACAACTGCATTAAAAAAAGAAGCAAAAACATATCAGTATCATATTACGTATCATTAGGCTTCCATCTCATTGCTAAGAGCATTTTGAAGTTTAGGGACTATAGAGGCACAATATATATACGGGCTGAACGGGAAGAGGGAACTGTTATGCAACAGGCATTCATTTGCATCAGTCAGATATGAAGGAGAAGTCCAAGAATGCGGCGAAGACGAGACGGGAGAAAGAAAATGGAGAATTTTATGAGCTGGCGAAATTATTGCCTTTACCTTCGGCCATCACATCGCAACTGGATAAGGCATCAATCATCCGGCTGACAACCAGTTACCTGAAGATGAGAGCTGTGTTTCCGGATGGTGAGTTATATGTTCAAATGAATCATTCATCATAATTATAATTCATTATGTATTCTGGATAAGAGGCGCATGTCAGGTCTCCATAACATAATAGTCGTGGTATTTCGTTGTAACAAACACATGTTGGAAAAGATGTGTGTGTGTAGCCTATAGGCCTGTATTCGACATCTCAATGTAGAAATTATTATTTCTGCATGGGAAAAAGTTTGCAATAATTATTGTCAACTTCCCCAAATTCCCACTTCGTTAAATAATAAAAAAGTATTTATTTTTCGACATGTGACATGTGTTTTAACTCATAAGTATTGGTAGCATATTATGATAAATTATCCAATTATGGCTAATTTAACGAACACTTCGACTGGCTAGACCTCAGGAAAACAGCCCTCTTCCTCCTCTCGAATTTATCTGTCATCACTCATAAAGTCACAGTCCTATAAGGGCAATTAAGGGCTAAGGGCCACCCGTCAGTTCTATATGTGAATATAAGTTAATGCCGATTTCAATAAAGTGTTATTCAACTTGAATCCAGTAATTAAATTATAAAAAAACAATATAAACGTACACTTAAGCATATTACATTTCAGCCACATGTCATTGTGTGATGGAATTTCAACGTACACATTTGGAAAAAAATGTAATTCCATTGAACTAATATTCTGTTCAATAATTATTCGATTAGTTCTTTGTTGTTGTGGAGCACATGAGCACAATCAAAAATATAAAAAAATGACAAATGACAAATTATGACTAATAAATAAGCCTAACGCCACAAGGCAAATAATCAAGTCATAAAAAATGTATTTTCTGGGTTCTTTCAAGAGTGCTGGCGATGGGCCTTTGTTAAATAGCCGATGATACAAGTGAAATATGAGTTTATCACAACTACAATTAGACAGAGACAGTTTCTATGTGCATTTTATTACGTAAATAATTTAACCGTGTGCTTTTACGTGTTGTACTAAGTTAACCTAACTACAGTCAACCATATATACATTTATTTTATTTTAACATTCTTTTGACAATTTTTTCAGCTGTTTTATGTTGGTCTACATCCACCCTAATTTGCCAAATAATTTCTGCTGAGTCGTGACTGGCGTACGAGATTTATCCATAGTCCACTGTTGCTAAAGTGTTAAATGTGTTGGAATATTTTATAAATAACTAGGACCCGTGGCAGATTTCAATACTAATGATGTACAACCATTTGTGAGATATAAACCTATATAGGCCTATTTTAAAAGCCTACATATATCAATCACCTTGTTGAAATTGCTCAATGCAAAATAGATCTCTGTTACAATAACTCCACATTTGGCAAACATCATTATTTTGGTTGGAGGTATAACAAACCTCTGTAATGAAAATGAAAAAAACATCTGCTACCTTGGATTTTTTTCACTTAGAGGCCTATACCTGGTGATGCAGATGAAGCGTATTTGTTGCTTGTGCTTGATTTGGGATAACAAATGTGCTTGATTTGGGATAACAAATGCACTTGATTTGGGATAACAAATGTACTTGATTTGGGATAACAAATGTGCTTGATTTGGGATAACAAATGGACTTGATTTGGGATAACAAATGGACTTGATTTGGGATAACAAATGTGCTTGATTTGGGATAACAAATGTACTTGATTTGGGATAACAAATGTGCTAGATTTGGGATAACAAATGGACTTGATTTGGGATAACAAATGGACTTGATTTGGGATAACAAATGTGCTTGATTTGGGATAACAAATGTACTTGATTTGGGATAACAAATGTACTTGATTTGGGATAACAAATGTACTTGATTTGGGATAACACATGTACTTGATTTGGAATAACAAATGTGCTTGATTTGGGATAGCAAATGGACCTGTTTTGGAATAACAAATGTGCTTGATTTGGGATAGCAAATGGACCTGTTTTGGAATAACAAATGTACTTGATTTGGGATAACAAATGGACCTGATTTGGGATAACAAATGTACTTGATGTGGGATAACACATGTACTTGATTTGGGATAACAAATGGACTTGATTTGGGATAACAAATGGACTTGATTTGGGATAACAAATGGACTTGATTTGGGATAACAAATGGACTTGATTTGGGATAACAAATGGACTTGATTTGGGATAACAAATGGACTTGATTTGGGATAACAAAACTTGATTTGGGATAACAAATGGACTTGATTTGGAATAACAAATTCAGAGAAAAAGCTACGTCATTCACAGCACCCAATTCCATAGATAATGACAGCCAAATTAAAACACTTGGAATTATATAAAATAAAATTAACAGTCCAAGTCAATATAAAAGTGATATTATTATAGTGAAATTAACGGTGCAATTGCAATTTAGTGGTTGTCAGTTGGACTAATTAGCTGTAATGGGCTACCCTCAAATCAAAGCATTTAAAAGCAGACATTTACATTAAGAACATTTAAGATTCCCACTTTTCACTTCTTATACTGTATGTTTTTTTTCTGCGAGAACCTACATAATATAATTATTATTACTGGCCATTGGTTATAAAGCTTTTTATTCAGTTATGCTACACTATGCAAATGGCTGAACTGGCAGGTAGACTTTATCACACCTGGTAACAAGAATAACGGTTTACAGCTTAATAATTTCCAAGCACAGTTCTAATACTGAAGGTTTGGCTATACTAACACTATTTTCCATTACTTTGGTTGGTCGATATTTTTGTTTGTCCTTTTCTGCAACCAGACCTGTTGATATTTACACACAGAGCTCACTTGCATGTCCTGGTGTCCTTGAAGAATCAAACTGTATAATACGCAAATATATTCACATATCGTGTCAACGCACGGTAGTTATGCATTTGTTAAAGTTAAATAGGTTTTAAACATATATGTAATTAATCAAACGAGCATATTCTGCACTATTTAACAATAGCGAGTGAATAGGCTACATAGGCTATTAGATTTTTTTTATTGGAAATTTATTATATTTTATTATTTTACAGTTGCACCGAGGAAACTAAATGTATATGCACGCTTTTTTAATAATGTTCGGTATTCTTGCAAGCGTTCAATTTTTTTCAACATAGATTCCTCCATATATTTCACCCGATCGTCGGTATCTGTTGGACTCTTAAATCTACTGTTTCTTTTATTGTGGAACAACTCTTGTGACTGAAATGGCCACCGGGCATTGGGAGCATAGAAAGTGGTTGATATGTTCTGGTAGGCCTACTTGGGCAAGTCAATGTTGCCATGGACCTTAATAAGGACAAATGGACACAGAATAATACAATAACACCGCATATAGCTATTAAAAGTTATTGCTGTAGTGACATTTACATAAAGTAAGAACTTAAGTTGGTGACCCCAAGATGCAAACAATTTTAATAAAACATTTATTGTTTTTGACTCAGGGAAACTGGAAGCCATGAAATTCTACAATACTCGTTAATGCAGATGACAAAGAAATGCTGAATTTGTACTATATAGTTTTTTATTATTTACTGTATGTCATACATGGTTCCATTATATTGTGTCCCGATTTTGAAGGTGGCAGTATCATGTGCCTTATTCACCTGGAAGCACTTGTAGGTAATATGTTCTGAACCCGTTGTGTGTTTTTCCCTTACAGGGCTGGGAGAAGCCTGGGGCCAACCGACCAGAATCAGCCCTCTAGACAACATGGCTAAAGAACTGGGCTCACATCTACTGCAGGTGCAAATATTCAACACACACATATATTGCAGTGTACATACACACACATATATTGCAGAGTACATACACACGTTGCAGTACACACACATGGTGCAGTGTACATACACACAAATATGTTGCAGTGTACATACACACAAATATGTTGCAGTGTACATACACACACATATATTGCAGTGTATACACACACACAAAGAGATTGCATTGTACATACACACAAATATGTCTAGTAATTACAAAATGCTATTTACAAAAAACTACACACAAGTAAACATTACAAGAAAACTAATCTAAAACAATTTAACGAATAAAAGTTAATTATGTATTGGGAAACATTTACTTTAAACTTTAACATAAATACATAACTATAGAGCAGAGTGGGCGGCTTAGATATGAAAGTATTATAAGAATTTATGTAAGAAAAAGTGCAAATTTCAAGTGCAAATTTCATGAATTTTTCCGGGGGTCTGAGTGGAAATGTGTCTGCTCCACATGTAGATTTTGGTAAGAATTTCTAGTAATCTTCATTTCATGATTTAAGCAACATGTGTATCTGGGTAAGATTCAAATATCAGAATGCAATGTAAATGTGTTTATCATAAAAGACCTTCAATGTATTTCTATATGCAAAATTATTGTCTCACACAATTATTTATTCCCCAGACTCTGGACGGATTCGTATTCGTTGTTGCATCAGACGGCAAAATCATGTACATCTCTGAGACTGCCTCAGTCCACCTCGGCTTATCACAGGTGACACATTACTCTGCCCTCATCTCGGTCCTTGGTTTCCATTTTGTTTGTGCTACAAGCTGTGTGTGTGCGCTACCTTCCTTAACACAGCTGAGGTTACCCAAGGGCCATCTCCCTCCAGATATGCCTGTTCAAACATTGATTTT
>CM055746.1:4857782-5087782 GCA_029465975.1 Dallia pectoralis
CATTAACTGCTAGTTACAAAGTCATGTGTGGCATTCATTTTCATTCCCTAACCATTGTGAGATGCAAAATGTATATGTTATAATTTATTAAGACAAGATTATACAGTGTCCTAAAATGTATATTTTACACCCCACATCGGTCACAGCAAGCAACATACTGCTGGCTTGCCAATGATGTGGGGATATCCAGATGTTTTTATTCCCCCGTTGTCAGCATTATCAAGTTTGGTATTAATATATTAAACGTTTTTGAAACATCTACAATTTGTCCTAGTAAAAGATTGGAATAATAAAAAAATGTACGTTCCATTTTCTACCCAAGTATCTTCAAATAGATATATATATCTAGATATGTTATGATAAATATAATATATTTGTTAGTCCTAAATTGATAATTACAGAAAATTGCAAGGAATTTGTATTGGCAGGAGCAGTTGGTAGCTCAGTGGTAGAGTGCATGCTTTGAGTGTAAGATGTCCTGGGTCAAATCCCAGCTGCTCCCCTGGTCGCCGTTGCAAGTGAGTTGTTCTCAAACGGCCTACCTGGTTAAATAAAGGTTAAATTAAAGATCTAATAATAATAATTTCCACACAGCGATTCAAATCAAGAAACTCATTACTAACAATTTATAAGAACCGTTACAGGTGAGAGAGTCATTTAGAAATCTTTGTTATTTTTAGTTTTTGATTGTACCAACTATATTCTTACCTTCTACCCTTGCATTCCCTCTTCCCATGTAATCACCTAGCAGATTGCAATGGAGATCTGCTGTAAATTTAAATTGGCGAAAAAACACGACGTTTATGTTAAATTGTAGAATAAATTGTCCATGTAAACTGGGTAAGCATGACTAAATGGCCAGACAAGACCTAGGCAGACATAGATAAACAGGAAGTGGGGAAGATAAATAGTGCCATTAGCATCTAGGCACGTGGCTGTCCTTAGGAGGTTGGTGTGGAGGGTAGTGGTGGTGGAGGAGGTGGAGGTGGTGGTGATAGAGACACTTAATGCAGTACAATCTGACAGTATGCTGCAGTCAAACAACGTTGTATCTCAACCGATCTCTCATGACAAGTCACATGTGGAAACAACGTCACATTCAGAACACATCTCTATGTTAACTGTGTAAAGCCCAACGTCACATTCGGAACACATCTCTATGTTAACTGTGTAAAGCCCAACGTCACATTCAGAACACATCTCTATGTTACTGTGTAAAGCCCAACGTCACATTCAGGACACATCTTAATGTTAACTGTGTAAAGCCCAACGTCACATTCAGAACACATCTCTATGTTAACTGTGTAAAGCCCAACGTCACATTCAGAACACATCTCTATGTTAACTGTGTAAAGCCCAACGTCACATTCGACCACATCTCTATGTTACTGTGTAAAGCCCAACGCCACATCTCTATGTTACTGTGTAAAGCCCAACGTCACATTCGACCACATCTCTATGTTACTGTGTAAAGCCCAACGCCACATCTCTATGTTACTGTATAAAGCCCAACGTCACATTCAGGGCACATCTCTATGTTACTGTGTAAAGCCCAACGCCACATCTCTATGTTACTGTGTAAAGCCCAACGTCACATTCAGGACACATCGCTATGTTACTGTGTAAAGCCCAACACCACATCTCTATGTTACTGTGTAAAGCCCAACGCCAAATCTCTATGTTACTGTGTAAAGCCCAACGTCAAATTCGACCACATCTCTATGTTACTGTGTAAAGCCCAACGCCACATCTCTATGTTACTGTGTAAAGCCCAACTGTCGTTCTTCCCAGGTGATTCACTGCAGTGGCTATCTGAAGATCCGCCAGTATGTGATGGACGTGGCGCTGTACGACTCGTGTTATCAGATCGTGGGCCTGGTGGCGGTGGGTCACTCACTGCCCCCTAGTGGCATCACAGAGATCAAGTTGCATAGCAACATGTTCATGTTCAGGGCCAGCCTGGACCTCAAGCTCATCTTCCTGGACTCCAGGTACGAAAGGAAACATGCAACATGAGATTAAAGAATAATTTACAAAACAAAACACGTGAATTGACAAAGCATTTGAACGTCATGATTTTCTACCTTTGACCCCCGACCTCTGGGTTTTAGGGTGGCTGAGTTGACAGGATACGAACCTCAGGACCTGATTGAGAAAACGCTCTACCACCACGTGCACGGCTGTGACGTGTTCCATTTACGCTTCGCTCACCACCTCTGTGAGTCATTAAAGCGCTTCCTACTAAACAAACCCTTCAGCTCCTTCAGAGTGTGAGACTGTCTGTAAGTGGCAATTTTGGGAGTTTCCAACACGATATGCTTGCGGGATCCGAGAGGAAAATAAAAACGATGCATTATTCACGAGTTACACCTGTCAATATATTCGTATATATTTTTTTAAAGGAACTCAGCCCTCTGCAGGTCGTCGCCCTAAGCATTCCGTCTGCGTTCTCCTGCAGCGGTCTTTCTCATACTGCGTGTCAATCTTTTATTCATCCCCAGTGAATATGTCATCCCGTTGACCGTTTGGTTTTTCTTTCTCTCCATTCCTCCTGCATGCCTCCTATACTACTCCTCCTCCACCTCCTCCTCCTCCTTCGTCTCCTGCAGTATTGGTGAAAGGACAGGTCACCACTAAGTACTACCGCATGTTGTCCAAGCACGGGGGCTGGGTCTGGGTGCAGAGTTACGCCACCATCGTCCACAACAGCCGCTCATCCAGGCCCCACTGCATCGTCAGCGTCAACTATGTTCTCACGTGAGTCGTCGCATTTCCGTGATAGGTGAATCGATCCCCAAAATGCTACTATCTAATGGTTTTTTTATCTTTTTTTTAAAGATTAGGTTTTGTCATGTTTCCGGGGCTCGGTGATATAATAAGAAACGTGCGATCCTAATCTACACGGTTCTATGCTGTGTGTGTGTGTGTCTCCACAGAGATGTAGAGTATAAAGACACACAGCTGTCTCAGGAGCAGAGTCGAGCTGTCAAACCCAGCCTGGCCTATAAGAGCGCTCTGGTCTCCTCTCAGGACCCCCGCAAACAACTCAAAACCAAAGCAGTAAAGATCAAGAACAAACTCAAGACAGGCCCTTACCCTCAGGTACTAAAGACAACTGTCCATATATCAGTTTAATGTTTAATATGAGGACACTGTCCATCACACTATATCAGTCTTGTGTTTAATATGAGGACACTGTCCATCACACTATATCAGTCTTGTGTTTAATATGAGGACACTGTCCAGCACACTATATCAGTCTTGTGTTTAATATGAGGACACTGTCCAGCACACTATATCAGTCTTGTATTTAATATGAGGACACTGTCCATCACACTATATCAGTCTTATGTTTAATATGAGGACACTGTCCATCACACTATATCAGTCTTATGTTTAATATGAGGACACTGTCCATCACACTATATCAGTCTTATGTTTAATATGAGGACACTGTCCAGCACACTATATCAGTCTTATGTTTAATATGAAGGCAACACTATGCAACCAACCATAACCTATTGTGTGTTGTCCCGATCTCCAGACAAACAGCACCTACCACCCCGACAAGCTGGACTGCTCCCCCCAGGGAGGGGGCTGGAAGGAGAGCCCCCCGTACCCACTGACCCCTTGCCAGGAGCAGAGTTCTGGCCTGTCCGGAGCACCAGAGACAGGAGAAGTCCTGTGTAGTAGCCCCTCCCCCTATGGGGTCTCCTTCCGGTACCCGTATGGACACCTACCGCACACGGACTCCCAGAGGAGGTCACGACCCACCCAGCAGTCCTCCTCGGCCTCAGCCTCGCCCTCTCCATCTTCTCCTGGCCAGGCTGCCCGGCAGTTACTCAGCTCCTTGCAAAGTCGAGAGGGAGAGGGGGGCTGGAACTGTGCCAATGCCAAAACCCACCATAGTGATATCCCCAGTCACAGCCTGAGGCCCTTCACTGCATCCTGTGCTGCTGTCACCAATGCCAGTGCCACAGCATATTCAGGTGAGGCTTTGGTTTGAAACCATGGTAATTGAAATCAATGCTGAGGAAGGCAAAGTATGTTCTCTATGCTTTTGAAGGCAGCCAGGAAATAATAGGTGTTGATTTGACAACATTTAAACCTTTTCATTGAACTGTTACAAACAACACTAACTCCCTTGACCATTGGTCTCTGATTTTTGTGTGTGATTTCTTTCCCATTAATTAGCGTTTTTGGGGTGTTTTGATATTTGCTTTTAGATACAATGCTAATGGTGCATAGAAACATATTGAAAAAAACGTACTGTATGTAAGAGGTAGACTCACTGGGATATCCTTCAATTAGTCAGCATGTTTGTCAACAAAAACATTTTTCAAAGCGCATTTACTAAATCATTTAGTAAAACCCCATGATGTTTTTAGACCTATTTGAGTTTTTTCAGACAATCGTGGTACTATATATGGAACTCGGACGGTTTAACAGCAACAACACTAGCCTACTTTTAGTTCAATTCTAAAGCTTGTGTGCATGTTGCTGTAAAACGGATGTATTTATTCATTTGTAGTTTAAAACCATGAGGCTTTGACAATTGTCTTTGAAAAACAAGAGAACTTTGAAGGAAACAACTGTGAAATCACTAAACAAGTTCCTATGTAGCAACAAAACAAAAAAAGAAGATGATTGTGCTGTGAGAAGTCACAACTTTTGGAATATGTCACTTATTAGTTGGCAGCTTTAACAGTTGGGGCGAACACATCTATAAGTCATCCAGAACACTTTTAGCTCAAAGTGCATCGTCGGATCCTCATCTGTCTCTTTGTGACACCTTTATTCCCAAATATTTCTCAGACAGTGGCCACTGATTACTTCAGAACAAAGTTAGAAATTAAATAACATGCCCCTATGCTAGTGTAATTATTCGCCACAATGTGTTTCTGTGACGTGCCCAAATGGTGAATTTGTACATAATTGTGGGTAGTAACAAAAAGCTGCCTCAGTGGCCAATTTGCAATCGTAAGTGATCACTTTATTGGAATAATTCCCAAAATATTGATATGATGATATACATGCTTGTTTGGGATACACAATTGAAACGTTGACTTGAAAATGGGGATACATCTGGTTAGATGTAATGCTTAACCTAAGAAAACACAATGCCTGGCTGACTGCAGTATAAGGGAAAGGTCTATGGTTAGAGAGTTTGAACTGAGTTAAAATGTACTTTTTACTTCTTCACAGCTGGCAGCGCAGGAGGTAAGAGATACCCACCCAGGGAGCCCTTCCATGACAGCTTCTCCAGCTGTGCAACCCCTCGCCTTAACAGCAGGTTCAAGGAGGAACCATATGAGCATCAGGCTCTGGGCCAGACCAGGAACACAGACAGAGATCACCTCCTCAAGGCCTCAGACGGGGGTGGTCGCATAGGCGGGGAGAAGCCGTTGTCCTGTCCCCTGATAACGGGCTCTGCGCTGGGGAAGGCGAGCTGTGAGCAGTCCCGGTCCCTCCACGGCCTGGGCCAGTCCTGTCCAATGCAGATGGTTCTAGAGCAGCGCCGAAGGCTGTGCATGATGGAGTCCCCCTACAGCCAAAGTGCCACTGGCCCCCTGGAGCACACAGACAGCAGTGGAGAGCGAGGGGGCCCTAAGCTGCTTGAGCCTGAAGTGGGGGGGGAGGAGGAGAGGAGGTTGTGGATGGGGATGGGTGTCGGGATGGGAGTCGGGCTGCCGGCCCAGACTCCGTACGTGTCTTTGAACCTACACCACGTTTTGGCCAAACACGGCTCCTTCCAGGCCCCGCCCTACACTGCCATCAGCCACTTGACGGACAATTATGGTTTCCGCGGAAACGAAATCGGTCCTTACAGCTACAAGAGCCAAAGCCCCGCCTCCAGCTCCTCCCCTGAGACCGACAGGGAGATCCCCCATTACATCGGCACGTCTGTCATCATCACCAATGAGAGGTGACACAGCCCAGTGTGGAGGGTCAAGGAAAGACCGACACCCGGTGACTTTAGCCTTTTTGGTCAGAAACACAGACCGTGACCGTGACCGTGTACCTGTGTCTATGTAATTGGTCCAGTCACATTCTAGAGACCCAGTCTGGTTAAAACCACCGCGCGGCTCTGGCTTCATATACGTTCTTCGGATGTTTTCTACGCAAGCAAACCAATGTCAGACTCCTCTAAGGAGCAGCAAGTCGTTTCAGGTTCTTGAATATATTATATTTTTGCATACTGCCTAATGCATTGTCACGTTCGAGCTCAAAGCCATTTCTGTTGATAAGATGTCAAGCACCTTTGAGCCATCCTGTACATCATCTGGGGTACAAATAATTGATATGAATACACACCTCTAATACTGATATGAATATACACCTCTAATACTGTAACCAGAGGCTCCAATCCTACAGAACAATAACATACTATACAGAATACAATGTAAAAAGATGCATTTTGACTGAAAGTAGCATAATTTCAACCCGATTTCCCAAATGCACTTTTTGTTAAGTGACAGTGATATGAAAAAGGGCAACATAAAATTTGCCAATACAAAATAAAAATGAAATGCCTTCCCTTCTTATGGTCTAGTTAACATGGGAACTACTTACAAACACGTATAATATGTGGTCGCTTTCTTAAAAGTAGCTGTTTGGAATAATTGAATTTGGCAGAGATTGGAAATGTGACGTGTTTATTTATTTGTGTGCAACACAGCAGCTTGCTTATTTATGACGAAAACCAGGAACCAAACCACGTATAATGAGCAAATTGCAACTGGATTGGGGAAATGCAGATGCAAACCGAGGTGGTTTGTTTTCATTTTGAATAAACAATTGAAACGAAATATCCCAACAGACAGTTGTGGTCCATTGTTATCTTCAGCTCTTCACGATGCTTCAGAATAAATCTGAATTATCATCCGGGGGCACTCAGGAGGCGCGGGCATGGCTGAAAATCAAAAACAAGTTAAGTAACTGAATCGGGAACAGTTATATTATATTGTTATGTTCAAGTGTCTTACATTCAGTGTCATCTTAACCTTTATGTCCCCGTGCCTGTTATTCATTAACTCGGTCACATGGGCCCTTCAGATGCCTGTGTATTTGGGACTGTGTTCTCACAATGAGTGCCCAGGACGTGTTCATTCACCTGGTTTTCTCTGACTACCCAAACCCCCCCCCTCCCCCCGTCTCAAATGCTCCATATGCTTGCTTTGTTTGTGGTTCAATTACATTATGGGATCCGATCATTCAGTCAACAAATCTTTATCTAACCAGAACCCATGATACCACATTGTGTTAGACGTTTTAACAGACATGCTCTCAAACATATTTGCATCCTTCATTCAGTTTAGAATTTATAGTGTACATATCTGGCACACATGTCGATGCACACATGTCATTGCCAAATATTCTTATCGCCATAGCTAGCCTTTAAAACGGTCTGATATTTGAAGGTGACCCAAAGGACTCTGCAGGGTCCCTGGAGAGACTGGGTTGCATGTGGTATTAAGCAGCCAATAATAAAGAGACTGGATCCCATTGACCGCTTCGAGACCCGCCACCCAAATTGTTTAAAAGGATATTGAGAAGGTGCCATTTATGGATCCAGAGGTAAGCTATTTGCTAAATGAACTTTAGAAGCTCAGAATTGTCTTTAAAGATACTCCGTAGTGTACGCTCACACTCGCTATGAGCTATCAGCTACCTTAGCATAATGGCGTCAACATCAGAATCTCTATTAGAAAACTAAACACATATCAAATCTTTTACATCAGTACTTACAAGACCAATAAAAATTCCTAAAAAAAACTAGAGTATTTATACAACTAGCGGGCAGTTAATGTATTTTTTCATACGGTACTATATTCACAGTCATTGAAACCATATTGATGAAACCATATTGGATATATCTCCAGAAGTAAGAGCAGGGAGAATGCTCCTGTAAAGTCAGGGTTGTGTTCCATTTGTGGAGCTTGTCTACATATTTTCACCTCATCTACCAGACCGAGAGTTCAAAACCTGAGGTGCTGAAGACAAATTGGGTGCCACCACTGGGATAAACCACTGGGATAAACCACTACAAGCACCTCAGGTGCTCTTCTACACCTAATCACTCCCCCACCGGGCAGATGGAATCTCCCTCCCTCCCTTTCATAGCCACAGCTGGAAGCTCAACGCAAATCAGTTCATGACAAGTAGAGCTCAGCAGACACGTCAACGGAGAACAGAGCAAAGAAACCTTACCTTTCTTCATTGAAATATCCATTCTTGTTGTCAAAGTTTTTTTAATGGCACTCTGATGTGGTCCTTCACACCAACAGCAGGGTAGTTGGTTCAATTCCCAGTACCACCCATGAGTAAACATGTACATATGACTTTGATTCTTCCTGAGAAACGCATCTGCTAAATGGCATTTTTTATTATAGAAGGGAGACTAAGTTGTTGCTGACATTCTTTTAAAGCAGCACCAAAAAAGCAAAATGCTCTGAGATTATTAACAAATGTGTCTACATCTGTAAGCTCAGATCCAGAAAATATATTAAATCTACACAGTTTTTAATCTACAATTCATATTCCGAAAAGGATAAAGCATCAAATTTCAATGTCTCTTTATTTAAGTACCTGATTTTATGTTAGACATGATACACATTTGACATTACAAAGGTTACGAAACAGCTTTTAATCGAACTGCACCTAAAATCTCATCCTCACATGCAGTTTTTTAATAAATCAACAGTGTTTTATCACAATATACAGATCACCTCATTGTTACAATATATGTAACTAAGTTATAGTTTCCGAAACGTCATAAAAATGTCTTTCCTTATTAGTAAACATCTAAATCTAACCCCTAATATATACACTGATGAGCCAAAATTACGCTGTTGGTCCTATGCGTGCAGACAAAACAGCACCAACCAATTGAGCATTGGCCACTTTAGATGTCCTGTTGTGTCTGGCAACAAGACGTTAGCAGCAGATCTTTCAAGTCCTTCATGTTGCGCGGTGGACCCTCAGTGGATCAGTCTTGTTGGTACAGCACGTCCCACAGATGCACAATGTTATCGAGATTTGGGAAAATTCAACGCCTGGGCAACACTGTGACCTCTTCATCGCGTTTCTAAGGTCCTCGGCACGACTTTCAAGGCGCACCCAGCTAGCCAGGCAGTTCCAGAAATGCCCTAACCCAGTCATCTGCCATTATCATTTGGAACTAATTGTTCAATTAACATCTAATCAACCAAGACCTTGACATGTGGCCTCGTTAGGAAAAAAATCTGTGTTATTCCCTTCACCTGTGAGTTGGTAACACAGTTTTGGCTCATTATTGTAAATATATTTCAAATGTGTTGATACAAAGCAATCCTAAGACTTGTTGTTACCCGGGTTAGTTGGCCTATTGACGCATAGTTCTAACTGTAAAATGCATAAGAGGTACCCTGGTGGTACTCTGGAAACACGTTCAACACTCTGGTTGGTCATCTCACAGACAGTGACAAGACCATTTAAAGTTGACAGAGGAACCTAGGCAACCACGTTCAGTGGTCAGTAAGTTTCAAATAACAACCAAAGCGTTTCACCGCCTGATTGGCTGTTCTCCCTGTGCTACGGTACTCTGCAGATGGCCACACATGACATAGACTAATGAAACTATACATGTGTATCAAATATAACTTCTTACATGAAATACAGCTATTGATAAATAGCTCTTTATTCAAGGAATTTCAGTCTCAGAGACTAATTACATGTTGGTATACTCAATCAGATGAATGCTTTAACAAAGTTTGTAGTTTTTTACAAATATTGTATATTTGTCATCAATGAACTATTGCTTTATCAATTTGAGGATGCGATTAGAAGGAAATGTGCACTCTTTATTTAACGTTAAAAGAACATTACAATTATCTGCCTTTCTATTGAAATAAGTAACATACTGTACCAATAGAACCTTATTGCTGCAGCCAAATGGACATTTCTGCAATTACAGCCTCCGTAAAAATAAATATCAAAAACGTACACTCTTAGGGGGTCTTAAAGCAAGTATGTTGGATTCAAAATGAATAATTCACTACAAAACATTTCTAACATCTGGGATGCCAAATACGTTATTCTTAATATCTCAGAAGTACGCTCTGCGCAGCCAGAACCTTTTAGTCCCAAGGTCACGTGCTTTTCAAATTGATGGAGTATTATCATAAGTTAATAGTTAACTCAGTATAACAGGCTTGATTTATCCGTAGCGACCAACGCTTCACATTCCAGGATGTGGGATATGAGCCAGCGTTCGTGCAGTCGATCACAATGTGTTTGTAGTCAGTGAATGCATTTGCATCTAAGTGTGACCTCCTGTGTCAATAGCACCACAACGTCTTTACGCAAATCAGTGCTGGTACGTTTCCAAGTGGCAAGTTAAAGATGTTTTAACATGTAAATTACCCTCGCATCAACACCTCCGGAAAAAAACACATGTTGTTGAAAGCATGCACTTCTGTTGTAACTGAATATTTCAGTAGAGATCCGGCATATACCAAACAACCAGCATTGTCATTTTCACTCCGCAACCTTTGAATTCAATTACGAACATTGAATTATGGTAAAATATTTAAATGATGCTATGTCCTTTGGTGAGTAAATAATTTTAGGTTGTTTATAGAGTCCTTTAATGTGGAAACCTGCTCGCTGCCCACTATACATTCGATTGTGCCATATAATAAAAACAAGCAATTTCACTAGCAGTCCATTAACCTTAACAGTCCAAATTTAGACTTACTTTTAAAAGCAACTACCCTAACCAAACAGGATGATATGTAATTTAAATAAGCAATTGATAGATTGGCAAAACAGTTACTCAAGCAGAAAGTTCAAGTACTTCTTTAAGCTAGCAGACAAGCTATGTGAGATGAATATGAATATTCCATCCTGATGCCACTGGTTGAACAGCCCCTCCTCCATCCAACACCACCCAGCTGTCCTTGAGGAGGTCTTAGCGTTGCTTGACGACCACCAGGTTCCTCAGCATGTCGAACGAGTTGCCGTCAGGCTGCACGGACACGACGCCCTGCTCCTCCGAGCGTACCTGCAGGAACCCGTTGTCGTCGAGGCCCACCACATCAGAACGGGGGCCTTCCTCGCTCCACAGACGCACCTGGGTCCCACTGAGATCGGGCCAAGGCAACAGAAAGGCCAGCGTAAACACAACACCACATGATATGTCTGGAGCGTGACTTGACGTTTACTGTCTGCGCTTGTCATTCGCTTTAGAGTGCCATGGTCAGCAGCTGCAGATTGTACAGGTAGCCAAATGCATGACCATTGTCTCATAGCATAGATGCGCCATAGAAAAACGGCCCAGTGAAATGACATTGACAATAGCAATAAGGAATAGCAATATGTAAGCCATTAGGTTATCGCAGAAATGGACCAACTTTGTGTAGGTTTCTTTGTGCACGTAATGCCATATCAATAGGTCTACATTTATCCAAAAGATGTCAGTGGAAATACTGTCATTCACTTTTCTGTAAAGAACAGGAGCACATTGTTCGAGTAGAGCAGTGTCCGATTGTTTACCTGTGCACCCATCTCTTGTAGTAGAGGGGGAGGGCAGCCTCTGCACCCCGTTCCTGGAAGGCAGATATGAGCTCCTCCAGGACGGTCAGGCTGCGGCCTATGAGCTGTGCTGAGCTCAGGGCCTGCAGGCTGGTGCCATGCTCACGGTTGTGCTGCATCACCAGGTCATTGATGCAGATGGTGGGATTGCTGTTACTCACGTTGAACCCGCAGCCTGGAACGGGGACGTTCAGAAAGACGTTCACAGTAAAGACTCGTTCCACCAACGAACATTTTAGGGGGATTTTAGTTGTTTTCTTTTCCTTACAGTTAACAGGTTATGTTCTGAATAGGTCCGTAAGCTAAAATAAATTAGCAGGTAATTTATACAGGATTTCTAGATATCACAGTAAAGTGGTGACCGGCTAATTCGTTTTTATGGAAGAAAACACACACACGACAGCAGGACATGATGGACCAGGGTTAGGATCAGATTGACCACACCTGGTCAGTTATGATTTAAGGCTACATTAGATTTCTGAACCACACCTGGTCAGTTATGATTTAAGGCTACATTAGATTTCTGAACCACACCTGGTCAGTTATGATTTAAGGCTACATTAGATTTCTGAACCACACCTGGTCAGTTATGATTTAAGGCTACATTAGATTTCTGAACCACACCTGGTCAGTTATGATTTAAGGCTACATTAGATTTCTGAACCACACCTGGTCAGTTATGATTAAAGGCTACATTAGATTTCTGAACCACACCTGGTCAGTTATGATTAAAGGCTTCATAAGATTTCTGAACCACACCTGGTCAGTTATGATTTAAGGCTACATTAGATTTCTGAACCACACCTGGTCAGTTATGATTAAAGGCTACATAAGATTTCTGAACCACACCTGGTCAGTTATGATTTAAGGCTACATTAGATTTCTGAACCACACCTGGTCAGTTATGATTTAAGGCTACATTAGATTTCTGAACCACACCTGGTCAGTTATGATTTAAGGCTACATTAGATTTCTGAACCACACCTGGTCAGTTATGATTTAAGGCTACATAAGATGTCTGAACCACACCTGGTCAGTTATGATTTAAGGCTACATAAGATTTCTGAACCACACCTGGTCAGTTATGATTTAAGGCTACATTAGATTTCTGAACCACACCTGGTCAGTTATGATTTAAGGCTACATTAGATTTCTGAACCACACCTGGTCAGTTATGATTTAAGGCTACATTAGATTTCTGAATCACACCTGGTCAGTTATGATTTAAGGCTACATTAGATTTCTGAACCACACCTGGTCAGTTATGATTTAAGGCTACATTAGATTTCTGAACCACACCTGGTCAGTTATGATTTAAGGCTACATTAGATTTCTGAACCACACCTGGTCAGTTATGATTTAAGGCTACATTAGATTTCTGAACCACACCTGGTCAGTTATGATTTAAGGCTACATTAGATTTCTGAACCACACCTGGTCAGTTATGATTAAAGGCTAAATTAGATTTCTGAACCACACCTGGTCAGTTATGATTTAAGGCTACATTAGATTTCTGAACCACACCTGGTCAGTTATGATTTAAGGCTACATTAGATTTCTGAACCACACCTGGTCAGTTATGATTTAAGGCTGCACTAGATTTCTGAACCACACCTGGTCAGTTATGATTTAAGGCTACATTAGATTTCTGAACCACACCTGGTCAGTTATGATTTAAGGCTACATTAGATTTCTGAACCACACCTGGTCAGTTATGATTTAAGTCTACATTAGATTTCTGAACCACACCTGGTCAGTTATGATTAAAGGCTTCATAAGATTTCTGAACCACACCTGGTCAGTTATGATTTAAGGCTACATTAGATTTCTGAACCACACCTGGTCAGTTATGATTAAAGGCTACATTAGATTTCTGAACCACACCTGGTCAGTTATGATTTAAGGCTACATTAGATTTCTGAACCACACCTGGTCAGTTATGATTTAAGGCTACATAAGATGTCTGAACCACACCTGGTCTGTAAGGATTTAAGGCTACATTAGAACATAAATTACAGTGCACTGGCATAAAGATGATTCTGACCAATGAGGAGATGGAATGTTGAGCCCATGACTGATGATGTCACCAATACTCCACCAAGCTTCATCAGGTTACTGTAGTAAATATCATTAGGCCACTTCACTCTCAGGTCGATATCCTACAAAGAGACCAAAACGAAGTTTGAGAGACACAAAGCAGCACAACACAATACAGCATCGTTGAGTAGAGGTACAGAAGGACAACATTACATGTTTATCATTTTGTCACATTTTCCTACTTGGAAACTGAAACCGCAACCCTGGCATTGCAATTGCCACACTCTACAAACAACTGCGAACCAATACATGTTCTGTAACGCAGTAATACTACCACTGATAAGAGGTGACATGATGAGGTGACATGATGCTACACATAGAAGATGTATCCAGTGGAAATAAAAAAAAGTCTACACACCACAGGTTTTTGTGATGTGAAGAAATAAGTCCAAACAAATCATATCAGAAATGGTTGCATAAGTGTTCACACCCTCTTATTACTAGGGATGTGGCTGTGTTCAGAATGAACCAATCACATTCAGAATCATGTTGAATAGAATAAACTGCACAATTGAGCGTATAAAACGTATCCACAGGTTCTAAATACAATGACGTTTATCTGCCCCTTCTGCAGCAAACCAGCCATGTCGTCATGTTGTTATTCACATATAACTTATATATAACTTATAACTAATATTTTAGCAAAGCTTTAGCTGTTATTTTTTCTGCACCTTACTGTGCCAGGCACTAGCCTGTTCTACATGTTGGCTGGCTGGCCAGAGATCAGGAACAACCATGTAGTGTTTCCCATCACAGAACCCTGCACTGCATTGCGTATATTTACCTAAACGCACACAGCTGTCAGCCAAAAAGGGCTTTTACACCATGTAAAGTAGATGCTTCATGCGATGGGGGAAAAGGAGTTTTAGCACAGACAGCTTTGATCAGTGAGCTAAACACAGCATCCATTTGGGGGTGGAAGAACACTGCACTGACTGGATGTGTGTGTAACCTGGAGCCCTTAATTCAGGATGAGGAGGGGAGTTCTGACAGGATGTGTGTGTGTGTGTGTGTGTGTGTGTAACCTGGAGCCCTTAATTCAGGATGAGGAGGGGAGTTCTGACAGGATGTGTGTGTGTGTGTGTGTGTGTGTGTGTGTGTGTGTGTGTGTGTGTGTGTAACCTGGAGCCCTTAATTCAGGATGAGGAGGGGAGTTCTGACAGGATGTGTGTGTGTGTGTGTGTGTGTAACCTGGAGCCCTTAATTCAGGATGAGGAGGGGAGTTCTGACAGGATGTGTGTGTGTGTGTGTGTGTGTAACCTGGAGCCCTTAATTCAGGATGAGGAGGGGAGTTCTGACAGGATGTGTGTGTGTGTGTGTGTGTGTGTGTGTGTGTGTGTGTGTGTAACCTGGAGTCCTTAATTCAGGATGAGGAGGGGAGTTCTGACAGGATGTGTGTGTGTGTGTGTGTGTGTAACCTGGAGTCCTTAATTCAGGATGAGGAGGGGAGTTCTGACTGGATGTGTGTGTGTGTGTGTAACCTGGAGCCCTTAATTCAGGGTGAGGAACACATAATTCAGGATCATGCCTCCATTGGCACGTGTTAATGCATGTTAGGTGCTGGTGTGGAGTGTGTCTACCTGGTAACCAGGCAGGGTGCGTACAGCCTCCACCACAGCCAGGGCAGCCAGGTGCTGCAGGAAGGAAATCCTCTGGCCTAGCCTGGAGCTCACAGACACCTGAACATGGACACTGAACATAGCACAGCCCAAAGGACTCAGCCATGCGTTCCCCCCACGGCCTGACACCCGAAAAACAACACACACACGCACACGCACACAGAGAAGACAAGGTATAAAATTAACAAATGGGTTAGGGTTAGTATATTGATAACAAATCCAATTTCTTTGGGAATAAAAACAAATGTTTCCCACTCTAATAAAGAGATAGAAAGGCAGTGACAGAGCAGAAGAGAGACAGGTTGAAAGACAGAGAGACAAAGAGAGAAAGAGAGAGCAAGAGCCAGAGGGGGGCAAGAGCCAGAGGGGGCAAGAGCCAGAGGGGGCAAGAGCCAGAGGGGGCAAGAGCCAGAGGGGGCAAGAGCCAGAGGGGGCAAGAGCCAGAGGGGGCAAGAGGCAGAGGGGGCAAGAGGCAGAGGGGGCAACAGCCAGAGGGGGCAACAGCCAGAGGGGGCAAGAGCCAGAGGGGGCAAGAGCCAGAGGGGGCAAGAGCCAGAGGGGGGCAAGAGCCAGAGGGGGCAAGAGCCAGAGGGGGCAAGAGCCAGAGGGGGCAAGAGCCAGAGGGGGCAAGAGCCAGAGGGGGCAAGAGCCAGAGGGGGCAAGAGCCAGAGGGGGGCAAGAGCCAGAGGGGGCAAGAGGCAGAGGGGGGCAACAGCCAGAGGGGGGCAACAGCCAGAGGGGGCAACAGCCAGAGGGGGCAACAGCCAGAGGGGGCAACAGCCAGAGGGGGCAAGAGCCAGAGGGGGCAAGAGCCAGAGGGGGCAAGAGCCAGAGGGGGCAAGAGCCAGAGGGGGCAAGAGCCAGAGGGGGCAAGAGCCAGAGGGGGCAAGAGCCAGTGGGGGCAAGAGCCAGTGGGGGGCAAGAGCCAGAGATAGCTGTGGAAGAGACTGACCTTTCCCCTGGGTCTGTTGAGCAGCTACTGCCACTAATCCCATTTCTTCAGGCAGTTTGAGCATTAACCTGGGGACAACACAAGAGGAGAAGCAACATTGAGAAGAGGTCTGTGCTGTTATTACATAATCATAATGACGCGGTGGCGTTCATAACGAAGCGGTGGCGTTCATAACGACGCGGTGGCGTTCATAACGACGCGGTGGCGTTCATAACGACGCGGTGGCGTTCATAACGACGCGGTGGCGTTCATAACGACGCGGTGGGGTGCATAACGACGCGGTGGCGTTCATAACGACGCGGTGGCGTTCATAACGACGCGGTGGCGTTCATAACGACGCGGTGGCGTTCATAACGACGCGGTGGCGTTCATAACGCAGAGGTGGCGTTCATAACGCCGCGGTAGCGTTCATAACGACGCGGTAGTGTTCATAATGACGTAATAGTGTTCACACAACTGCAATACATCTCAGTGGGTAAAACAGTAGTTGACTAACTAGTTGAGCTGCATTAAATAACTTGTGTCATTATGAAAAAATAATTTCAGAAATACTAGCAGGCTGAAGGAGAAAAGCTGAGTCACTAGGACCTATCACTTTATTACACACACACACACACACACACACACACACACACACACACACACACACACACACACACACACACACACACACACACACACACACACACACACACACACACACACACACACACACACACACACACACACACACACACACACACACACACACACACACACACACACACACACACACACACACACACACACACACACACACACACAAGCCCCTGTAGAGTTGAACCGTAGATCATCATATCCCCAGGTGCTCCAGTTAAATAATTCCCCCGCCCCCAAAGAAAACATGTGTCCACTTGACCCCTGTTACACATACACACAATAACAAAGGCTACTCAAGGACCCTAATGCGAATTAATCATAGTCAATGAAGTCTGCCACCGTGTGTGTGTGTGTGTGTGTGTGTGTGTGTGTGTGTGTGTGTGTGTGTGTGTGTGTGTGTGTGTGATGTCTAGTTCAACTCACATCGGTCCACATCACGTGTAATTAAAGCTAAAAATATAAATACACAACTAACCGTCTTTCCATTGAGAATAAAAATAGGACTTTGTTAATCATTTTCAAATGTTTTCTCTCCAAGTGTGTCTGCAGGTGGCTGTTAGTTAATGTTCTGTCTAGAAGGCCCCGGGCTACTGGTGTCGCTCTGGATGGTCAACCAGCATTAATCACACTAAGTTAAAGATAAACTACTCAGTGAGGAGGTGTTAACTGTGCACCTTACTTTCACCACTCACACACACAATTAGTTTTTCGATCCTTTTTGGTCCTTTGCATGCAGCCAAAACAGCGCTGACCTGCCGAGGCTTGGCCTCCACAAGACCCACAAAGGGGTCAGGCCCAAAGGATCCAGCACATCCCTGAGACGCTCAATCGGATAAGAGATCTGGGGAATTTGGAGGCCAGGGAAACACCTCTCCATCATGTTCCTTTAACCGTTCCCTGAACAATGTGTGCATGGTGGCAGGGTGCAGACATGCTATTGCCATGAAGGGGTTTAGCTGGTCTGCAATGGGTTTTAGGTAGGTGGCACGTGTCATATTGACGTCCACATGAATGCCCGTACCCAGGGTTTCCCAGTAAAACATTGCCCAGACCATCACGTTCCCTCCACTAGCTGGTGGTCTTCCTACAGTTCATCCAGGTGCCATCACCTACCCAGGTAAACAGCACACAGGTACATAGCCGTCCAGGTGAGGTCAAAGAAAATAGGACTGGTTGGACCAGGCGACCGGGCTGGTCAGAGGTCCAGTTCCAATGCTCACATGCCCATTTTAGGCTGTGGACAAGGGCACTGTCTGTCCGCTAACCATCATTAATCTACCCATCTTGACATGTGCTTCTGTTAGACGATCAACCTTATTCACTTCACCTGAGAGTGGCCATAATGTTTTGGCTCATCAGTGTATACGGTCATATGAATGGACACATGAACATAATACTTTTCACTACAATGAACTATGAACAGACAAAATTAATCAAATTCAACACATGATACAGAAACAAGCACTTTGGAATAATTTATTAATTCAGTATACATATATAAACCGAACTTTAATTTCAGAGCGTAATATAATATTGGTAATTTCTTTCTGACCTTTTATGTTGTCTCTGTGATAGTTAACTCAATTTGATTCCTCGTTGCTAACCTGGAGTCCTTAAAAGCTTCTATGAACATCTCTTGCCTCATCTCATCATATATGTCTGTCAAGGACAGGCTGTAGCGCATCATCCGCTCTGCAGAGCGGGTCATTTGGCTGCAATCTGCCATCTCTATGCGACCTACACACCTCCAGAACTTTGAAGCGAGGCGCAAAGATTGAGTTTGATCCCTCACACCCTGGAAATTCACTATTCAGAACTCTACCCTCTGGCAGAAGTTTGAGGTCTATCAGGAACAAAATCTCTCGCACAAAAACAGTTTTTTTCTTACAGCAGTAGGCCTAAGAAACATGCCACCAGTACCAAACAGCTATCCATATTCACATTCACTTAAAACTCTCACTGGACATTGCACCTTACAAATTTTTGGTAATTTGTCTATGTTCATGTTTGATTACTGCTTGTGTTTATTGTTGCTCTAGCGGCCAGAGCAAATTCCTTGTTTGTTGTAAACTTACTTGGCAGAAAAATCTGGCAAACTAAACCGAACCAATAAGCTGCAAATCATATTTTTCCTATTGGAAAACATAAACCTCTATTGCTTTTAAAACCTCTTAATTTGGACACACAACTAATGACGCAAATATTTTCCTATACAGCATAGTTATATACCGAGTACAAAAAGACTCCACACAGCATGGTCAATGACCAGCTTGGAATCACACAAAAATCCATATTGTCAAAATTTGTCAGTAAAGCAAAGGAGCAAAATATTTCGTTAAAGCGGTCCAGAGAAATGTACTGAGCAAGGCCATAGGGCTTAGACAAGAGCCCCTCCATCTACAGGCCCCTGCTTAAACACTGTGTATCTGGCAGAGCATATGAGAAAGAAGGGGAATGTGGGCTTTTCTAATGCAAAGAGCCCAGCGAATCAGATTAGCACAGTCCCAGTGTTAATCCTTCCAAACTCAGTGGCCAAACAGCCTTCTATGTAAATAGCCTTGTTAAGGGACACTGTTGATCAAAGGGATACTGCCAAAGGGACACTGCCACCACTGATGTCTTGATCTAGAACTGAACATATGGCTGGAAGATACTGGAGCTCATTTAAATACGGGGATTGTGCTCGGGTCTAGAAATATGCACTTTTAAACTCGGAATCAGAGTCAGAATTTGTTCTGACCCCTGGCTGCAACACTTGGTATAGCCATTATTATGGGAATGTTTTTTCTAATACATACAAGATAAAAGTAAAACAAATGTTCAATCTCTCAGCAGACAAACGGGACCCGGGGTTTGGGGTGTGGAGCTACTGAGCTGGAAATTAGTTCCTTACTTCTTGGAGTCATTTCATAACATTATTATTAGCAGCCGACCCATTGATGAACCTAAATATGTCAGACAGACGCATGGTAGAGAGATTTGGAAGCTTTAGGGAGAAATTAGAGAAAGTGTAACCGCCAAAAATAGCTAAATACTGATGTGCAGAGGTTGGAATGAGTCCGCTTACACTGATAGTAATTAATGTGGACGTAGTCTAATGGCCAAATAGCCAAGAAACTGCCATGCCGTTTTCAATGAGGAAAAACCAACAAAAACAAAAAGCCTGGGCGGTTGCTGTGTCAAAAGACTCAAACCTTCAGCAGCTGATGAAGCGGGGAGAAAATGTTTAAAACATCTTGAATATTAATGTTAACTAATTCCACTCTACCGTCGCTGCCAAAACAAGGACTAATAACATGGCGGGCGAATAGAAAAAAGGACGCCGGCAATTTCCATGAAATGGTGAAACAGCCGTTGAAAAACGCTTGGTCATGAACCGGCGATTAGACAAAGCACACGCATCTAAGTTAAGAAAAGGCATGAGGTGCTGTACACCGCCGTCTGCTCCCCGTCTGCTCCCCGCAACACCGCGCCTCCTCTGTGTCAGAGCCACGTATGCAGGAGGCATGACCTCCCCGCGGCTGAGGGCAGTTAGGAGGTGGCCGGGCTCTGAGCGCGAGCAGGGGCCCTAATTGGTCGCTGGCGCTGTTTGGCAGGACCACCGGAGAACCCTGTGCGGCGCTCCGTGACCACGGCCGCCCCGTTGCCAATCAAGGCATGAGGGGAGGCAGCCAGGGGGTCCAGCTGGCTCTCTGGAGTCCTTCAGCCACAGAAATGAGCTTTTAATAAGAACATCAGCGCCGTAACAAGGCTAGGAAGACCAGCCCTGACCTTCTCACCGGGCTGCCAGGGTAACACTGTCCACTGATAAGCAGGGGCTGGGAGGACTATACTGCTGAAGGGGTGTGTGTGCGTGTGTGCGCTTGCGCGTGTGTGTTAACACTGTTTACCGCCGAAATGTAAGGTAATAGTCAGAGACGGTGTGGGAAGTGGGTGAATTACGAGGTGATGTACCACTGGAAATGAGAGATGCTCTGTTAAACAGTTCATGAAATTCATCTAGATGAACAAAAGAAGAATAGCACTTTGTTAAGTTGGTCAGGGGTGATTTTTCACAACAGTTTCACAACAGTGGAAGCAAATCCGGTTGTCACCAGTCTCAAAAATATGAGAAAGTGAATAAATAAAGTGATTCATATGCTTAACACTAATGCCAGCATCCTTATTAGAATGTCAACAAAAGAGGATCACATTTGGTTTACTGTGATGAGTAGTAAAGTATGGAGCAAGAGTGAGACAGAGAAAATAAGAGACTTCCAGCTTCCATCTCAGCAGTGAGTCTCAGTCGGCTTCAGTCTATTTCTTCCATCTCAGCAGTAAGTCTCAGTCAGCTTCAGTCAGTTTCTTCCATCTTAACAGTGATTCTCAGTCAGCTTCAGTCTATTTCTTCCACCTCAGACAGTGAGTGTCAGTCTATTTCTTCCATCTCAGCAGTAAGTCTCAGTCAGCTCCAGTCTGTTTCATTCATCTCTGCAGTGAGTCTCAGTCAGCTTCAGTCTGTTTATTGTCCTAATGCTGGGAACCAAAATGTGCCAATACTGGGTGGAGGGTGTATCACCCCCCGAAACGTCTCTATTTCAGGCCTTTGTTGTATCCCCCTCCACTCTCTTGCCCAGCATGCAAAGCAGCGGCAAATTAATTTCAGCAATGCAAATATGAGATTAGCAACAGATCACACAAAACATCTTACTCCTAAACTTGGTAATGCTCTTATATGCACAATGAGAGGTTGTCAATAAAAAAAGAGGTTGGGTTAGGAGTCTTAGTGTGTGTGTGTGTGTGTGTGTGTGTGTGTGTCAGAGAAAATTTACATGTGTGTGCAACTGTGCATACACCCGTGTGCAATTGTGTCTGTGTGTTAACACGTGTGTGCATATGAAGGCAGATATGGTCCAGTGAAGAGCCAGTTCTTTTGGAAGGGCCCAGCTCAGCCAGTCCAAGGCTATAACACTATGGGGGCTAATACATTCCTCTGGAAAGGGCATCTCATTTTGAAAGTATATCAACAAATAGCCACGGAGGCCCAAACGCATTTGAGAAAAAGCTCAATAACATTTACGAAGATGGAAAGATTACAAGTTGAACGACAACAATGGAGTTGCATGCACCTGTGAGACTAACAGATGAGTAACAAACAGACAAGTCCCCAACTCCCCTACCAAAGCAGAAAAAATGACAGAAACTGTGGAGAAAGTTTATTTACAGCGTCTCAAATGAGAAATCTCCCACAGTGAGCAGGGAAATAAATAATTATGTAGATCAGAGCACAGGCCCGGCTGCCCCCAGAGCACAGGCCCGGCTGCCCCCAGAGCACAGGCCCGGCTGCCCCCAGAGCACAGGCCCGGCTGCCCCCAGAGCACAGGCCAATAGCACAAAACAGCTGTATTGCTCCAGGTTGGTCTCCTTAAATCAGCAGCTTGACCCTGATTGGGAACCGCAGCGGCCACATGTGCAGGGACTCCCACCTCAACCTGCACTGTGCACCCACACACACTGCACTCCCTCTGCTCTCCCTCCCTTCCCTCCCTCTCTCTCTGCTCTCTCTCTGCTCTCCCTCCCTCTCTCTCTGCTCTCCCTGTGTACACGTTAACCTGCTGGATGCAAACCAACCCAGACCTGTAACCGGAGAGAACTGAAGATGTAAGACCTCAGGCGAACATGTTACTGGGCGACTACTTCCAGAAACATTCAAGCAGTGATAGAAAAGACATAGTGAGAGATGGAGATAATGAGACATACAGAGAGACCAGCTCGGCAGCAGGAGCACCCCTTTCATCTCCGCCAACCAGGACAAGCTCATTGTCCAGCTCATAATTACAGCAAGACGACAACAAAGACATTACAAAGTAGCACGTCTGGGGATGTTAGAGGAGACCACCACCTCTAAGACGGGGCCTTTTAAGTCCAGCCAGACTTTTCTGTGGCTAGCCGGACCAGAGATAGGCTCCCATGGCTTTGTCTGGGCGGGGGGCAGCTGAGCCATAGGGGTCACTTATCCAGGGCCAAGGGGTCAGAGGATAAATGGCCACCAGCCAAGTCATCTGTGTGACAAGTGAGAAGGAGTAGTAAGATACCTCAACCCCCCCACACCCCCCCCAAGACCAACATATATTCAAAGACAGCGTATTTTACCCCCAGTCGTGGATTAGCGTAAAGGTCCAGTCACTCACCGATTTGCAGTGTAAGGGAGGAGAACGGACAGAGGGGGTACACATTACACCAAGCTCACACAATGGGGGCCCTACGGTTAGCCCTGGGTATGAAGCGTTGAGCTATATGGTTAGCCCTGGGTATGAAGCTTTGAGCTAAAGAGTTAGCCCTGGGTATGAAGCGTTGAGCTATATGGTTAGCCCTGGGTATGAAGCTTTGAGCTAAAGAGTTAGCCCTGGGTATGAAGCGTTGAGCTATATGGTTAGCCCTGGGTATGAAGCTTTGAGCTAAAGAGTTAGCCCTGGGTATGAAGCGTTGAGCTATATGGTTAGCCCTGGGTATGAAGCTTTGAGCTAAAGAGTTAGCCCTGGGTATGAAGCGTTGAGCTATATGGTTAGCCCTGGGTATGAAGCTTTGAGCTATAGGGTTAGCACTGGGTATGAAGCTTTGAGCTATAGGGTTAGCACTGGGTATGAAGCTTTGAGCTATAGGGTTAGCCCAGGGTATGAAGCGTTGAGCTATACGGTTAGCCCTGGGTATGAAGCGTTGAGCTATATGGTTAGCCCTGGGTATGAAGCTTTGAGCTAAAGAGTTAGCCCTGGGTATGAAGCGTTGAGCTATATGGTTAGCCCTGGGTATGAAGCTTTGAGCTATAGGGTTAGCACTGGGTATGAAGCTTTGAGCTATAGGGTTAGCACTGGGTATGAAGCTTTGAGCTATAGGGTTAGCCCAGGGTATGAAGCTTTGAAAACTACAATTAGCTGTGGATGAGCTGTGGATGTGACACTTTATGCCTAGTTCTAGCCTCTGTTGTCCATATCTCAACCATTGTGACATTTGCAATTAAAGACCAACACATTAGTAAACACAAAAACTGCCATCATGTTCAATAATAAAAAAGACAGAAACTTTCAGAAAAAGACAATGACTTTCAGACAATGGCAAAAGCAATTGATCTTACTAGTGTTGATTTTCCAATAATATAACTTTGTCAAATTCAACCCATCAGGCAGAGTGATTTTAATGGCCTGTTAGTGGACATTTTGTTGAAAGCCATTTATTGCAAAGCCAATCCCGATCCAATCTCCCAGATCAAAATATCCCAAATTAAAAGATTATTTTTGCCAACTACGCTCATTTCCACAACTGGATTTCCTGCAGTTTGCATAAGCAAGTTTGCATTGATCGTCTGGCAGCATAAAAGTGATGATCGATAGCGGCGGAAACTAATCTGTAAATCTGATTAATTGAGCTAATCCTGTTTCCTCAAAGAGCGACACAAATTATAATTTTCAAATAGCACCCTTGAAGATGATCAATGGGAGTGAGGCATTGTCCATTGTTGAGCACAGCGGTGGACGGGACGCTGACCAGGCTAGACGTGCCTTTTAATGGCTTAAATAAAGGATCAGTCCTCATAACGCACACAGAGAGAGACGCAACGTGACGTCTCTACTTAGAACCAACGGCTTCATGAGAAGACATTGGTCTTTACTCGGTGCTTGTGTTTTCATGACATTTTAACACCTCTGTATGTTGTTCTAGCGGGCTGGAAGATGTCTCACGATTTTCCCTTCAAATGTGTGTCTCCCTCTCTCCCTCCTGCAGCACTTCAACACTTCTCCGAGGAACGTGCCCTGCAGGGCTCCCTCCTCTAAGCCTGACCTACAGACTAGCTCCGTAGCCTGTTGACTCACGGGAGATGTAAACTTTAACTCCAGCCTGCCGTGCCAGATGTTCACCAGAATATGAAATGAGGATTTTAGGCATCTGGTTACAATTGTAGGTAATTGCAGGTAGAGCATGCAAGGTCAATTGGACCAATTAGATTTTTATGTACAAACCTGTTGCTGCAGTTATGAGGCGACCGTTTTCTCTCTCTCTCTTGCTTGTTCTACCTCTTTCATTTTTTTTCTTGGGTACAAGGTTTGTATTTTTCACAGGAAACAGGACCCTAATTCCATACAGTGTCAGATTGGATTTTGGATTCCCTGTCAAAACAAACACTGATTGCCGACAACTGGACTGCTTTAAACAGGAGAACCTGGTTCACGGCGCTAGCCTTATTTCCACTTGCAGAGAAGGAAGGTGCTACGCTTCCTTTAGATAAACAGGGTCTTGTTATGTCTGTGCAACTCAAACCAGATATTAGTGGTGGTTTTCACTGTTCATTTACACTGCTGGAGGTAATCTTTTAATACTTCGGGGGCAGTGCCCAGTCAAGAATGTGCTGTTGTGTTTATGTTCGGATTAAATAATTGTTCCCAAAAGGTGTAAGCGATCGAGCACATTATTTACAAGACTAAGTACATTTACAGGTTATATTCACAGATGACATTTTACTTCCATCACCTGTTCCTCACAATAAGGCCTGTCTCATACCAGTTAGGGGGAGAAAAAAGTTAGAAGAGGAAGTGTGCCTTTGTGATGTTCTGTACAGACCTGGCTTGGTACAAAGATGTAGGGAAGGAGAGAAACTGGGACAGAAGGAAGTGTGTCGCTCCAGGCGCTAGGATCAGGTTCAACAGAGCAGGAAAAGCATAATTATGGCTCTGTGGGCCCCGTGGAGAAGCGTTCTGGAACGCCACTAGTTCTTATCCCACTTCGTTCACAAATATTCTATTCCATTAACAACCATCCTGGCAGCCAATTGGCCTTAAAAAAACAGTCCCTAAAAACAGCAGTCGGATGCAGAATACACCCAGCCAGTACACAGGGAACATGACTGACAGGGTGAGAGGAATCTACTAAGCGGTCTTGATGCCAAACAAGCAACAATGATAAATGCTTCCATCAGGGTACATATGTCCTGCAACTGGTAACCCACACTGTTGACAGACTTGTTGTATGTGGTCAACATAGCACAAATACTGTATAGAACAAAAAAAGGAAATAAATATATAGAAATAAAAAGGAAAGATAAATCGCAATGTCTACATCAACAAAAAATCATTCTCAAAGGCTCCTGGTCTAACGCATGATCTAGAACAGCACTTCTCAAAGTCCGGACTCCGGTCCGGACCCGGAGGGAATTCAATCCGGACCCGCCTCCATTTCGTATTTCAACAGCAGTAATTATGTGTAAGAAATTAAAAGTATGGATTTCCTACTTTGATAAACGCATTCCTGTCAAAATCATATGTCTAGTGTTTATGTCTCTTTGGAGATGGTCCGAAATTAAAGCGAAGGCGATATATTTAAAGTTTTCCTCCGTGATTCAGTTGCCATGACATCCAGTAAGTGTGTACTTTTGACGTAATCGGGCGCGACGCGACACTTCACCGCAGTAAGCGTTTGAATGGATGTGGAGGATGTCATTGTCCAGGAAAAGAAAAGTTGATGGAGAAAATAGAGTTTTTAAAGATGATTGGACAGAGAGGTATGCGTTCATTTTGCCCCAATCTAGCACGAAGCCATTCTGTTTGATTTCTAACGAGACAGTTGGAGTTGTGAGTGGAAATGTCAAACGGCATTATGAAACAAAACACGGTGTTTGTTGGTCCTGTGAGCATTACATGTTCAGATGATTTTACTTGAATCGTGCAGAAAACAGATCGAAAGGGATGGAGATATATAAGAGAGAAAGAGCTGAGACAGGACAGAGAATAGGGAATATATTAGTTTGAGGGTAAAGAAAACCTCATTATCTTCACTCATGGGATGCAGACTATTTTCACACACACACACACACTTAAAGTACGATTTGTCAAATCGAACTAATTTTTGCGTTAATATGCCTGACTTGAGCCTTTAAATTTGTTCCTGCAGATTGATTTGTTCAATGAATGTGCAGGTTTACATACATAAATAAACTGTTAAACTGCAAGTGGATTTTGTTTAGTTATTGAGTACAAATCAAACCCAGGGTGAGATCAATAAACCAATACAGTGCTTATATTTGAATTGGCCCTGGGCCACTTTGTACTGTAAAATTTGGGCCCCGACATCAAAAAGGTTAAGAACCCCTGGTGTAAAGTACACTGCCACTGGACTCTGGAGTAGTGTAAAGCACACTGCCACTGGACTCTGGAGTAGTGTAAAGCACACTGCCACAGGACTCTGGAGTAGTGTAAAGCACACTGCCACTGGACTCTGGAGTGGTGTAAAGCACACTGCCACTGGACTCTGGAGTGGTGTAAAGCACACTGCCACTGGACTCTGGAGTAGTGTAAAGCACACTGCCACAGGAGTCCAATGGTTCCGGACCTTTAACATTGATCTAGAATAACATGTACTTTTAACTGAGTTATATAGCAGCAGCGGGTTGGTCAGTATGTAGCAGGCTAGCTGCGTGGGTTGGTCAGTGTGTAGCAGGCTAGCTGCATGGGTTGGTCAGTCTGTAGCAGGCTAGCTGCATGGGTTGGTCAGTGTGTAGCGGGCTAGCAGCGTGGGTTGGTCAGTGTGTAGCGGGCTAGCAGTGTGGGTTGGTCAGTATGTAGCAGGCTAGCAGCATGGGTTGGTCAGTATGTAGCAGGCTAGCTGCATGGGTTGGTCAGTGTGTAGCGGGCTAGCAGCGTGGGTTGGTCAGTATGTAGCGGGCTGCAGCATGGGTTGGTCAGTATGTAGCAGGCTAGCAGCGTGGGTTGGTCAGTGTGTAGCAGGCTAGCAGCATGGGTTGGTCAGTGTGTAGCGGGCTAGCAGCGTGGGTTGGTCAGTGTGTAGCGGGCTAGCAGTGTGGGTTGGTCAGTGTGTAGCAGGCTAGCAGCATGGGTTGGTCAGTATGTAGCAGGCTAGCTGCAAGAGTTGGTCAATGTGTAGCGGGCTAGCAGCATGGGTTGGTCAGTATGTAGCGGGCTAGCAGCATGGGTTGGTCAGTATGTAGCAGGCTAGCAGCGTGGGTTGGTCAGTGTGTAGCAGGCTAGCAGCATGGGTTGGTCAGTGTGTAGCGGGCTAGCAGCGTGGGTTGGTCAGTATGTAGCGGGCTAGCAGCGTGGGTTGGTCAGTATGTAGCGGGCTAGCAGCGTGGGTTGGTCAGTATGTAGCGGGCTAGCAGCATGGGTTGGATAGTGTGTAGCGGGCTAGCAGCATGGGTTGGTCAGTGTGTAGCGGGCTAGCAGCATGGGTTGGTCAGTGTGTAGCGGGCTAGCTGCGTGGGTTGGTCAGTGTGTAGCAGGCTAGCAGCATGGGTTGGTCAGTATGTAGCGGGCTAGCAGCATGGGTTGGATAGTGTGTAGCGGGCTAGCAGCATGGGTTGGTCAGTGTGTAGCGGGCTAGCAGCATGGGTTGGTCAGTGTGTAGCGGGCTAGCTGCATGGGTTGGTCAGTGTGTAGCAGGCTAGCAGCATGGGTTGGTCAGTGTGTAGCGGGCTAGCAGCATGGGTTGGTCAGTGTGTAGCGGGCTAGCAGCATGGGTTGGTCAGTATGTAGCAGGCTAGCTGCATGGGTTGGTCAGTGTGTAGCGGGCTAGCAGCATGGGTTGGTCAGTATGTAGCGGGCTAGCAGCATGGGTTGGTCAGTATGTAGCAGGCTAGCAGCGTGGGTTGGTCAGTGTGTAGCAGGCTAGCAGCATGGGTTGGTCAGTGTGTAGCGGGCTAGCAGCGTGGGTTGGTCAGTATGTAGCGGGCTAGCAGCGTGGGTTGGTCAGTATGTAGCGGGCTAGCAGCGAGGGTTGGATAGTGTGTAGCGGGCTAGCAGCATGGGTTGGTCAGTGTGTAGCAGGCTAGCAGCATGGGTTGGTCAGTGTGTAGCGGGCTAGCAGTGTGGGTTGGTCAGTGTGTAGCAGGCTAGCAGCATGGGTTGGATAGTGTGTAGCGGGCTAGCAGCATGGGTTGGTCAGTGTGTAGCCTAACTGCCCAGTGGCCTCGGTCGAGGGTATTGAGATTCCAGTTTGGTTGTGACCTTGTGGGAACACTAGCTTCTGTCGCCGGCCCGGCCTATTATTAGCTCCTCCTGACCAAACAAAGATCTAATACTCTCTACAAACACACAGCCTCCCCCCTAAGCTCAGACCCGGCTGTCAATAGTGATGATTAAGGCACGTTACAAGCCCCCCCTCACCCACACAAATTCCCCTTTTATTAATCTCCCTATCAATAGCCTGCTATTTATCCCCCAATAAAAGAAAATCTTCACCAGTGAGGGGAAAAATAAAAACATCTATAATGAATGCTGCTTTTTGGGAACATTGAGTGATTGGTTTGTATATATGTATGTTATCGAGCAGTCATTTTCCTCTAGACAATATCAACTGGTTGTCATTAACTTCTTCACTGGAACAGGTTCCCACCGAAAATAAATAAAATTCAAATAGAACTCCCTACAGCAGAATGAAATAGAGAATCTCATATTATTTTTACTAAGCTTAATTGGACAGACATGGCTTAGATATATGAACTGATAACCAGCTGTAGGTGGTAGAGGTTTGAAACTGCATTACTTAAGACTGCCTGGTGACCAGCGGGACTTAATGATTTAAGAGCCTAATAAGGTGACGCCAGCCTGGCCAACCGAAATACAAAACTAGAAAACGTTGTCAATAAACATACACTATTGTAGGGAAAGCATATCCTTTATGATACTAATCTGACAACGTATGCTATAAGGAGAGATACAATACTTAAAAACCCAGCTCAGTGTAAAGCCAAATCTAAAGTACCAGCCAGTACTGACAACATACCATTGAAATTAAGTCCAGTTCCGTCCACAATCGGCACAACAGAATCTCAGTGGAATGCAACAGTTTGCCTGGTATGCATTTTTTTTTTACCAACGCTGACCACCACACTACCATAAAAAAATAATTTACATAAGAACGTGAGGGTTATTTTGGTTTAATGCCAGCTTGTTTAAATTCAGAAAATATTCAGCCAATTTTCACTTCCCGTCTTAGGTTGGCAAATAACAGGCGAAAAAATCAAAAGCTCTATGGATGAATAACACTTATTAGTCCTGCATTTACTGTAACTCTTGGCCAGTAGTAATTTCCCTCTTAAATTCAATAGGCACAGAGCTAAGGACAAGAAGGTTCTATCTACAGAACATTATTAAAATAATTGGCTATAATCGTTTCAATAGTTTTAGCGGTTTAGTTCTGTCCCGAGGCGTTCTGTCCCGAGGCGTTCTGTCCAGAGGCGTTCTGTCCAGAGGCGTTCTGTCCAGAGGCGTTCTGTCCAGAGGCGTTCTGTCCAGAGGCGTTCTGTCCAGAGGCGTTCTGTCCAGAGGCGTTCTGTCCAGAGGCGTTCTGTCCAGAGGCGTTCTGTCCAGAGGCGTTCTGTCCAGAGGCGTTCTGTCCAGAGGCGTTCTGGCCCGAGGCGTTCCCAGCTTCCCAATCATTTACAACATTAACAATATATACACTGAATTTCTAATGAAATGTATGTCTTTTTTATGAATAGAAAAACATGTTTCTTTCGAAGACAAGAACATCTGAACAGTAGTGTAAGCTAAAATGGCTGTTCTCATGCATAAATGCATGTACCACTTACAAACAGGTTACCAATATAATTTAGGACAGTCAAAACGCACGCTTCTGCTTCATTATGAGGGAATAACAATGGTTATACACAATAAGGTGCAACGTCGTGTGGTATATTGCCTATATACCATGTCAGAGAGCTGTTCTTAGACACAACATGTGTGTATCTGGATACAACACCTAGCAAAGGATCACTGGCGAAATTCCACAAACCTCTTAAGATGCCTCATTGCTCTAATATATCGTTTAGCAACAAAATGAGAACCTTAATACATATTTAAATCAGCAATTAGAATTCAAACAACCTGGTTTAGAATGAAAGAAACAGCGCCTCCTAGGGTTTAAGGTAAGGGCTACATCAAGGCACTCAGTGTTGTGTCGAGCCTATGAACAGCCCTTCGCTCTTGACAGAACTCTATATGCTCTGGGGATTATAGGCTAGAACAAAGAAAAGAAATCCAACTAGCGGCTTTCCTCTAGAATAATACCACTTAATCAAGACTGTAACAGGGGACCATCTGGAAATTAAAACTGCGAAAAGTAATAGGAAGCAAAATCAAAACTGAAGAACCGTTTTTTCCCTTCATGTGACCTCGCCTTCCCCGCCCCCTTCTCCTTCGTTACCTTACAACCTTAATGACAACACTGTCAGTTCCAATCACTTCAGCGCAGGTCCAGAATCAATTTTTCAAACTTTATGACAGGTCTAATAGCTCCCACCTGTTCACGGGATCCTGCCTGTTGACTGGCGAGTTCCCAGTGAGATGTGGGGATGTAGACAAAGACCTCTATTAGGCGCAGCCTGCCTCTGCCGCAGTGAGGTCACTCAGCCATTAAATGAGTTCCAGCCTGGATTGCTGCGCTGCTGCTGCCCCACTGCCCCCCCACCACCACCACCAAAACCAGAATCACCTTGTGGCACTATGCAGCCATGGGTATCACATATGGGAGGTCCGGACAGAGAGTACTCCAGACTGCTATGCATTCCATTAATTGATTGATTGATTGAGTTAGTGCTTTTAATACAACAACAGGTTGTATTAAGGTTGTATCACAGTGTGTATGCATGTGCCCCGAGGGACAGGTGAAGACAACCTGAATTTCTGCATTAACGAATAGAACGTCGTGTGAAACGTCCAGTCGGACTGTCTCAAGTTAGGATCTCACTCTTATTACTAAACGTTCCTGGAGCCAGATGATGTGAGCTTACCCTTCGAGCAGGTCCATGGTGGTTGGGGTGACATGGGCGTAGAGTAGAGTGTGTCCCAGCCTGCGGGTCTCTAAGTGCTGAATGTAAGTATGCAGGCTGAAGGACTCGCAGCTCTGGGCCTCTGGAGGGTCCGTGACCAGGGCCAGGGTCCCCTTGGGCAGAATTGGGGGCCCAGCCTGGAGCTCCTCGCCGGAGACCACTTTGAGGGAGGCCTTTGAGGACTTGAGTAACCCCTCCTTGTCGACTTGGGTGTGCAGCCACTTGAGGAAGCCGGCTCTGTGCTCCTGGAAAAACAGAGGAACACAGACTGACTGAATTCTAGTTGTTTTCTTTATAATTAACTCCACTCATTTCATTAAAATAAAGGGTTCTTTATATCCCATGGCAGGCATCCTCCCATGATGCGTTATAACTATGATGCCATTATATATGAAGGAAAATCAAAAGTACTTTAATAACACCAAAGTTACAGTACAGAGCTAAAGAGCGGAGCCAAAGTCTAACATTAGATAATCAACAACTACGGATGATCAATTATACGGAAACATTTGGCACGGATCCCTAGAGCAGTGAAACACTCTGCTCCAGTCAGTTCACATCAATCAAAAGGGTCCCAGAATGTTTTACAGACACCAGTTTACAAACAATGTGTAACACTAAATATGTTTCATAAGATGTGAGCAGGAGGCTCCTCCCAGAGGGCTTTGACAAGATCATCATCTAATATGTATATTATATATATACTTATATGTGTGTGTGAATGCTGTGCAGACAGGGAATGCATCCTTGCATTTGTGGCAGGATAGACCATAAAACAATGGCTTATACGTTTGCTAATAGACCAAATAACACAAACAAAAAAAACGAAATGAAAGTCTTATATATTATTACACATCCAATATTAAATGCATCAATAGTGCAATTTAATCATGTGGTCGCTTGCACATTTATTTATCATTTCAAGTAGTGTCTGCATTATCAGGTACTATTCAACTACCAAGGTTATATGCAATACAAGTGCAAATCAATTAGAAAGTGCTAATAAACAGCATTAAGTTAAGCAAACAAACCTTAATGAATCAATGTACCATCACCAAACTAGAGGGGTTAGTAGACACAAAAGGCTACCAAAGATATAAATTATCTCTGCAAAAAATATGATTTTTATTTTAAATCTAGAAAGAATTATTATTCCAAATGTATGTTTAAAAAGTAGAATTGAATAAACACAGGAAGCTGGAAGCACATGGTTTCTAACATGAAATATATGTTATTAGCGTTGTTATGCACCATTGGACACCAGCCTGGGTTTTTTTCTGAGTTTCTGCAGGTCCAACATGCAGACGTCTGTCCAGTGTGCTTTTACTACACGAATAACACTTCTTACCATCACCAGCCATAAGTCATGAGAGAAGAAATAAGCCACTATAAATCTCACTGAGCGACGCCGTAAGAGTAGTGAATACATGAGATAATTAGACGGAACCACTGTGATGAGTCTCAGAAATCTGGTAACTTTCCCTAAATTACCAGGTTTTCCCGAAACCCAATTTCAACAATCAGGAGGGGAAAATGAAGTTCTGTATTCGTCTGTGTCAATTGAGAATTGTGCAATTCCACTGAAACGACCCGGAGATGAGATTTGTGTGGTCCCATCGTCATTTCTGCCAGCCCACGCCCAGGAGATATTGGGCTCTGTAAAGAGCATACCCTTGGCTCCTCCCATCTCCCCAAATTAGGCGACTGTTTTGAACAACCTCTCGAGCCACCACCTGCTCCCAAAACGTCTGTCATTAGCACCCCCTCGACAACGGCAGAGGACAGATTTGATGGGCGAATTACCCCAAATCCATATTTTGTGAATAAAGTGATGGTTAATCAATTAGAGTTGCTTATTTGTAGGCCTCAGTTATCTACTTTGTGACAATCACAAACGAGGGGGGCTGTCCCTGGAGACTTGCTGGGCCAGTGTTAACAAGCCTGACATCTCCGGGCTTAAAGGATGAGGAAAGAGGCTATGTGGATTTATCAGCTGTGCTGTCATAAAACCAGCATGAACTAGAGCTGTGAAACAATGTTATTGCATATTAACTTGAAGGGCATTTGACATTTAGCCAAAAATGTATAAAGCTAATGTAAGATGTAACACAAAAAAGTATCTTACATAACAAAATATTGACGTATTGACTCTGTAACATAAAGGAATTAAAGTACGCTTTACTTCACCTGAAAAAGTCAACTTGTTTTTGTGTGTCACTAGAGATACGAGCTGTCATGCCCATATTATGCATTGATGCAATACTGTCAGATCACCTTCTAAAAATAGTACACTATAAAATATGGAAAGTCAAGAAGTTACAGAAAACATAGAAAGTAAATCTGACAGGGATGAGAGAGAGAGAGAGAGAGAAGTAATAATAGTAAACACGTAAAACAGGGAAATAAACGCTCTCTTGATGGGCCTCTGTGTGCATATAGCCCGTCTGAGTAAGCCCAGGCTACGGGACGAGATGGTGCCAGAAAACATGGGCAAAAATCATTCCACAAGTGCCCCACCACAAATTCCCCCGCTTGGACTGCCAGACGCACACAGTCCATCCCCTCGCTCCAGACAAGGTGCACACAGTCCACCAATCACCCACTCACCCACCCCTGCCGCCGCCTCCTGCTAAAAGCACTATTAATTCTCCGTGAACAATCTGGAAGCCATCGCGCCTGCCCTCGCTTTCATCATCCTGGTGTTTGTTGTAGTAAAGTGTCAGGGGCACACGGGTCAAGAGGTCACAGCCCAGTCCAAACACATCCAATGGCAATAATAATACTACAGTTTGGACCTTTTCGGAAACACTTCTCAATTGTAGGGCAGAGAGAAGCCAACTAGGGCCAAGTGGATGGATAAATGAGTCATTTTGCTTGTCAGAGTCGTTCAAGGTGGCCCATCAGAGCTGATCTGCCAAGCCCAGGGCAAAAGCTGTGAGATGTGCCAATCCTGCCTAATGTGGAGTTTTGCTGCCACCTTGTGGAGACAGGCGTTTGACAGATATCCTGAGGATAACTAAATGAAAGACGGGAACAACTGAAAACATTGCCTGTGTGCTATTCGCCTATTCGTCAAGTTGCAAGAAATTGTGGGAAAGTCGCAAGGAAAGTCGCAGGTTGCTCAGGTCCAATTACAAGTCCCTCGTGTGTTTTGTCACTGACTTAAGAACTCAAGTTGAGAGATACAGTAGTGACATCGAGAAATGTCTGTGTATTGTTGGCCTACCAATTTAGGGTGTGCGTTGGAGATAGGACACTATGAAATCAGTTAGAAAATGTTTGCACTAAAATCACATTATAAATACTTAAATGGACATAAATATGCCCAGATAACCCTGCCATTGAGCCCTTCTGGGTTTGCCGGCAATAGGCTCACTGTGTGTGGTCTTCAGGCTTTTCTTCTGCTCTCTGAGGACAGTTAGGCAAATTCGAGGGAAGAGTATGGCAGGGCCTGCAGAGAACCGTCTGAAGTGGGTGAGTAAACTGTCAATGACCCATCTCGAACACTGATTAACTCGCAGTCCAAATTCCCCACATAGCTTAGCAAAGCACTGTGATGGCAGACCAATTAGAATATCAATGGAAGAGCCAGAGGCCTAATCACAATCAAACACAGTGAAGGAATGAAGCCGCAGCCTGACAGGCAGGGAGGGAGGGTGAGGAAGGAGTAATAATAATACGTCTCATTGTCCTGGGCAACAACTGGAAGATTAACACCAGAATTACACCTGGCAACAGCGTTGCAAAATATCTGTACACATACATCTCTGAATCTAAACTGCGCTTCTTAAAGGTTAGAGCAAAATACAAACCACATGCATGATAACAAACATAATTCAGAGATCATGTCATCAGAAATCACCTACTTCATTTTTATAAGAAAGATCGTTGAATATCTTTCAGTGATATAAAAGAGTCAGTAAGTGCCTCACAGTTAGGCTAAATTGAACTTCTTTTTCAATGTGTCAACGGAATTTACTGACTAGTAACTCGAACGTAAAAACAAGTCCGCTTTTAATTAATGTACTGCTCTGATGTTTATATGTTTACCCATACTGGAACATAGCAGAGCTAGGATAGAGCAAATGCAAAAACCATCGTGGTTAGCTAAGTGAAACACACAATTAAGCTCCCTCCCAGTAGTTGACAGAGACAGCTTGCCCCTAGCAGTATGCTTGCATGTTGCAGTAAACCCTGAGCATTTGCATGCACTGTTCAAGGCGTGGACAATGTAAGTTGTTAAAGACAACATGCCGGGATTAGAGACTGAATAGAGCCACGTGTTAACTAACTACTTCAACGTCTTTCTCTTCTCTGCACTCCTGCTGTGATTTGGTTACTTTCGGCTGTTTGTGCAAATCTTTGACGAGTTTGTTAGTTGTACAATTATTTATCGGTGAAATCGATACTGTACGTGTCGAAAATGGAGATCAGAACCGTTGGTCCAGAATAGTAGCGAATTGGGGACAACTATATATATATATATACATATATTTGTATTGTTGATTAAAATGTCTGCTATGCCTGCGTCCACTAGGGTAAGAAAACAATTGATTATGTAGAGGGTTTATTTATGTTGTAAGTCTCAGGTGTGCCAGATGGCAACTAGGTGCAAACAAACATCCCAAAATAAACTTTCTTTCAACTGTCATAATAAATTTCACAATGAGAAAAAGCACTGTACACTAAGATTTAACTAACTTTGTTCCTGGCCACTACCCTTACATACCCCCTTTATGCCTTCTAACTTGCTGGGCCAGCAAACCCCTCTAAGGGTCATTTTGGTTACAAACTTCTTCCATTTCACATTAAATCTCTGAGGTCTACTGGGGTTGCTTTGTAATTTTGATATATTGTGTGTAGATTTTAAAAATGAAATGCCAGTCAAAGGAACAACAAAGTGTGGAGAAATCGAAAGTCCAGAATAATTTCCGAAAGGCAATGAATATGACATACCGACTGGTGTAGGAGAAAATGCCATGATTACAATTTCATTCAAAAATAGATTCCCCAAAATATCTGAACCTATTAAAAACAACATTACAGCTACTAAACATCACAGAAGTCTTAGGTCTTAGCTTTAACAGAAAAATGGCAGAGGCGGTATAAGTAACTTACATCAGAGGCGGCCAGAATGTAGACCGGACTGGGAGGTGGGGCGGGGCTTAGCTCACACCTCAAGCCCAGAGATGTCAGGATCTCTGTCAGGACCTCATAGCGCCGCATGTTGCTCAGCTTGAGCTCATCAAAACCCTGCAACGTCGCAACATCCTCCGAGTCAGGGGCTTTCTCCAGGTGCACCTGAGGTCAGGGGTGAGAGTGCAAATGTCAGCGAAAAAGTTGAGTGTTTGTAAAACTCACTAATCAAAATGAAGCTACAATGGGTGAAACTATTAGTGCAGCAGCGGAACACGGAAAAAGGTTTGTGTGTGTGAAAAACACAGCTCAATGAAGCATGCCTACATTAAAATTGAAAGTATGAAGAGAGAAAAAAGTATCTCATGTACATAAGTATTCAGATCCTTCACTATGACAATTTGAGCTCAGATACATTCTTTTATCAGCTCATCATCCTTGTCCGCACAAAATTTTTTGGGAATTAATCGAAGATAGAACCTGTTTAGACATAGATCTGGAAATTATTAGAAGAAACTGCTAACGCAATAATAGTTAACAGGAGCACTGTGGGCTCCATCCAGCCAAACTAAGAAACTGGGCTAGTGTGGCCTTGGTCAGGGAGGTGACCGAGACCACAATGGCCACACTAACAGAGCTTCCTCTGCAGTGAATGGAGAAACAGCCAGAAGTACAGTCATCTCTGCTGCACAACACCAATGAAAGCTTTATTCTGGAGTGGTTAGCAGGAAGAAACTCCTGAGCATGAGAGTCATATGACATGCCGTCTGTACTACTCTGAGAACATGAAGAAAAAGATTGTCTGAGCTGATGAGAGCGAAATAAAACGATTTGGCCTGAATGCCAATCACCATTCTGAAAGTACAAAACAATCTGACAGAGGTTGAGAAAATCTGGGGAAAATAATGGGAGAAACTGCCTAAATAAAACTATGCAAAGCTGATAAAGGCATACTCAAGGAGACTTAAAGCTGCAATCAACGCCAAATGTGCACTTCCACAAAGGGTCTAAATACTAAATACTACAAATATTTCAGTTTCTTTAATCAATAAATAGGCTTGTTTTAAAGTTATTACGAGTTATTGGTTGTAGGCTAACGATAAAAGACATCTTTATACATTTCAAATGAAGTCTACAAAACAACAGATTGCAGAAAAAGTGAAGGGGTCTGAATCCTGTATGTAAAGAGACAATATGTATACTTAACATACACCTGTTTATTATCCAACAATCATATGGTACAATTCCTTCTGCTGACCTCTCCAAAAGACAGCTTTGTTTGTTACAATACTCCCCGTGTGGTCAAGGCACAGCACACTGGTCAATGAACTCAGCTCTGGACAATGAGATACCATGGTTTTTCCTCTCATGGCAACGGATTTGGAATTCCTTTCGCAATTGTTCAGACTGTAGTGGCTTAAAGGAGGCTTTAATATATATTTTTTCTGCTTGCCCTTCAGTGTGCCCTTTAATAATATTATGATAATAAAGTAAAAGACCTTGACTTTGATAATTGTATTCGGATATATTTCAAATATTCTTGTATAACGAAAAGCACTTTACCAATGCAAAGTTTTCTGCATGCAAATTGAACCTCCATGAGACTGGAATTGCCTGACAGAGACATCGTTCCACAGACGTTGGTGTCCACAACTTTACCTGACACAGCACGGCCTCCCCTCCATTGCCTTCACGCGTCGTCACCCTAACAATGACCATGTCCTTGTCCCCATCATCCGTCTCGCCCCCCTTCAACTCTCCCCAGAACTCCACCTCTCCAGGGTCACCAGCAGCGCTCTGAGGATCCCTGACAAACACGTTCCCGCTGGCCAGCACGCTCAGGTCCAACTCCGTGGAATCTGCCCTGGTAAAGCTCAGCCGGCAGATCTGTCTCCTCCTGCTCTCCCTGGGCACCAGGGCCAGCCCTGTGGGACAGAGGGTGGACGACAGCCCCAGGACCTTGCCACCTTGCTCCAAGTATGCCAGGAAGCGAGCTTGGAGCTGGGGAGTGAGTGGGTCATCTGAAGCCAGGACAAGCAAGGCGGCACTCTCTATCCAGGGTTCACTGAGGGCCTGCTGGGGTCCCAGAGGGTACACTGTGTAACTGTTCATATCGATGCACTCGTCAACCAGCGAAAGTACCTTCTGGAACCTCTCCTGGCAACCGCCTGTGTACACCAGCACATTGGGGGGCTTGCCACTGACATTAACCCGCCGGCTCTGACCAACGAAGCTCTCTGCTACGTCTTCCTCAAACTCGTCCAGTGTCTCGTCGCCACTGTCAGTGCACGTGGCAAATTCATCTGGAAGGTCAGGGATATTGTCGACAGAGGCATACTTGACAGAGAGAATGGTGCTATTCTCCAGCTCCAGGCACTCGTGGCAGCTGGACAGGTGGAGGTGGTGGCCATGGCCTTCCATGTGCTGGTGATTGTTGCCCAGGGAGTTGTCCCCACTATCCACCCCAGAGCTAGTTCCCCGTAGCGGCTCTGAGCCTCGTCTCTCCAATAAATGCCTCTGGACTTCTGGCCGTCTAAGTGGACTGCCTTTCCTTTGTACTGATTGATTGGTGTCTCCTCTTCCTGAAAAACTGTCCCACTCACATGGAGAAGGTTCAGAAAGGATGATCTCAGTCTGTTTTTTAAGGGAGAGTGAGGTGATATGTGTCACAGACTTTCCCTTCTCTAAAAGTTCTTTGAGTGTAGATTCTTTGAGCAGGACAGCTGGGAAATGGACACAAAGGGCATTATTTTACTTGATTAATAGGTCCCTTTTTCGGTTACAAGAGTGGCTGACAGTAAAACGTTCAAAAACCCCTGGACTACATACTCACAGAATATCTTTGAAGGGACCAGTCCGTTTTCTAGCTGCAGTCGATCTTCCATAAAGGCCACTCCGAGGCGACTAAAGTTGTCAACACTGGCCTGAGCCACGGCTCTAAATGGCAGCACTGGGCTACAGGCCAGAGGGAGACAGTAGTCTGACCACTTCAGCACCTAAACAACACAGTATGCAGCAGGATTTAACCGCAAATGGACATGCAAAAGAAATGAACATCATCCTAGACTTTACAGCATTATTTTGCAACAGGAATAGGTTAACAATTATTAAAACATGTATAATGCAAAATTCTACCGGTTAACTGAGCGGTAGCTTAATGATAATATACGTATATGTTTAAGTATGGCTGAAAAACAATCCCTACTTCCTGTCCAAGCAAAACCTTTTTGCTCACAGATCATAATATGGCATGTTAAGTGTTTATTGACCATTTGTGCGGTTTTCAAAACTTCCTTTTTAAAACCTAACTTCTGAGAGGTCAGAGGCTTTCTCTTTCCTAGGAGCTTTTTTTAAAGAGCACTGCCTCATTGAACACAGAGTGGGGTTTCACTGTCTAGTGCGGTACCACTCAGACGTTGGGAACAATGGAGCGGAGGTAAGAACTCGGAAGGGAAGACAAAGTGACACGTCTCAGGTTCCAGACCTCTGAACACTCCACAGAAAAGAATACTTTCTAAAACCCAAAACCCCGTCTAAACTATAACAGGCACTGCCATAAAAGCATGCATCCAGCCAGGCACACCGCTGCAATACAGTTAGTGGCTAGGGTGGGTGAATCAGCGCCACAAAGTTAGGCCCTAATCACTGCCGTAGGAAACCAGTGAATTAATTTGCTTCATTTTCTTATTCATCATAGAGCATTCTTACTGTTCTATACGTTTGGTTAGATATTAATATCGCTGACAGTCTATAGAACCTGACAGTGATCTCACTTCTTGAAAAACATTCTTGTTAATCATACTTTTTTATTATTTGTAGTATGAGGAGCCTGGCCGACAACTCTTTGTCCAGAAGTAGCCTCTATGATGAAAGAAATGTTCTCTATCCGAGGACCACAACTCAGAGAGGACCCCCACAACAGAGTCCAATTGCTGAGGTCATCGCATGCCTAGAAATAACAGCACAAACAAAACACTGATCTACTAGAGTACTGACAGTGACAGCACAGAAATATATTAAAATTAAACTTTAGAAAGTTAGTATGAAGTATAGATATGAGTTAATATGAAATCTATAACTGTGAAGCAAAATGACATTGACCCTGCTCTGTATCTAAGTGATGCGGGTCAATATTTCACACCAACAACATAATAATTTCGATGGTTAGCTACCTCAATCACTAGGCATGCATAAACGGATACCTAAGTCACTGAATAACACAATTACAATGCTACAAATCGACCATGGAGACACTACCCAAAACCATGACTTAGTATTATTTACCATGCACATTCAGAGCTATCTCAGTAGCTTATGTTTCTGAAGGCCCAGGAGGACTTTAACTAACATCAGCTTTTTTTCACCTGCGGTTCGGTTATGTAAATAGCCTTGTCGCCCAACTTCAGAAAAATGTCCTCCTCGGGAAGGGGTGGACAGAGCTTCGCGGTGACACCACTTGACTGGCAGGTTGAATGTCCTCTCTGAAGAGACTTCCCAGTGGGATTCAATGCACAGAATGTGAAGCTATTACTACTAGCAGTGTTGCTGCTCTCCCCACACAGTCGGTGCAGAGTGCCCCGAATAACCACCGTGTAACACTTCTGAAAGCGCACCCACAGGTAGACGTAGCACAACGTTATTAGCATTGTTTGTTTTTATTCACATTAGGAACGCCGTTTTGGAGCCAATAGATTATGGCCCATCTCAAAACAGCTGTCACACGAGACCGCAGAATAAGCTACCCGACATCTTTCAGCCTACGTGCTTCCGGGTTGGGCGTGGCTACGCTGGTCACAGGCAGCGCGAGACGTTTCATCGGGTGCATATTTTGTCAACCGCCCGTTACGCATGCGCGAATCCGTGCATTATACGGGCTATTAAACAGAGTTTTTTGGGGGGTTTTCGGTAAACGTTGAAATGTAATTTATTTTCATAAATTATGTTGTTATTATCAGTTCTTTATTTGTTTATGCATTGACAATGTAACCACGTCTTCAATGGACACTAAATAATCTAAATGAAATTGACAGACAGACATCTATCCGACATCTATGGGGAATTGAAAAACTCCATGGTAAAAACGTGTGATACGTGTGAGATAATGTTCGCATCTCACCGACCGTTATAAATGCTTAAAATAAGCTATAATTACTTTCCTTACATTAGAATTTTACTAATTATATTTCATTCAATCTAAATGATTATTGTCAGTGCACCAATAACTGTAGACTAATTATTTCAAATTAAGCTAGTTCACCTAATGCAAAATAAATAAAAATAAAATGACTAACTTAAATCCCAGTGGAAGAAGGGAACCTGCAACTTGACAGCTGAAAACCGATTGCAAATATCCCCCCCACCCAAATCAACTTTTGTTTATTCAAGTGAACGGACAAGATGGGAAAGGCTTAAAAAGCATACCTGGCCGTACCCCCCTCAGTCTAGGAGTTGCAGATAGGTGATCAGTCGAGGACAGAAGATGCTCCCACTTGGACAGGATATGCAGTCACAGTCACACACTGTGAAAACCCAACCAATGAGATGCATGAGACAAAACAGAGAGTCTGTAGAGCCGTTACGAAGGTATTTCCGTTATTTATATTAACAAAACATATTTGGAATATGAAAAAAATCATATACAATAAATATATGCTTTTGCAGTTATCAGGTGATTTGGAGACCATGGATTCCTTGTCACAGAGAAAATGGACATCTAGAAATAGTAAGTGATATCCTTCCTGCCTAATCATTAGGTGCATAGTAAACAACAACACCAATACTTTTTTGCACATTACGTGCATGTTGTATTTATCCTTGTTTATCATTAAGTTAAAAATTAACTTGGCTACCTGTCATTAAAAACCAGACAGATCAAGGGAACGTGTCATTAAGAACCAGACAGATGTCCAAAGGTGCTCACGGATTCCAACACCCTGTCAGGTATGTAGACTGTTGCCATGATATGTGAATTTAGTAAAGGTACAAACTGGTGCACACCCAGATGTTTGTAAATGATCGATTGATAAAATGTAGATAGTACAAAAGAAAGTTGCATTACTGCTTCAGGTGATTTGTAAAATACTATGCTTTAGCATTAACAATTTTTTTTCCGTTCATAACACTGCTTGTGAAACACTGAGATTTTATTGTAAAAGCACATGGCCTTGAAACACAGAGTGTGTCATTTTTATTCTTAGTAGGCCTATTTAAAGTTATGTGCAGAAAGTCGGTATTGTTAGAAAAAAAAGTGTTGATGTTGCATACATTTTATAATTTAACGTAACTGTCACTGCAGATGGGTTTCTCTTTGTGTGCTTAATGTACTCAACTGTGTTTTAGAGTTTATGGGATACTGTATGTGTCTGGGTCTCCTTGCTATGGTCCATGATTGTTTTACATATTTTACATACACATGTTTTATATATTATCTTATAAGATCACCTTTTGCTTTTTTCTTGAGTAATTAAAGGGTGCTCTGTACAGTACTTTACATTTTCATATAAACTACTCTCTTTGAATAGTACAACTAAAACATTTGTTACAACAACATGTTTATCTGACCCATAGGCTCCTTGTACCAAAATCCAGAACTGAGGAATATTTGTCACATCTGGGGAAGAAGGTCTTGGCCAGTTTCCCTGTCCAAGCAACTCTCCACTTCTACAATGATGATTCCAGCTCTGAGGAAGAGGACGATATGGAGAATGAGCTGGAGGTTCAGTCACACAATTTGGATCACAGGTCTCATCCATTAAGAGAAAATAAAGAGCTTGACAGTCTTTACTGCGTTGGAAACGTGCAAGCTTAATTGGAAAGGAAATAGACAGTCCACCAGGTCACTAAAGACTTCCAGGGCAAGGATCTACTGGACTAGAGGAACCAAGGCGTTCACTTGAGACAGCTACAGGAAGCTTGGAAGGCCCAGCTCACTGGCTGGATGACACCTCTCTAAGGGGATTTTGTTTACACCGGCTCAGTGTCAACACACCTTTAACCCGGATTTTGCCATTTTCCCTGACAGCGTCCTCTGTTCTCAAGACCTTGTCATGCAACCTCAAGTCAGCCTTGTTAACAGTAAATAATTGTCTGTAATTTCTATATTTTGTATTTATAATCATTTATAATGTGCATGTAATAAATCGCTGGGCAGTTGCTATGTTATTGGTTGGTTGGTTCAAGTGTCAATATAATATATGTTAACATCACAGTCTTAACATTTGGTAAACCCCATTTGTATAGGGGCACAAATCTGAAGAAACAATAAAACGTTAAGGTCCACCATGACTGGTATTCAGACTTCTGCATTTTGTGAAACTATAGCTACACTTTCCTTATTTTCCATATTAACTTTTAGTTAATATGTAAATTAGTTTGAATTGGAAATATGGCAAAAAAGGGAAATGTAGTCATTGACATTCATTGAAATAATAATTGTTTTTTTCAAACTATGTTTTGTCAAAAAAAAAAAAAATCATCAATTACACCCATGCAACAAATAGCTTTCTATTTGTTTGTTGAGGTAATCTGATAAGATTTCAGACCAGGCTTCTTCTTGAAGAACCAAGTTGGATTGGTTTTATGGGGACTTCCCACTTCTTCAGTCAAGTTGCCTTTACAACAGCTCAATAGGTTTGAGATTTAGTGACTGTGCTGGCCCCTTTATTATAGAGAGAATACTAGATGACTGATTTTTCCCTAAATTTTTATTGCATCATTGCTTGGAGCTGTGCTTTGGATCATTGTCCTGTTGTAAGAGGAAATATTCTTTAATCAAGCTTCGTCCACAGGGTATGACATATTCTGGTTAGAGACAGTTTCTGCTCTACTATGTAGGGAGAAGAACACAGAATTGCATGAGGTTTTTATTTTGTTGGCAATTTATTGCATGGAAGTGTCTTCATTTCTCAGAACCAGAATTGTCTGGCAAGATTAAGAAGAAAGTTCATTTATTTGTGTCTGGTCATTTTGAGCCTGTAATCAACTCGCAATTGCTGATGCTCTCAGAACTAGTCTAAAGAAGACCAGTTTTATTTCTTCTTAAACCAGCACAACATTTTTCAGCTGTGCTCACACAATTGCAAAAGGGTTTTATAATGAACAATTACCATTTTAAAATAATAAACTTTGATTAGAAAACACATTGTGGTATTGAAACACAAAAGTGATGATTGCTGGTAATAGGCCTCTGGATGCCTATGTAGATATTCCCCAAAATAATCTGCGGTTTCAAGCTACAATAATCTTTTTTACCATTAACAATGTTAACGATTTGTTTATGACCAAATTTATGTCATTTTAAAGGACAAAAACATTTGCATTTCTTTTGGAAACAAGGACATATGTAAGTGAACCAAAACTTTTGAACGGTAGTGTGAATCATTTCAATGAATAAAGAAATTCTTACTAAAATAAATTCCATTGTGGTACCCTAAATGCTTATTAATAAAACTAGAATATTCATATTGTACACAATGCAAACAATTTCCAAACACAACATACGTAAGAACAAAAGCCTACATATCAACCAATGGCTGCTGCTGTAATTGGCACATTTATAACAGTTTGAGAAACACAACTAGACATGCATTGACAAGGATGTGAATATCCCTCACCCACACAATATCTCAGATCCCAGTGGCACAATTTGAACTGAACTTGGGTGAACAGTGTTTTCACAACAGAAAACAGAAACAGATGACATGACAATCAAAACGCTAAAATACTTACAACAACATTGTCAATCAACATTATTTCATTTATACTTCCCATGACGATGTCCTGAGTCTACTCTCATTATTGGCATTGACTGTAAATCTGACTAAACCCCAAATGCATTAATGAACACTTGTAGTGCGTTGCGGGTAATCTCCTGAGACAGAGCCCGAAAAAAGATCACATTTGAAACAGGAATGTTGAACATTATTTCAAAAATACAAAATGCAGTCTTTTTTATAATGTTGTCATATAAACAATTTATTGAACTTTAGCCAACTACACAAATATAGTGTATGTTGGTATTTCAAACACATGAAACAGAATTGTTAACAATCTTTAATGACATTAAACCATCAGAATCTAGCTCCTATTGCCATTGAAGTCTACGCTAACCTCCAGGACAAGCCAGTACAGGATCGTGCTAGGGAAATAGACAGACCCAATCCATCATTACAAGTAAAAACGGAATAGCTTAGGAACAGAGGCACAGTCATGTCATGTCAAACTGTGTAAATGCACAAAATCATTATTACTAACTTCTGATAACATGAGTCCAGGGATCAAAGCCTATATTGAGGGTGAGCCTGGGGCAAATTTAGCCCTCAACATAGCTCCAAACCAAACACACACACATAGTGAACCGTAGTGGGTTCTCCATCATCAGGTCCAGCTTGGTTTACAAGCAGGGCAGCAGGACCTGTTAGTCCTCCAGAGGTTAAACACTGGCCAGCCATCTGATCCCAACCTTCTGTTTGTTTATGATGGTTTATCTGGGCGACCTCACCGAGATGCCTGGCTGACCTGTCCGGTGGGCTGTCTGGGACAGTCTAATGCTTTGGGGAGGGAGGCAGTGGGTTGTCAGACCCCAGTGGGGGGCCTGATCAGGTGGTCAGCAGACTGATTGAGGAGTCTAAGCGAAATCCTTGAGATGAAGAGATAGTAAGGTGACCATTTCACTTGCAGTCAGGAGGTCATTAACTAAACTGCTGACCTTACCTCAACTGAACAAAGGACATTATAAAAGCACAGGCATAACACCCAGCATCACCCAAAGGTATTATAAAATTACATGGAGAAGTCAATGATTTGTAATAGTTATTTAAAAGGGCCATGATGACAGATTATCACAAAGAGGTTAAAGAGCAGAAGGTGTCTGAGCTGCTATGGTCAGGTCACCTGGATACCTAGAGTTCATCTGCAAGTCAAATCTTTGTCCTGTCACATGGAGGTGATGGAAAAGGTATATCTAAAACCTCAGCAAACTCTTATAGTGAGGAGAGATGCTAGTTATGGTGACCTCAGCATGCCCCAAGACGTAAATGTCCACCGGCTTAACACACATCGTCAGTTATATTTGATGTATAATATGCAATGTTCAAATGCAAGAGAAACCAATAATAAAATGCCATCTGAAGCATAACAACTGTGTTTATAAAACATATCCAGAAAATGTTTGAAAAACAATGTCTGTAGTTCATTCAACATGTATTAATGTTTAACATAGTGAACCCTAATTATACCTGCAAATTGCTTGGAGTGTCATGTCAGAGAAAGAGATATTCAATATGATCACAAGCAGGCCTAAGTAAGGCAAGTAGGCTGAAACATTCAGATATGTTGCTATGCAATCTCTCCACAAACAGCAGAGACATCTGTTTTATCAATCATTTGGAATGTTTTTATTGCCATAATTACAATTCCAGTGGTTATTTCAACATTATATAGTGTTTGCAATGCACATAAAAAACGTAGCATGTGAGTAAGCGTCCTCAGTGTTGTCATAATTCCTAATTCCGTATTATCCTTCCGTATTATTCTTCCGGAAAATCCTTTCCCAATGGGAACGTGACATATTTCTTCATCACTTAGTTGAGAAATATAACATTCTGTTAACTTCACTGATTGAGACATCCTTTAATCTAGGTATGGCCCTCTTTTGGCTGTCATCTATGCGCTGACATCTGGCATACATATCTGCTCAAGACAAAAACATAAGACACATAGGTTATAGTGAAGGTGTCTAGGTCAGAGCTGTCTAAATCAGTAATGCTACAAACTCATCAAACGTGTAGGCAATTAATACTGTGGCGTGCTAGCGTGTCTTCTAATTTACAACACAGGACCGTCATTTCTCTGTCAGGTCTTACTCACAAAATGTTTTTAGAAAATCTCCATGTAAAAATATGCGTTTTATGATCACATCAGAAATGTATTTATAAAGCAATTGGAGCAACAAAATATACAAATTACAAAATTATAATCCCATGAAGAGCAACGTAAAAGCATTGAGAAAAAAACATGAAGTGCCATTAAATCTGACAATTATCAGATAAGATCAGATATTTAATCGTGCAGACTCATATAACTCTGTCCCAACAGTCCAGTCACCTGTTACATACCTGTTATGTTGTCCACTGAGCTGAGTGGGGCGGTGTTAATCATGTTCACACCAAACAACAATACGAAACAGATTACAATTGCAACCAATAGATAGACTGGCACACCAATAGCCCAATACCTAGAGACATGGAAGAGGAAATACAATAACCAATGACTACCATTGGCAAATAAAAAGTCACAGGCTAAACAGTTTTTTGGTGAATTGGAGATTTAAACACATGATCTGTGATCTTCTCCTGATACACTTACTTTTGAGGCCAGTAAGTAAGCCCTATTGAATGAAGCCATTCCTCTGGAACATATGCCCACACCAAATACAAAACTATAGAAAGAGCAGAAATGGGTCAAGCATATGGTACATCAAAAAGTCCAACTGATATTGCCTTTGATTCCATTTGGGTAATTGAATCTTCCTACATGGAGAAGTATGTCACTGGAATACATTACATGATAGCATTCAACAGTCTGGGTGAACAGAATAAACATAAAGAACATGTTACTTACAAAAGCCAAATTGTGAGCCAAGAAACAAAACAAAACCGTAGATGGCCCGCTCTGGCAGGGGGGAGGGTGAATTTTCAACCATGATCTGAATCCACGAAAAATAAATGCCGATAAATATTTTACATAAACAAAAGGTACATACACAGTTGATGGTGCTTAGTTCGAACAGGCTAATAGATATATTCACCACATGATGAGCCTGTCTCGCTTGAAGTTAACGCTATTTCACAGGAAGGGAAACGTATTAAGATTGGCACAGTCTTGTATTGATGAATTAAGCATTAACCATCTAGCATAGTTGCATTCCGACTTCCGGAAATAGATGTTGGTTACTTAGTCACGTGATTTAAAACGTAGAGCCAGGGCACTTTGAAACGAAAGCGATGTGAGCGCGCGAAAGAGTCTGTGACTGAATCTTAAATCGCCTACTCGGTGTTGCCAACTTAGCGTCTTAGTCGCTATATTTAGTATTCAGGCCCCTATAGCAGTACGTTTTTAAAAAAAAAGTGACTAGTGACAAATCAATCTACTTTTACTGGTGTTATTGGAGACCTTTGGAGACTGACGTGAAAGCACTTATGGTCGTATCGCTCCTCAGATACTCTTCTCTACGAGCAGCACGTGCTACCACTGGCCCCACCCCCGAACTCACACAGCGCGTCAAGTTATGCAAATTAGGCGATGGCGTCATTTAGCTACTTTTTGGACAGCCAACAACTACTTTCTTTACTAAGGAGTTGGCAAAACTGCCCGCTTACGATATACTCCTGCGATACGAGTTCGTAGTCTTCGTACCTCGCGGGTGATGTTGAAGTAAGTGCTGTTTGGTATATGGAGTAAACTATAGTTGTATTGGTGGTGAAATCTCCTGAAAACGCACATGAACATTATGCCGAGTTTGAATATATAGCTGCATATATGCATTGTGATCAGAAACAGACATTGTGAATGTAGGCAGGCTACGTCGTTATTTGTCACCGGTCTTCTGGCCTCACCCGGTGTTGCCAACTTAGCCGCTCTATTTGGCGAGTATACAGACCCCTCCAGCGACACGTTTTCAAAAAGCGACTTTTTTATTGCAGACTATTGGATAATCTGACGTGAAAGCGCATATCGTTTTAGTTTTCTCAACGAAGGACCCCGTGCCAAAACACTCACAGGCGTCCCAATACTTCCTCGGCAGCCCCCCCAGTTGCAGTCAGAACATGAGATGTTATTTATTTTAACCTTTATTTAACCAGGTAGGCCTATCGAGTTTCAGGAGAGCCAATAGCTACTTTCCATAACCGCGCATTACATAGCTGGTGCACATCCCCTCAGACATTAGTAAGAGTATTACCTGTGTTTGGTGATGTCTTTGTCTGGAATTTAATGCCAAAGGTCTGCAATACTATAGTTCCTGCAAATTGAGGATTATTTGACGAAAGCAACGTTTGAAAGAAACTACATTTTTCATATTAATCATCTTGCTATATTTGTTATTTGAACAAATTTCATCTATGTTTTCGACGATGTTTGTGTCAGCCATAAATTATGTAGCACTTAGATATTCTAGTCTTTAAAGCCACAAGGCAACCCTCATAGATCCAATGAGGCCAAATATTTAATGACCGAATCGCAAGTGCATTGGTAAAAAACCCACTATTGAGTCAATGTGTGAAGGGGAACATCCCTAAAAACCATGGATGTATTAAGAGAACATGCCAAACATAGACACATTGCCACGGCAACAAAGAACAGTGATCACAAGTAGCAAATCTCATGTAAACATGCAAAAATATGAATAATCGTCATATTTAGACAGTTATCATATATAAACCATATATGATATATTTGTTCCTTCTCTTCTATTACGACAGATACATTTATTTTAAAAAAATCCGTGATTCGGAAGTGCTCTTTTATTTCGCTTCCGTGTCGACGTGGATCACTTTTTTCTGCGTTATCTGTGCACACCACGCAATCGTTTTATTGGGGTGGCTGTCGAGTGGTATTAACTTTAAAAACCACGGTTGTTGATGTTGGATACGGTCATTAGTTCTGATATTTAGGTCAGTGATGTGAAAGTGAGCGTGTTAGGTTGAACTTACGTCGACCATTTCAAAGCTAGCATTTTATTTACAGATCAATGTCTTCCGGAAGTGATAAGCCTGGCAGGTTGGTGTGTTTGTTCGGATGTTTATCGTGGACCCTCCGTATGGTGCAGCTCACGACGAAACAGAACCGCACTCCTAGATTATAGCTGTTTAGAAGAACACAAAAAAACGTGTCTTATATGTTTTCCTCCGTCGTATGACATGGATATGTGACGTGCTTATGTATCTACGCCATTGCATTAAAGAAAAAAATAACGCGCTAGTTGGTCTGCGTAGACCTACGTGAGGACAGTGTTTTTATGCGGGACTTTTTATGAATTACTTCTATCATTCCGTAATTGGCATATCTTTCTCAGAAAATGACAACACTGTTTGATCGCTAGAGAACAACTAACTTTAAATAGCACGCAAATGTAATTTTTATGCTACCCCACTCATTAAGGAAATAGCTGCAATAGCATATTGTTGGGTAATATTGGTTAATGTTACCTATGAATTGAACTTAACTCGGCTATGAGGATTAACTTGTTGTTGATGATGTAGTAGTTAGATGATTTAATGTTGGTAGCTGACTATATAGTGACATTTAATTGAAGCATGGTTCTTGTTGTTTCAGACTTTCCAACATGGTAGATTCGGACACTGATCCAGAGTTGGTGGACTGCGACAGACTGGGGGCCAAAATGGTACGTTTGTAAATGATAATTGCTGACGTGAACGTTGGTTGGTGCTTATCTCGTAAGCGAACCATTTTACCGTTTTTGTCAAATACTTTTTTTTACTGTGTCTTGTAAACTCCGACTGCAGACTTTTTTATTTCTCCGACATTTTTTCCGGTGTAACTTATATCGTTGTGTTCGTCATGTCGACCAGTTACTATATTATCAGTTATTAATAATGTCAGATGGAAATGAGTCAGAATTTAATTAAGTCCCTTGTGTGTTTATCAACTTGTTGATGTGTGCTCTTTCGGATTCAGGCTGGGTGTTGGTTAAAGCACGTTGGGACCACTTAAAAAAGGGCTTTATAAAATAAATATGATATATAGCCCTTTTAAGTGGTCCCAACGTTCTTTTACCAACACCCAGCCTATATATATATCCCCCCAAAAATCTGGTCGTTGTTCATAATATTTTTTCAGAAAGTGTAAAACCTAATTTGATCCCGTTTCTGTAATGTTTTTTTGTCTAATTATGGCAGTTTAAAGCATTTTTTGTGGTTTGCTTGAAAATGATCTATTCATTTATAAAATGTAATTGTTTGTTTCAATGAAGAGCACTGTATTGCATCAGGTGCAATTGGTTTTACCAATACAAATGAGCAGTATGCCACTTCATCTCTAGTGTGCCATTAGTTTATAGTCCGTCTTTGACAAATGAGCCTTAATACTACCTAACTTTAGTTAACATAAACTAGTTGATGCTTGTTAAAAATGCTTGTTAAATAGGCAGGCAGTACAATTTCATTTAGCGCAACGCCATTGCATTAACCACATTTTCTTCCTCAGATGTATCACAATGCCATTCCTTTTGAACCCCTGCAACCTCGAGGTAAGAAATATTCTTAAGTCTGACTTTGAGTTTCAAGGGAATATGCAAAATGTGTATTTCCAAGAACATATTGACGTTAAGATTGTGGCTTTGATTCTTTAAAAAAAAGATAAAACATCAGTCGTATGAACAGAAAATATATTATTTTCTTAGTGTCAGAGTACTGACTCTATCCACTAAGGTTGTAAAATACTGAAGGTTGCGGTGCCCTTCATGCGCTGACTTCTGTCATCAGAACAAAACAATCTATGTAAAGGGTATCATCCTATCTAATGTAAATGGAATCAACCTTCGAGATGTTAATGTTACCTAGATAATGGTTCTAACATGACTAACCACTGCACATGTTGTCTCAAAGTTTGGTGATACTTTCTGCCGCCTCCCCTGTGTTAGCATCAGTTAAGGGCCGAGATGCTTTTTATCCTGTTTATGCATTCGCTATAACCTGGTTTTAGCGTGGGCATCGATTGTTGGATGATCTCCGCGTTAATATTGTTTGTATTCATTCTGATGGAACTCTACTCTGTCTAGTCGTAAACAGGACCGTCTGCTATTGGAGACTTCGAACAATGTCTGTTCCGAAAGTGGGTTAAAAAATGACTTTAATGTTCTACCTTGTCACACATATTCTTATGTTGCAGATGCTATATTTGAGCAATGGAATAAAATCCCGGTGGGTTTGAAAAAGACAGCTTCCCAATTGATGCACGTGTGTGCCTTTTGGTACCACATTCTGCTGCGTCAGGAGGATCACTCCACCACACGCTGGGCTATACAAGTGGGCTTCATTGACTCCAAGTAAGTCATGTGACAACACCTACAAACTGGTGGTGAAGGGAAAGAAAGAACCTCATTCAGAAACTCAGGCTGTGGTATAAAATGTCAATTTTTATTACGTTTTATGATGTTTCACTCTTAATACCCAGCGGCGTAAGAAACTTGATGGAACATGGTTTGGGGGAAAAATAGCAGTTCTAAATGACCTCCCTGACATATTTTGCTGTATCTAAATCAAACTTAAGTAGAAAGATTCCATATCTCATTTAGCCAGAGGCACTCAATGAGGAAGGCTATTTTTTTGTTTTCTTAACCAATTTTTTGAGATGCAAAGAGGATTATAATATGATTAAAACCTTTGAACCTCAGTTTCCTACAAAAATTATTACAGTATTATGTCTCAAATTTTCCCTTTTAACCTTTTCTTTTCTTCCAGTGTCGGCAACGACTTGAGTTTGAAGAGACTGCGCAGGATTGAAATATTGGAAGCTATCCTCAGAGCAATGGAGAAAGGATGTGTAGGTTTCCTAGTCCTTCTTACTGGTAACATTGTGCGAGAAATGCAGGGTTTACGGTTAAAATGCTCATGTTGTCAAACTTTCTTTCTCCAGCTCATGGACGATCAAACCAGGCACATGATCTGGATAAGTAATAAATTCAACTTGGTAAGTCAAGTTCACGCTTTTTCTCCATTGACACGCAACTTGAATAGCACTTGGGGTAGCGTCAGCCAATCTCATTGGGTAGCTATACGACGTTTAATTGTTTTTACTTGGGCGATTTTGCATACAGCGTAATAAAGCTGAGCCCTTGCCTCGCCCACTCGCTCAACCAACGATTCATTGTGTCTTTCATAAAGACTGACAAGGCGCAGCCACAGCCTAGTCTATCATGGGTGTGACTCTGTTTTAGAACATTGTAGTTTCTGTACTGCGTATCCACTCCCAACAGTCCCTTCGCAATACAAAGATGTACTCTTATTGCCTGGTAAATGGACTCTTTGCTCGTTGGTGGCGTAATAAATATTTTATTCGTGACATGCCTTTTTCCATTGTTTGAGAGCAAGTTAAGTACTGCTGCACCCCGTGCTTGCTCTATATACACCCTATCGTGATCTAAACCAGAATATCCTGTTTTGTGCGCATTGATTTTAGTAATTTATTTCAGCAGGTCATCCTTAACAAGATCGTCGCAAAATGATTAGGTGTCGGGCTGATGACAATGTTGAGGAGTTGTTTTGGTTAAGGTGTGTTTTGTTGACTGATAACTCTCTGTTGTCAGCATGTTTCAGAGGCCCTGGACGATGCGTTGAGCTGGCTTGAATGGACAGGAGAGCACAGCATCAAGCAGCGGGTTCAGGAGCTGGGCCCCACCAGGAACTGCTTTGATGCCCTGCAACTCGTCTTCACAGAGTGTAAGAACCACCGTAGAGTTAGGTGGTGCCCACATGCTGTGACTGCAGGGCCTGATGTATTGTTTGACTCTCAGCTGTGCTCTCGGTTCTCTACAACCATCTCACTTTCAATATTAGTCCACTAATTCCCAAAGTGTCAGTGATGGGAAGGTTCAAGTTTATGTAGATTCCTAGGAGGCAATTTCAGTAGTTTTTTTTTTTTTTTTAATATTCCATGTAGTTTGTAAACTGTTCTGTATCTAAACGTCGTGAATTTTTCCCACTAGATGCTCACTATACACATGCCATGGGTGTTAACAGGGTGGATTTTATGCAAGAGCTTTCACTAGGCACTAACCAGTGCACTATTGAGGTAAGACAACCCCTGTATTTGATCATATCGTGTCTATTGGTTGTGGATTCTGTTAGCGGCTGGCACATATTGGCCTACAGCAAATTTTCCTAATGTCATTGTATTACTGGTTCCCATAGAACTTATTTTAAACTTCTTTCAAACCATCTTTTTGGATCCACCAGGTAGTGTTGGTAGGCAGATTAAAGTATGTATTGAGCCCTGGCTGTGTGAGAATTTTCCTCTGTGGTGCCACTATGTCCCTTGAATCTGATGGTACAGCAGAGAACCTGTGTTCTTGCTACCAGTTGCAATACCACCAAGCATGTGAACAAAAACGTATGCAAGCAACACTCCATTTGAGTTTTTGGGGGAAGAAATGTATCTTGCGCATGGAATAAATCGTTCAACACTGACCTGGAATTGAAACCATGGTCTGCTATGTTCGCCCTGTTTTTCTTTTAATGCATTACGGCCGTGCAGGTGATCCTGTATAACTGAATGGGTCTTCATGCTCCCTAATAGATATAATTATTTAGTTAGTTGGGCTTGTCTAAATAGCATTACATGGCGGTGAGTGGTATGTTTCATAAAAACTGTGATATTTGTAATAATTTAGAATTCATATTTAAGAGTACTAAATTATTTTGCTAAGTTTTCTGGATACTTTACATCTGTTATTGGTTTAGGAATACATCTGGCATTGGTGTCAAACTGAGGATTATATATGCATATATCTGTACATGTGATATTATGAACAACACTGTTTGAAAGACTGCTTTCCATGTGCTGATGTCTTTTCTCATGACTAATATTTTACCCAGGCCTACTCCGTTGTCCGATGTGGTTGACAAACCAGTGTACTTTCCCTATTTGGAAATATTAATGTAATTTTCTTATGTCATCAGAAAAGTGAAGAGATGAAAAGTAAAGGAAATGATAATTTTCAGAAAAAGAAATATGATTCTGCAGTCAAGTATTATTCAAAAGCGATCAAATATAAGTAAGTTGCATGTTGTTTTTTTACATGTTCATTGGACGTTTAGGGCAATATAGTCAAGGAAAAAGTGTGTCTGTGTGTTACATTTTTATACCTTTTCGATATTCTTTGATTATTTGTCCAACACCCATGTGTGTTGTTGATTTCAATGTCCTTTTAACCATTTATGCATTTCTATTTAATATTGTAATCTGTCTTATATTTCGGCAACTAAATAATCTAGCGTCTCTAGCTACACATATTTGTGAGTTTACACAACTAAACAATCTAGCGTCTTGTTAGATTAGTCTAAAATGTAGTGTAATGTAAACAAGCCCCATGTCATGTGAAGCTTAAATGCCTGTTGACATTACAAAGGTGACAATAAATCTTATTTTGTATAATAATTTCCATTTTGCCATTCAAACCTTTTGTTTGCAGTTGAACATAGTTACGTTTAAACTAATGGTTAACCATAATTATGGCTAGTGAGCTGAGTTTTTGTGCTGCTTGGCAATTACTTCCTTAGCAATGTACATTGTGTTCTGCCAGTACAGAAAAAAACAACGTGGTAATAGTAGGAGCTGTTAGGGCTACACCCCCAGTAAGGGCTACATAAAATGTTCTATTACTGCAGCAAAGGCTAGCCTACTAGACAATGGGTTGCAGTCTTGACAAAGTACATATGCCTAGGTTATTTCCTGTGTCTCGCTGCCTCACAGCTTCTTTATTAGTTTAAAATAAACCGGCTATTTTAATTTAACAGATGTTACGGGAGGCATCCAAATAAATGTACTGTATTAGTAAAAAAAAATGTACGCTTACTCAATCAAGTAAATTACTAGTAGCTGGTACAACTGGACACATTCCTGAGGATAATTCAAGTGCTGTTTGCTGACTTTGTCCTTTATAGATGATTTGTTTTCCTGCCCCTGCTTGTTGCTATGACGATTATTGTTGCCTATAAACATATTTTGTATTTTTTTTGTAATCTGATCTGTATTTTTAAATAGTCATTTTGGGGCATTTGTTTTGAGTGCCAGCTCTAGCTATATTTTCATTTAACAAAATTTGCATGTGTTAACACAATTCCACTACTATAATATTGTAGTGTATACACTAATTCCTTTTTGGTTTTGGAGATCCAAAGGGTGTACATTTTAGTTGGACTTTGATGTGCTCTTTAATTCATTAACAAATGTCTTAGTCAAAGATTGTATATAACGAAGATGTGCAGTAAGTGTGTCAAAAAAAACGAACTCCGATCGCAATATTCCCCATTTACCCTGTGAATCTGGTCTGGCATCAGATAGTATAGAATACTTGGTACTCTTTGTGTGTCTTGTGTAATAATTGTTTGTTATTTTTCAGCCCTTACAACCACATCATTTATGGGAACCGAGCCCTTTGCTATATCCGTTGTGAAAAATATCTGTAAGTCCTTCTAAACTTTAAACGCATTGTAAACAAACCTGTTTGTGTTGGACAAATTGAAGTAAGTAATATGCGTCGTGTTTTTGCAGAAAAGCTGTTGGTGATGGAAAACGAGCCGCTTTGTTGCAACCAGAGTGGGCAAAGGTAAATGTCCCCTGAGATATTTCGGAAATTATCAAACGTTCTGCTAAAATAACATATTTTACTTAACTTTTAGTTTGTCTGTCCAGCTAGCTTTATACTTTGAAACTGTAACCGTGTTTAAACCTTTATTCTTAAAGAATAAAGTGCCTTTGGAAAGTAAAATGTTACTGCCCAAAGCATGAAACTATAGAGAGGATGTGTGATGGATCTCTTGTGTGTCAGGGTCACTACCGGTATTGTGAGGCGCTGTTCCTCCTGGGGGAGCATAAATGGGCAAAGGAGGCTAACGAGTGGGCCCTCAGCCTGTGCAAGTCTGACCCAGAGGGTAGGAAGGACCTGCTGCAGCAGCGTGACAAGTTCCAAATGGAGATGAAGGAGATCAAAGGTATTGGCAAAACTGTCACTCATTCTTGCTGGCACGTAGAGATTGAAAGTGACCCATCAGATCCACTGAAAGTATTAAACATTTTAAATAATTTGTTGCGGTGGCATGTTTACTTTGTTGCTCGAGGATTTGCAATTTTTTTTGACGGTAGATGTAGTCAGGTTTTGCAAGATTATTCAATTCGGGTTAATGATTTTTTTTAATATTCTGGTTATATAACATACATTTGTCTTAATTTGTAGTTGTAAGATCCAGTAAAACTTCAGCTATGAGTGTCGGAAGGAAAAGGTATGTTCTTTTAATTTAGAAATTGCCTTCGTCAATAAACAGCAGTAATGCGTCTGTGGATTGTTCAGCATTTGTGTGACCTTGGTGTGTTCTTATCTACAGGACAGAAAGTACCACCAGAGCCAACAATGTAGAGACGCCACAGCCGACTGTGAAACCTGTTAGTAGGGTTGTGAAGAAGGTCAGTTACTCAGACTGGAGTCTAAACTTTCTTATTCCCTATCTCTTGGAATTGAGTTGAAATGCAAAGAACTACAAGAGGTGTGTATGTGTGTGCGTATGTGCATATACCTCTTGTGTTCTTTACATTCCAACTCTGTTCTTGTACCCTGTGGGACAAGCATGTTGGTATTTTTACTAAAAGATATATTTTGCCAAAGTCCCACATGTACTCTTACTTACCCACAGAAATAAACATTTTTCTGATTCAAGATTTTATTGTTGCAAATGTTCTATTATTGATTTATAGGCTTACTTAATAATTAAGGGAAACCAGATTCAACAGAATATTATGTTCTCTTCGTATTTTGTGCAAGGTTACAGTTAGCAAACATGACACACATGTTGCTGTTATAGCCACTAAGATTTCATTCATGAGCAGAACACAAATACTAAGCCATTGATTTAGCAATGAGTATGAAAACAGTACAATTTATTATCACTCGTATTCGAGCAGTAGCCAAAACACATGATAAAATGTAGTGATAGTTGTGACTAGCTTTGTTTTTGCCCCAAACAATGTGAGACTCTTGGCATGAAGATAACGTTGGAACTGATTGAAACAGTTGAGGACCTGAGCCCTCTGTCTCGACTTGCAATGTTTATTTCTGATGTCTGTGTCTATCATGTCACCCCTAAACCTAGGGCTTGGGCGTCGAAGTGGGAGGTCCAACACAACCAGGTTAGAGACTTGTCTATATGATAGTTTTAAGAAATATTCAGACCCCATTAATTTCCCCCCAGAGTCTGTTGAGTTATTGACTATTATATCGTATTTGTAATTGTTGTATTGTTTTATTGCCATCAATTTACACACCATACCATGTAAAGACAAAGGATTTTTTTTTTTTTTTTTAAAGATACTTTTGCCAATATACCAGTGTCCCAGCAGCTGAAAGCATCCCTCTAGCATGCTTCACTGTAGGTATAGTATTAGCCCAGTGACGAGTGCTACCTTGTGTGCCAGGTGTAGGCATGTTGGCAGGCATTCTGACCTAATAGTTTGGACTCAACCAAACAATGGAAGGTTTGTGCTCAGTCCTTCAGGTGTCATGTCATGTGCAGTATGGTTGTGCTTTTGAGCTGGTTGTCCTTCTGGCAAGCTCTCCCATTCTGCAGAGATTCGTTGCTGCTCTGTGACAGTGCCCATTGGGTTTTAGGTTTCATCTGTGACCCTGCCCTGTTTGGCTGGTCAGTGACCTCTAGGACAAGTCTTGGTGGTTTCACATTTTTAATTTCACAATGATTGAGCCTACTGTACTCCTGGGAATTATTTTCAATGCTATTCTTATGATAACAATTCCCAGATGTATGTCTTGATCAGATGTCTAAATGATTATTTTCTGACATGGACTGTGAAATCTGGGACGTAATATAGACAGGTGTGCCTTTAAAAAAAAATGTGTACGATAAATTGATTTGCTAAAAATCACTTTAAGCAATCACTACTTTAAGCAATTTGTAGAAACATCTTAGGCCACAGGAACACAGGTTGCATGAGCTTCATTTGGAGTGTCAGGCATGAGTTGCAGTTGCAAATTAGAATTTGTTTTCAATCGGCCAACCTGGTTAAATAAAGATTACATTAAAATGACATTTTAATATTTTTGGACATTTTTCAGTTTTTCAACTTTTAATAAATTGGATCACATTTATGGAACACTTTTTATGGACAATTGCTGTGTCAATTCATGGCAATTTATATAAATTAGGTCTACTATTATAAATTTTGGAGAACACAGAGGGTTCTTTATGCTTTTCAAATGCCCTGTATATCGACAACTGTTTTTGGTTTGTGTATTTTAATGGGCTATATATCACATTTCTACATGACATATCTGAAGTAATGCTGGAAATAATAATGTTTCACAACATGTGATTTGGGGAAATAGATTTTTAATGGTCAACGGAAGGAACACTGGCTTCTGTTGGCACATGGAGAAGATGAATCTGTTCTACATCCACGTCACAAACTGGATCATCCACTTTTACACCTATTGACTATTTGAGGGTCAAAATCTCTCACTTTATGTTTGCCCAATTTCTATACAGTTCAGTGATTTTCAGTTCAAGTGAGAATCTGCAATGATTAGTGTCTGTGATTATTGAGTCACTATTCCAGTTAGTTTAACTTAGTTTATCAATGTTTTTTGTGGGGAAATTCGGTTTTCCACTTCATACATAAACCAAGAAATTATGTAATTAAATAATTTTAAAAGCTTTTTAACTATGTGTATTAGGGATTTGATATGCAATTCTTCTAGCTGCCACATGGAATAGACATTCTACATTGTCTAGGATAAAATAGTGATCTAGTTCCAGATCTCCATATTACCGTTTACTTTGCGTTGGTCGTGGTCAAGAGTTAAAATACGTAATTAGAACTCTCAGTAACAAGTTATCTGTCTTCTCTACGCATTAGGAATCGCACAACTAGATCTGGGTTCAGTGCGGTTTATTCAACGAGAGCAGAAACGAGAACGAAACTTAGTCAGCTTATAACTATTTGAAAAGGCCGCCCCCAGTACCCACAATGCACTTCCAGTACTTCAGAATAAAGGACATTATGTACACAGTCTATCACAAGCAATTAGGCTTTTATAAAGCACATTGTAATGGCAATTTATTATAGCAAGCCTGCTCTTCAACATACATACAGCCCCATTTAATGCAGGATTTTGAGTATTGCGATGGTGCTCTTAAATGAAGTATGTTTGTTGCAGGCTAATGCTCACTCATATGAATTATGAAGTCTTTGTTATTGTGACACAACTGGGTGTTGTCTTCCAACCGGTTGTAACCTTTGGGTTGTTTTTACTTCCTTGAGCTGTTTAAGAGCACATCTAACTTTATTTTCAGATTTGGTGGATAATACCAAAGGTACTAAAGACGCAAAAAGGTATTTCTTTACGATCAAATTGTCAACAGGTTTGCAATGAAGTGTGTGAGTGTGTGTGTCTGTGTGTGTTGTAGCAGGAAGGATGTGTTCACAGTTCATTGTATTTGTTTTTGTTCTGAACAATTGACTCCAGGTTGCTACTCCCAATATGTACATAATCTGTAATCTGTTTTAATTTCAGAGAAATGGCTGATAAAACAAGCAGTAAACCAGAGCCCAATGTGTCAGAGAAACTTAAAGGGAAGAGCAAAAATCTGCATTCAAAGGAGAAGGTACGTACTTCAAGCTTTTTCTGGATAAAAATGGGTTTGGTGATTGTGCCTGACAGAATTTTGTCCTGCAGTTCTGACTACTTCGGCACTGCAAGCATTTTAGAAGTTGCTTCACTGTGTAATTATTGCTACAAAAGGTTCTGACGATAGTCCCATCAACAAAAATACATCTCACACTTCGATTTCATTTTAAGTACTTTAGCAGATGCTCTTATCTAAAGCAACTTGTTGTTAAATGGATGGAAAGGATTACTTAATTTTAATAAAAGGCCAATTCATCATTGAAATATGGTGATCAAAACAGCTGTAATGTCATACGTTAACAAAGTGCTCGCTTTCCGCTATGTCTTGTTATGAGAACATGCCATGTTTCGACCTAGAAAACTATTTTGAATAGCCATTATTGTGCTGGGTGTGTTAAATAGCAGTTTAATCCCCACAGATCCACAAGCCTGCACTGTATTTAGCAGCCGATTCTTATGCTAGATTGCTACTGATTCGTATGCCGTTATCCAAACCTGGTGACATGCGCCGTTCGACTGATTGCAGAGTACTCAGAGGCGCACAAACACGGGTTAGCGCTACAGTCACATTTCTACTAGCCTGTGTTATATAAAATGTTTTTTTTATTTGTATTATTGCTGAGTCATGTAATTTTTTACTTCTCTTATTTGGAGGACCTGGAAAGAGGTTTGATGGTCCGCCTATGGGTTTCAGTGATGGAGAAACTCAGCATAATGTCGTAGATGAGTCCACAACAGTAAAAAACTAAAACACATTTTGTAAGAACGGTTTGGGCTGGATGTTACAACTTCTTGATGTCGTTGAAGTCCGTCCTCCCAGTTGTTTGTGAAAAAAAACAATAAATCCCTTTCTAGTGACACACTGATACCCTTTCCTTCTCTAGATGGTAACTGTCAGCTCCGGAGTTTCTAGTTTGCGGGACCGTCTGGTGTCAGTTGTGCAGGAAGCCCACACGGCCTTATCCGACCAGCGTTATCACAACGCAGCGCACGCCTTCTCTACTGCTCTCAGTATCCTGGAAACCAGCATGTTAACGGTACGACACAGAACCATATCCGTACCACCGCCCTGGTTGGGTTTGGTACAAAGTGATTGGGTCAAGCACAAATTATATTCCACACCATTCACACTCTTAACCTGGGTAATGACATAAAGGACCTCTATTAAAACTGTGGCCTTGATGCGTAGCCAAATGTGTTTAGCTGAGAGAATGCCAAGAGTGTGGAAAGCTGTCACATTTTAAAGAGTGTAAAATAGAAATGTGTCTTAATTTTGTCTACTACATGATTCCATATGTGATTTTTCATAGTGATGTCTATACTATTCTTGAATTTGGAAAATTGCAACAACAAAAAAATATATAATATTGAAAACCGTTAATTTCTTTCTCTTCCCTAGGAACTGGGTCTCTGTGCTCTTGACCATGTTGTACTTATTTATGGCCATGCCACAGCTCTGACACAACTTGGTCAAACTGAGGTAAGTAGTGATCATTAGCCACCAAACAACACAGCTACTCTGCGTCAATACGGTCTTCACTGCTTCACTAGTTGTTTCATCATATCTATTTTACTTTTTAGCAACTTGCTGAGGCTCTGAAGGACTTTGAAAAGATCAGAACCTTTAAAGAGCGAACGTTTCATTGTCTGTTTTTCTACGGCGTTGGAAAAGTCTATCAGAAGGAGAACAGGTAGATACTGATGGGATAATGTATTGTTTATAGGGCGATCAATGATAGGTGTTTATCAATAGGTATACTGACACATTTTCTTTCTCCACCCTTTAGATTTTCAGTTGCTCTCAAACAGTTTTCTGATTCTATGCAAGTGGTCAAGAAAAATATAACCCCTGGTATACTGACCTGGCCCACCACAAAAGTTATTGTTGAAGAAACTAAAGCAGGCTATTTCAAGGTATGTAATTATACATGATCCCACTGGAGTTTGGATATATTCAACAGTCTAAATTAGGACGGACATTTCATTGTTAGCCATTATTTTAAAATGGATCCCCTTGTCGAAATAGGAGCTTCTTGAAGAATCCATAGAAATGTGCACGTTTCCACCTAAACCAGATGCTATTTGTCGGCATCAGAATTGCCATGGACATTCCAAAATAGAGATCTACTTTACAGATCCAGATTTTAAGGTAATTGTGTTCAGTCTAAACACTTTTCTAATTAAATTTGCCATCACGTTCACTCGCGCTAACTCCTTTCTTTTTCTTATAGGGTTTTATTAGGATGAGTTGCAGCCAAAGCTGTAAAGTGGAATATCATTTAAGCTGTTGGAAGAAGTTGAAAGCAACAGAGTTCTCTGATAAAGTTGAAAAGGTAATATCTATTTGTATCTTGCATGGTCAATTAAACACCATTTTATATTGTGTCATAGGGCTGTTCTGCACTCATGTCTGTTTTTTACCCACAGGAATTCCTGCAGGATATGTGCTTTACTCCAGACTGCAGCAGTAGAATCTGTCATATTGTAATCTATAGTTCAACAGGGCTTGTGAAATGTGAGGTAAGGGATTTCTTTAGTTGGGATGTTCTGGTATATTTACATCTAGCTTTGTTTGCTTTCCTGGCCATGATCTGCCAGACAAGGGAGTGACTTACTAGTTATGTCTTGGTCACCTGTGGCTGCAGCTGTTCCCCCCTTACCCACATTACAAATTCGTTGCTGAGCTGGAAACCGAGATCAACCCCCCAGGTTTTTTAAAGACATTCCAACATCTGTATTGCCAATGGTTAACACACCCAAGTCCCTGCTAACACTGCTGGGGAGAGAAGAGTTCAGTCAGGCAAGATCCTGGATATGTGGTGGTTTCAAACTGTTTTATGGTTACTGAACTTAGCTCTGCCTGAAGTATCTGCTCGTGAGTATCGTACCAAGTCTGTGGACTTGCACACGCTCACCAGCATGACATCCCAAACCCAGCTTGTGATTGGTGGAGCTGGGGGTTTCTCACAACAACCTGTTTTATGAAATGTTATTGGTTTTGTGCTTAATCTAATACCTATGTTTGTCTGTTTAGTTTGAAGCTTCTGTTAAAAAGCTTACCGGTATCGTGAAATTGAGAGTAAAGCAGGAATGTACCAGGTAAGCTGATCCCAGAACTGTGCTTAACGTGCTTTGATTTCAATGACCAATGCAAGTTATCAAACATCACATTGAACAGCACCTCCAAGATGTGTATTTTTCAAGAGTATTTTTACAATTGCAGTTGTTTCTGTAGCTTCTTAGTGTTTATAAGGTTTTTTTGTTTGCCAGCCTCAAGAAGTTGAAAGCCAAAAATGACCGTAAGCTCAGACGGAAGCAACGTAGACAAGAGGCTTCAATGGCCTCACAAGACAAGAATGATCAGATCATTTTGGAGAACCAGGAGACCAGTGTTGTAGATCAGGAGAAAGGTACAGACATCCTACATATTATCATATGCTACATCAAACCTTCTAATTTCTAGAGTGACTCGTTTCGCTGACCTCACACTAAAATAATTTGAAGGTGCGACTGCTATTGTTCATATAAGCGTTCAGCTACATGCCCAAGGCTGTTTTGACAAAGCTACAGTATCTTCTGTACCTAACTGTTGAACACTTTTCTGTAGCTTCGTCATCCACCTGGCTGTCTTACGGGGACCGTGTTCTACTTCACATCCACAAGAATAGGGAACTGTTCCGGGATGAGAGCCACAATGTTTCTGTCCTGATGGAGTACCTGAAGCCATGGATGGACCTTGACCAGTTAAAGGGGAATAAGCTGTGTCTGTTTGAAAGTAGGCAGCCAGAGACACTGGGGGATGTGGTAGATCTCCTCCTGGAAAGGAAGAACCGGGTTTGGGCCCGCATATTTATCCAGAGCCTGAGCAGCTGTCTGGACACCAGCTCCAAGCTGCATGACTGGGCCCAAGAACTGGAGAGAGCAGGTCAGCACCCATAGCATTTCCCCAGTTGACCTTCGGCGTATGTCATCTCCGGTTGCATCGCTGTGTCCCCTTACACCACGTGGGTCCGCCACGATTTCGCTTCACATTTCGTCTTCTCATTCCCCCCCACAGGCCTAACTGCAGCTGGACTGTTCATTGACCGTTATGCTGCACATCTGGAGCAGCTGGATTTGGCTCCGTTGCTCAGCTTCGCCCCCCTGCAAGACGTGCTTATACAGCAGTTTGGAGCCATGCCCTCGTTTTTTAGCAGTTTTGGCCTTACTGTAACGGAGTATCTAAAGCAGGCCCCTACACATGAGAGGAGGTTGTTTATCTGGACATTAGAGGAACACAGAGACCTGTATTCAACCTGCCACACTGTGCTGGATGAGTATTTTGAAATTATGGGTAAGAGTTTGTTTTTTGTGTTGTACATGGAAGATAGAATTGCGATGTACTTCTGCGGGTCTTTTGGCTTAACGTGGTTCTTCACCTTCTTTAGATGGACATTCTATAGTGAATAAAAAGACAGAGATTGAAAATAAACTTGTGAGTATTGATTATTGGATGCACCGTTTAAACTATTTCCCCATTTTAACCAAGGCCCTATTTGTGTTACGCGTAACGTGTCACTAAAACCCTCATTTTCAGAATTCACCTAAGACTAAGAACCGAAGTCGCAAAAAGAAGCAGAAGGACCCAAAGGGGGTAAGCATTAGGACTTGCATGCATTACTTCTATTTGGCAAGTGCTCATTGTGACAACAAGTGTTGGAATTAGGCCAACGGACTTATTTAGGCATCATTGTGTGTCCAGGACATTCATCTGATTGTCCCATTTTTCCCAGGTCATTGTCCTGTCGGGAATGAGAGGTGGAACTACGAGAGAGGAGGATGATAATAATTTCTTTGATCCTGAAGACTCTTTGTAAGTAGTCAGCGTTTTGAAGTAAACTAATCCTAAAGCCTGCAGAATGTCAACCCCTCGGCTCGTTCTCAACCGCTCACCCCCTCTCAGCAGAATGTTTAGTGACCCCGGTGATCTATTCAGCATTCCCCATCACCTTCGACATCAACTGGCGGAGTTTGAAGGCGAGTACGATAACGGAGGTCGTAGTACCCACTACAAGATGATATTGGACAACAACCCTGACCCGACCAAGGAGAGTTTGTACGAGTGAGTGCCTTAACGCTATTCCTCATTTTGCTTTTGGACAACGTGGTCCAATCAATTTTACGGTCGTTTTTGAGGTTGTTTCAACGGTTCTTTTAGTTCTAAGGACTGCGTCTCCAATAACCTGCTTTCTTTTTCTCAGCTACTTTGCCCAGATCCTGGATAAATATGGCCCGCTAGAGACCCACAACGCTCTGCTGGTGGGCGAGTTGGAGAATTTTCCCCCTGACGCCCAAAAGAAGATCCAGGATGCCGGCGGACTGAAGTGTTTCCTCCTGGAATCGCTGCGCTTTGTCATGATGGAAAACCATGTGGGCCTAATGAAGCACGCTGTGTCACTGCAGGAAGCCAACGCTCACATTATGGATGATCTGGAATCAATGGACGATATCTCCGGTGGTCTACCTCTTAACCCTTGTGCTTATGACTTCCTCCCTCAAGACCCTGGTCTTTGGGACTATAATGGTATGATAGCTACTATTCCAAAACAGCCTATCCCGGTTCCCGTGTGCCCTACGCTTCCCAGTCCATATGTTCTCCTGGCTGCTAACGGAGTAGCGAGTGCGTATGACAATTCCTATGATAATCGCGACCTGGTGGACCTCGAGGGCTTAGACCTTTATGTTAGCGATGTGGAAGAACAAGGACCCTGTGAGGCTGTTCCAGCTGCTGTTCCACATGCCACAGTGTCTGGAAAGACTGCAGCCGGAGTACAGGTTGGGAAATCTCCTCGGGGCATTTTAAAAGTTTGCAAAATGCTAGGGCAGGTGTAATGTCAGTCTTGTTTTCGGCAGGTATCAGCTTTTGCCGTCTTGAGTGACGTTTCTGTTAACACAGAGCCTTATGAGCTTTTCGAAGTGGAAAATGTGAGTTTTAAAATCGCTTATACCTATGCGAGTATTTAGCTCTTTTATATCATGCATTTTATATAATGCATTTTAAAATTTAACATGAAATGTGGCATGACATTATGCTGTTTTTAATAGCCTTGTGCAATGTTATTCTTTTGATTTGTATCCATGTTCTCTTCAAACTCCACCTGCACCTACAGATATTCCATAGATGTCCCTATGTTTACCTATATTTTTAATGTGATGTTTTGGTTGCCTTGTTTCAGGGAGACATGACCAAGAAAGAGAAGCAAAAGGCAGAGTTTGAGCAGAAGATCAAACAGTTAAAGCAGGATTACGAATCGGTTAAACAAAGGCGTCAACAGGAGATCGCTACCCTGGAAGTACAACTAGATGAGGTCAACCATGCAGTTCAGGTAGGAAGAATACCTCCTTACTGGTGTCTGGAATGCTCCAGGCTGGAGTTTAACTAGGTACAGATCGAAGGGTCAACCCTGGTGTTTGTTGAGAATTGCAAAACCCACCTGGTGTCTGTGGGCAGCACTTCGCTCGACTTATTTCTTGAAAAGCTAAGTGTGTGTTTATGTTCTAGATCACACACAAAGAGCTGGGCCTTTTCCGGGAGAAGCTGGAGGAGGAGGTCAAGAAGAATCAGCAAGAGAAAAGGGAGAACCAAGACACAGTGAAAACCTTAAAGACCGAGATGAAGGAGCTGGCAGAGTCACAGGAGAGGTATAGATGAGCCTGCCTGCCATTGCTATTGAATATCTAGATGAGCGTTATAGGCCAACATCAGAGTCCTCTTCACAAGATCAACATTCTTAGGCACATCTGGACACATCTGGAGTCCTCATAGGTGTTAATAAAACCAATGTCCTTTCACAGTATTTCCAGGAGCGTCCACGAGAAGAACCGGGAGTTTGAGACTTGCATGAATAATTTCCTTGAGCTGTGGTAAGTTACGACCGAGCAGTTTCACTGCAGGTTGCCGTGGTGTCGCATGAAAAACATACGGTATAATCACCTGGCGTTTTGGTCATATGCTTCTGTAGCGTTGTGCTGCTGTTGTACTAAATGTGCTTCCATCCCCACAGTAACCAGTCGGCGGCGGAAAAGATGAGCCTGGAGGATGAAATGAAGAGGTGCCGAGACCTGTGTGCCAAAGCAACCAGGAGGTGCCAAGGAGCAGAGGTATGTCTGTATGGGTCACATGAGTCTGTGTTTCAGAGGTATGTCTGTATGGGTCACATGAGTCTGTGTTTCAGAGGTATGTCTGTATGGGTCACATGAGTCTGTGTTTGGTATATATGAGGACTTAAATGTTAGATGATGTTACTGATGCTGAGTGTTGTAGTGATATCCAGAGCTTAGTTACAGTTAGTCATTGGCATTAAACCTAGAACAGTCTTTCCTAACTGAATGATTTCCTGTTTCCTAGCTATCTGTTTTGGAGAACCAACGTAGGCACAACCTGCGCTGCCTCTACAAGTCTCGCTCCGATGCTAAGGCCATTCTGGCCAAACTCCAGGAACTGGGTTCCAGGTGGGAGTTGGTTACATTAACTACAGGATAGACTGATGCCCCACATACAGGGTGGCGTGCTGTTACCCAGAACCAGTTTGCACCAGATCTAACCGCCTACTGTTGGTTCAGGGTCTTTCACAGCATTCATATATGCTCTACTTCCTCAGATTCCCTTCCCAACATCTTCAGTTGGCAACGGATGCTTGGATTGCATGTTTTCACGAAGCAGACGATAAAATCTGCGCAACTGAGGTAAATAATTCCTGTAGCTTCAACTATGCAATTTCCGTTAGCGCCGGTTTCAGTAGACTTTGGAACAAACTGGCCACGATTTGTGAGTCGTTTCTGTCGTCTTCCATAGGCCAAGTACCAAGAGCAGATGGAGCAGGTGAAGAGGGGAATCAGGCTGTGCACTCTGCCCCTAGTGGCTGTACCCAGCACCCCCCGGCCCCCACCTGTACCGGTAAGACAATGCACAACCAGGTTTGAAGTGTGGTAAAATGTCCTAAACCAATCCATCCCATAGTCCTGTTGGACTTTCCTTGTCTGGCTAACACAAGCTGCACTGGGCAGGTAGACGGGTTATAATGAAAAGCAACCTATTCAAATGTATTAATTTTCAAGTCAGTAAGAAACTCCCTTTTCACATTTTCTCCGTTTAAAATGACATTGGTTTATGGTTTAAACTTTTTTCCTATTTTGCTGCAATTGTAAGTCCTCACCCATCCAGTGATAGTATAGTGATAGTACAGTGATAGTACAGTGATAGTACAGTGATAGTACAGTGATAGTACAGTGATAGTACAGTGATAGTACAGTGACACTGACGCCTCTGTAATGAAGATTCCTTTTCTGCCTTGACAGTTGCATTATGACCACCTGTTGTCAGCCGGCACCTTGTTGATGATCTTGTATTTGCACAGCCTTTCTCCCAGATGCACCCAGACCCCACCCCCTCCCAGATGCACTCAGTCCCAGACCCCACCCCCTCCCAGATGCACTCAGTCCCAGACCCCACCCCCTCCCAGATGCACTCAGTCCCAGACCCCACCCCCTCCCAGATGCACTCAGTCCCAGACCCCACCCCCTCCCAGATGCACTCAGACCCCACCCTCTCCCAGATGCACTCAGACCCCACCCCCTCCCAGATGCACTCAGTCCCAGACCCCACCCCCTCCCTGGTCCCCCTTGTTCCTCAATACACTGTCCTCCTGGTTGTTCCCTCTGCTGCCCCTCCCCTCGGCTTTGGCTGTCCAGAGCACAGGTTTCATCCACCAGGTAGCAATGGTTGACCCAACAGGGCCGCGCTGTCATTTTATGTATTTAACCTTTATTTAACAAGGTAGGACGATTGAGAACAAATTCTTATTTGCAACGGTGCCCTGGCCAAGATGAGACAAAAAAATTAGCAGGACAAGGTACATTTGCACAATAAGTACACAACACAAGAGTGCAAATAGAAATGGGACACAAGGCAATTGCCTCGGAAAGAGAAGAAATGTATCATAATGGTCCCAGAATGTACAGTGCTCTGTGTTGCCTTAATGATTCACATGGATTCTTTCCTAAATAACACAGCAAACCATTAGTATCTAGAGATCTGCATGTTCACACATTTTTGTCAGTCACCTTGTCAAACAGTCTTAGTCACCAGCTTCTGACAGTTCTTTCTGTTCGTTTCTTGTTTTGTCTTCCTGTCTCGTTTTGTCTACCTGTCTCGGTTTCTCTTTGTCTGTCTCAGATGCTGTTTCCCCCCCAGACTCACCAGCAGTTCCTGGGCCCCCAACTGCAAATGAGAGCCCCCATGTATGGCCAGCAGTGGATGCCCAGGGCCGCATCAGCTCCAGCCAGAGCCACATCAGCTCCAGCCAGGGCTCAAAGTTTTGCCTTCCAGCCAAACATTGTTGTGGATCCAGCTTCTGGTGTTAGCGGCTCTAGCATGAGGCCTTCCCAGCCACAGCAGAACCAGGCTTTCAGGCCACAGGCCTCGCAGCTCAACACGGTGTATGAGAAAATTCTGGGCCGCCTTCACAACATGTTCCCCCACTATAGCAGGTAATTGCACGCTCACAGCAAACACGTGTAATGGGTGTACAAGAGCTGCAGTATGTAATTGGTGTTTGTTTCAGGGACGTTCTGTCTAAGTTTATTGAAGAGATGCGCACAGACAATGGAGGCTCCCTGAGTTCCCTGTCCTATGAGGAGGTCATCAACAGAGTAGCTCAACTGATCCTGGACCACCAGGACACGGCCAGGGTAAGAAACCCAATACCACCTGGGACTGGAACCATGACACCTGTTGGCGTACTCGTCAAGTTGGTCTCCTTTCTCTGGAATGGGAGTCTTTCCATTTCAAATGTGTCCGGTTGTCATAGTCGCCTATTAATATCGTAGCTAGAGAATGTTTGGGCTTCAGTGAGAATGTGTGTCTGTGTCCAGGAGCGTCTGACCAGTGCGGCTAGAGGTGTCCCCGGGTCTCAGCTGTGTGGGACCTCTCCCCGATCCAACTCCCCCGCCTCAGTACGCGCCACAGGAACCCCCCCTCCTGCCTGGAAGACGGTGGCGTCCCACAAACAGTCCCAGTCCAAGGCAGTGAGTTCAGCACACCGTCAGACTCGCACAGCAATCGGTTGGTTGTGTTATGGAACCGTTTAATTGATGATTCCGGTGTCTCTCTAACAGCTGAACTTGGAGGATCCATGTATCATTTGTCATGATGAAATGTCCAATGACGATTTGTGTGTGCTGGATTGCAGACACAGCTTCCATGGAGAGGTAAGGCCGCCTTCAACGCGCCCGTATGTATGTCTGAATTCATGGCACTCAAGATCGGTTTGATCGTTAGTCACTCTCTTCCACCCACAGTGCATTAAGTCATGGCTGAAGGAACAAAGCACCTGTCCAACCTGCAGAGAGCACGTTCTCCTGCCGGAGGACTTCCCTCAATTGCCCGGAAGAATGCGGAGGGGCCACACACCCGCCACCTTCTAAAGACCCCCAGCTAGCACCTTGTAACCCTCTTAAGTTTATTCTTAACACCTCAACTCCATAACACAATATATCCTTAGTCGTTGCTTTTCATTCATGATAAACACTTAAATGTTGCAGTTGGGAGAACTTGGACCAAAATCTGGTATGATGATAAATGACGCCTCACTCAGGTTACAGACCTGGTTATTTTTGTTCAGCTTATTGTTTTTGAGCTTACAGGTTTGCCTTCATTTTATATTTTTGTAATTGACGATCTGTTAATTAATCACGACATTGTTATTGTTAAAGCATGATTTATTAATGCGTGGTGTAATTGGGCCTGCAATTACATATGCTTCACTAGTTCTTAAACCGCTCTTGCCAGGTGTAATAAAGTGAAACAGTCATTTGCTTTTTTGGGTTGCAAAACTTTTATGTAATGGAACGGTTTGAATCATTTAAATTTTATTATTTTAACACTCTTAATTAAATATAACTGTCAAAATTGTTGCGTCCGGCTGTATTTGCCTTAGGAGGTTTACGAGATGGATATATTACTTATTTGGTGCTGTGCAGTAACGCATTTTAAGTACAAAAAAAGTGTACAGACTGAACTATTTGACACCCCCATGAAACGTAGCGATTAATGTTTTACTGGTTCTTTATGCATTTCACACTTCTTTACCTTAAAGGAATTTTAGAATTGTTTGGGCTTACTCCAGCTCTGCATTCTGTTAACTGGACATGGTGACATTTGCATCAATGAACTTTGCTTTTATTTCGCTGACATTGACAGGTCAACTTGTTTGATGTATATTTGCATTTGCACTTATAAAAACACTGAGGGCCTTACGTGAAGTGGATTTGAAAGAATTCTATCAAATCAATTGAAAGGTGTAATTAAAAAGTAATGCTTATATTTCTACTGAAAGATATTTAATGAATTTGGCCTCAAACGCAGACCACGTGCACCCACAATATCTCTTAAGCACAAAAATCGTCCGAATCATGGGACGCAACTGAATTAGCCTGCTTGTTGTGTTCACCAGGATCTTGACCTGACAGCGGTTTGATGTTGTAGTGTATTCAATACGCAAATGCATATCTGTGGACACTTTCCTCTTCTTACATCATTTCAACTATTGTTAGTAGGTTTATATTTGCAGCCCAGCTTTCAACAAAAGCTGGAATATTATATTCACAATTGAGTTATACGGTTTATTTTACTATTATTTTACTATATTTCTGAATTGAAGACCCCTATATGACTGCGTGCACTTTCAGACAGTGTCGTCATTGTTCAGAGCAGAGCCACAGCTGACCGAAAATGGCATCTGCCAACACTTTAGCTTGGTCCAATATGGACTTCATGTCCTTGGTCATTTGAGATTGGTTGTTCCCAGGCTTGGTAAAGGCACTGCTTTGGCCAGCCTGAATATTGCAGTTGATCCTCAGTAGAGCTCCACCAACTCAGACTCGGCACAGCTTGAGAGGAAAGTTCTCTGTGATCAGATGGTCATCATGGAAGACAATCACCACGTTCACCTCAAACTCTACAGAGGAACAGAGAACACAATGTGACTGCTAAAGGAGAAATATTTATAGAAAACTGTGGTTATTTTATCAGCCAGAAATTATTTTGGGTACATAATCATAGTTGGGGCCCTGGGGTAGCACTTTCCAGACTGGCGTCAGTTGCAAATTGGAAAAGGATACCTTTCCAACAGCTACGCTAAGAGGATTTTACAAAAGAACCAAAGACTTTGCTATATTACATCTGGTGCACAACCATCTCACTCTTGTGTTCTAAATGGCTTGGGGGAGGAGACTGTTGTTGGATCCAACAGTCCTTGAAATCTTTCTGAACAGTCGAGGTATTCTGTGTAGGAACGACCGGTTTGCTCACCAATTTTAAAGTTAGTCGTCTCGAGGGTGGGGCAGGTGAATAGCCTGGGGAAGACCATGTAGATTGGAATGGGGAGGCTGTGGCAGACATCTCCCTCTGCTATCTGAATGTTCTGGATCTCTGTGGCATCTCTGGCATAGCCCTCAGCACAACCTGAAGCGCAAATATAGAAACAAGGACAAAAGTGCATAATTGTATCATTGCACAATGAATGCTAATCAGGGTTCCAGGCCAGAAGGTTACGGGGTTTGCTTACCACCAGCAGCATAGACAGCTGACTGGTAGACTACACTGACCTGTGATGTACAGTGGTATAGACAGCTGACTGGTAGACTACACTGACCTGTGATGCACAGCAGTATAGACAGCCGACTGGTAGACTACACTGACCTGTGATGTACAGCGGTATAGACAGCTGACTGGTAGACTACACTGACCTGTGACGTACAGCAGTATAGACAGCTGACTGGTAGACTACACTGACCTGTGATGTACAGCGGTATAGACAGCCGACTGGTAGACTACACTGACCTGTGACGTACAGCGTTATAGACAGCCGACTGGTAGACTATACTGACCTGTGATGTACAGCAGTATAGACAGCCGACTGGTAGACTACCACTGTACATCACAGGTCAGTGTATAGACAGACGACTGGTAAACTACACTGACCTGTGATGTACAGCGGTATAGACAGCCGACTGGTAGACTACACTGACCTGTGATGTACAGCGGTATAGACAGCCGACTGGTAGACTACACTGACCTGTGATGTACAGCAGTATAGACAGCTGACTGGTAGACTACACTGACCTGTGATGTACAGCAGTATAGACAGCTGACTGGTAGACTACACTGACCTGTGATGTACAGCAGTATAGACAGCTGACTGGTAGACTACACTGACCTGTGATGTACAGCAGTATAGACAGCTGACTGGTAGACTACACTGACCTGTGATGTACAGCGGTATAGACAGCCGACTGGTAGACTACACTGACCTGTGATGTACAGCGGTATAGACAGCCGACTGGTAGACTACACTGACCTGTGATGTACAGCGGTATAGACAGCCGACTGGTAGACTACACTGACCTGTGATGTACAGCGGTATAGACAGCCGACTGGTAGACTACACTGACCTGTGATGTACAGCAGTATAGACAGCTGACTGGTAGACTACACTGACCTGTGATGTACAGCAGTATAGACAGCCGACTGGTAGACTACACTGACCTGTGATGTACAGCAGTATAGACAGCCGACTGGTAGACTACAGTGGTATAGACAGCCGACTGGTAGACTACACTGACCTGTGATGTACAGCGGTATAGACAGCCGACTGGTAGACTACCACTGTACATCACAGGTCAGTGTATAGACAGCCGACTGGTAGACTACACTACTTCCAACTCACCGCAGGTCTCTACACGAACCAGCTGCAGCTCGATGCTCTTGATGGCCACATCGGAGCTCTGCACTACCAGCTCTCCAGTCAGGGGCTGACTGATCACACAGTTGGTGACGTCTAGGTGACCTCTGATCAGGAATTTGGGCAGAAAACTCCTCTGTTCAGAATGAAATTGAGTGATACAAAGATTACATGAAAGACCTATTCTTTCCCTTAAATCATTTTGGTCAAGATCCAAGCTAAGGCAGCAGGGCAAAATATTTACAATGCCAAAGATAGATGCCATGTAATTTAACCTTAATATTGCAAAAGGCAGTGGGTACCTCACGGGCGTTCTGCAGGGTCTCTGGCGTGATGTTAAAATCCACTGGGGTGGGTTGCAACTTGGATTTCTGTGGCTGGGCGAAGATAAAGGGCAGTTGGGGCATTAGCAAAGTATACTCAGTATGGGATCCCCAGCAGAGATGAGAGTGGTCTCAGTCGGGGTTGATGCTTGACCTCACCTGACAGTGCACCATGAATTCACAAGTCTTAGACAGGTCTTTGGCCAACAAGGAACGCTTCATGTCACAACGAAGAGTGTACTGAAAAAATGAACACCCCACAATTAGTCACATTACTATTAACGCTTGGAAACACATGGTAACAAACCATTCACTATGCCTCACAGGGTAGGGTTAGAAATAGCTATTTTAAGACAACCTTAAAATAAAGTAGTGATGGCAATGAGACTCCACACATTTCTCTAATCAGTAATCTACTCGAATGTTTCCGTGTCCGTCTTATTCTCTAACGCAAAAACCCTATTTTAATAGGTGCTTTTGTTCTGAATACATACAACTTGATTTCAAGAGTAAACATTGCTAAGCAAAAACTAAGCCTGTGTATACAACAATACAAGACACCAATTATCATTCTCAGACATGTTTTCAATAACATTTTTTTTTACTTAATAATTTTCTTGACTAATAAAAATAATGATATCACTCTGAATATTCACTCTGGATACAAGCATATGCGACAAAAAATATATATAGCATATATCTACTTAAAACACAAGTTAAGTTGTTGATGTTAAAAGGAGTAAGACATACTTGATTATTTATTTAGCCTAATATATATATATATATATATATACACACACATATATATATATATATGTATATATATGTATATGTATATATAAACATATATCGATATATACACATACATATATACACACATGTGTATACGCATATATAAATATGGTGTATATGCGTGATAGAGAGATACATATACACACACACACATGTTCTATTCTGAAAAATAAAAAAGACATGCTGGCCTTGAAGTCATTACCTGAATGTTCACAAAAACACCATGATAGGTGTCATACAGCACTTTGTTGCCCTTTGTGTGCAACGGGAACTCAAAGGGAATCTCTGTCTTGCCTCCGGGCACCTTGCCTGGCTTTACCACTTCAATGTTGCTGGTAATAAGTTGAATGGGCTGTAGCAGATAGGGGACAAATGATATAATGATAGAAATTCTATTTAAAAAAATACATGATTCATGTTGACATGAACTGCTTACTGCAATAACATTGTAGAGTAATAACGAGAAACACTCATCAGGAAGACAGACTGCAATGTTGTACAACTTTGTTGTAACCATTGGGCTTGAAAATGTGTCCATACCTTGACAGAGTTGTAGAAGGCCTCAAACACTCCCACACTCTTGGAGCTGAGCTGGAGGTTCACCAAGCCCTCCATGGTGAGAGAGATGCCCTGGTGTTGGACCGTATCTTTGCTCACTATCACCACAACACCAGCAAGGACCTCCTGATGTAGAATGCATGATGTTTATTATAAATGTGCAGGGCAGCTAAGTATTGTTCGCTGTTTACAAGTTATCATTAATACATTATAAACGTGTACTGACAAACATCAGCAGCTATATGGAATAATGCTCGTATAGACACGTTCACATATCGATAATAACATTAAAGTAGTAGGTCACGTTACAGTTGTGTCTATTTTACGTGAGTATGTATTAGCATCACAAGCTAGGGTAGGTCACAGCTTATGGCAACGGACTACTTACCCCTTCATGGTATACTTTATTTGCTCTTTTCAGTCTGATGTCCAAACTAGCACTCATTATATACGATTTGTCCGATCACTGAAGATGTGTGAACCCGGTAAATACCACCCTTCTTTTGTACGACGACTTTAGGCAATTGAGACTTCCGCATATAGGTCATGTGACACAGTGCGTGTGTCATGTGACTGAACAGCTTTCAGTCTAGTTACATGATATCTGCATGGATCCTTAAAGCGGGTATAGCTACACCAGGTCCGGGGTCAGGAACAAGTGACTGAGGCAGAGCTGTGCTCGAGACCACCTAAAGCGAGACCGAGACGAGACCGAGACCGAAGGGGGCCGAGACCGAGACGAGACCAAGACCGAAGGGGGCCGAGACCGAGACGAGACCGAGACCGAAGGTGGCCGAGACCGAGACGAGACCGATACCAAAGGGGGCCGAGACCGAGACCAGTCATATCAACACTAAATAATATGACATGTTTTTGGTCCAATGACGAATTTAAAAAAAACACTTGACCAACAGCATCAGATCATCTACTGTGTTGTCATCCTGAATTAAATGAATTTTATTAAAAGAGTATGCACAGGCTATGATATTAAAATTTCTAAAAATCGAATAAATGAAAATCCATCAAACTGTATGTCCTATGTTGATGTAGTAAATGCTAACACATTTTAGATCACAAGCGACTTGCAATCAAATGATTTGCGCATGATTGGCCGATAAACAAATCTATTTATAATGATTTATCCGTCCACAGGCACGCAGCTTCAGTTGTTTGTCTGCTTGAGCAGGACACGCAAACGAACCGGTTGCACTACGCACAGTGTTCATTATTGTTACGAGTGCACATGAGACAGCAGCAAACTAACCCGGTTGAACTGCGCACAGTGTTCATATAGATCAGACCAAAACCCTTCCAGTTTAATAAAGATCGGACCAAAACGGGTTCAGTTTCATATAGATCGGACCATAACCGTTCCAGTTTTATGCTCTTTCTGCCGTATGCCCCCCGGACTTATGTATGTCCCACGTCCTTCTGTGTGCATGAGTAATTTCATTTATCGCCCATTTGTAGTTAGCCTATTAATAATTATTGTTTATATTCGTTTAATTTCGATACAAAACAATATTTTGTTGAAGTCTCTTGTAGGCTATATGAATACACTGTGGTTCATTCGTTATTAATTATTGAGTGCAATAGGCGCATGACACATGAATGGGGCTGTATGTATTTGGCGGAATTCGTTCTGTTTATTTAGTGAAACATATTTCTTTATAAACGTACCTCTTTTTTTGTAGTTCAACCAAGCCAATCAGACTATTGTCTATATGTGTTCTCGTAGTATTTGCCTGTGTATCGCCCATTCAACCATTGCCATATAGGCTCAGTGAAGTGTGATCGGTGTCTGGGTACCGCAATTAGGGTACCAACGCCCAGCGGCGTGGGATTTTCGCGACAGGAAGGCAGTTTAGGTATCAAAAAACATGTAAATAGTAGTTTTATATATTGTTCGGTTTGTGATTTTGCAATTCTGAAAACGGGACAAGGTAAAATGCACGTATTTAGGAAAAGTCATGGAAGGACGTCGGCTGTAGCTTTTCAACATTATGTATGTATTTTAATTACTAACCGCTGTGTGTTTTCGGACAAATTATTTATTTGTGCTCAATGTACTGAATATAGGCAAAACGAATATATTGGCTGATTGTGCAGACATGATCGAGCATTTGTTTAAGATTGAAGTATTTACGTGAATGGGTGCACCCTCTAGCGACGCTGGGGGTGGGCTTTTCTTCAAAAGTAGATAGCCATTGGCGGGATAAGCCACATCAGAAAAAAACAGTCTGACTCTGGACGAAATACAGCCAATGGAAATACAGCCTCTACATGTCATACTTAAATATTTTTCTAGAAAAAATTGTGGGCGATAATTTCTACGCTGGTCTCGGCTGGTCTCGGAAGAATTTACGAGTCCTTACTGTCCGAGACCGAGTCCAAATGTAACCGAGACCGAGACGAGACCGAGACCTTAAAAAAGTGGTCTCGAGACCGGTCTCGAGACCGAGACCGGTCTCGAGTACTACAGCTCTGGACTGAGGGGTAGTTTTTGCCATTTTTCTTAAGGGTATTTCAAACTAAAACAATGGGGGGGTGGATAAGCTTCATCAAGCCCCCTTGTGGTGCTGGGCCTGAGCTACACCTGTCTTTACACTTAAATAAATAGTCAAGCAGGTAGGCCTATATATTTTCATATTATTAAATGCTGAAATTATTAAGCAATAGTTTTGAGAGGCTAACTGTTGAAACTGTTGAAAAAAAGTAAAACAACTAATAGCCTACTCAACGATGCGTTGATAAAGTTATTCTGACATGACAATATGAAACATTAAAACAGCTCTAGTCCACTGTCTGGACACATCTGTCAAATAGTGACAGGGGTTTATTCAACACAGGCGTAACATAGGGATGCACAAAATAATACTTTGTCCACTCTACTCCACTTCACCCTAGAACATGGTACACTACAAGTTCCCATCCAATTTCAATGGATATGTAGCGGCGACAATCTGTGCTGTACAAAAGGCTGAACTGTGACATTTCAGACCTGGGAAGCTGTAACCATTTCGACAAATTAATGATTATTTTCAAGGACAGCATTTTTCTATCTTTGGAATATTGCAAAAAATCTGAAACTATCAAATAATGATGCAGAAAAATGAATCCATGTTTTTTGTTTGCTCAATGTTAGATTACTGCAATGTTCTAATCTCTGGTTGTCCTGATAAAAAATAAACAAACTCCAATTAGTATTTAATACGGCCACTTTTTTACCACATTACCCTGATATTGGCCTCTTTAAATTGGCTGCCTGTTAAGTCTAGGGCAGACGTTACGTTGTCCAGCCAGACATTCCTACATGTAATGTAACCTAAGATAACTGGTGTGCCTTGGTTGATGCTTGGTAAAGTATGAGTATGTTTTCCAGCTTGTTGGGCCCTGTCTGGGGTTGATCACATTCAGGGCTACAGTTTTACTTGACCCCCCTGTCTCAGTTTCAAGATGTGTGCTGCTATAATATTGTGCCGGGGATGTAGGAAACTAGGGAGTCTAACCTTTCCCTGTGTCTTGTTTTCATTTCCATTAAAAAGCACAAGTGCCTGATGACCACACTGTGAGACTGACTAAGGACATGTAGCAGACCCCTCCTAAGGCCCCACTGGTTGTGCTGCAGGCCAAGCAGCTGATGCTACCTGATAGTTTCGGCTTCCAATCTGCCTAATCCTCAACCCTCCCGGTTGTTCCTTTCTGACTGGTCATGTATTTGAACTGTTTTATATTTATGCATCTTATAATTATTAAACTATTTAACTATAAGTTCACCCAGCATAGCTAGAAGAGGACTGGCCACCGCTCTGGTTCCTCTCTAGGTTTCTTTCTAAATTCGACCCATCGGGGAGTCATCCTAGCCGCTGTGTATCAACTTGTTGGGTGTTTGTAAAAAGCACTTTGGGACAACTTTGTTGTAAAAAAGGCTATAGGCCTATAAAATAAATTCCATTGATTGATTATGTAAGTAACTATCTGCAAATGCTGAGCGATATCCAGTCACTGGGTTTGCTGTCAGTGTTTTGCTGGAATCTTCTTCCTGTTGTGAAACCAAAGTTAGATTTCAAATCACCCTCCATTATTTCCTGGTATACAGAAGGCCAGTCCCAATTGAACATGTATCTTCCCCTTCAGAGCTTCATTAACAACCATGGGTGGAACTTTGTTTTTTAAAGTGGCGGGGACACATTTTTATAGAGCTCCCGAATTCCGAAATTGATAGACCCTCTGATTCGGCTAAAAAATGTCCGAACATAGGTCTTCAATCTCTTCGTCTTGATTGATTCTAGAAAAAGTGAGCTATAAAAATATTTTATGTTGACTATAAAGTAGTTCTCCGACACAGCAGCACTTACTCATTGACTGGCTAGTGAATTTCATGTATTTGTAAATTATCTAGCTAGTACTAAAACTGTAACATATTTGGTCATTTTCTGCCATCTACAGTATCTACCTCAGCAGCAGTGGGAATTGTTTCAAACATGAACATCAACGAGTGTCTGCTTTGCTTGCTTATGCAGAACCCTGAGAAACTACGTAGATAATTTGTTCAATCAAACACATCTTACCATCCAATATCCTGCTTCCCCTCCAAAAAAAATGTAAAAGCAAGCCGCTTCTTTTGCGAGGAAAGCACAATGTCCCAAAGCTCCATGTCCTAAAGCACCATGTCCTAAAGCACAATGTCCCAAAGCACCATGTCCCAAAGCACCATGTCCTAAAGCACCATGTCCTAAATCACCATGTCCTAAAGCACAATGTCCCAAAGCACCATGTCCTAAAGCACAATGTCCCAAAGCACCATGTCCTAAAGCACAATGTCCCAAAGCACCATGTCCTAAAGCACAATGTCCTAAAGCACAATGTCCTAAAGCACAATTTCCCAAAGCACCATGTCCTAAAGCACCATGTCCTAAAGCACAATGTCCCAAAGCACCATGTCCTAAAGCTCCATGTCCCAAAGCACCATGTCCCAAAGCACCATGTCCTAAATCACCAAGTCCTAATATTTCACAATCAAATGTTGGGGGACGAAAATGAATTAAATAAATGTAGGGGGAGGGACATGTCCCCCTGTCCCCAGTGAAAGTACTGCCCCTGTTAACAACAAAGGACAACTGAAAGCCTGAAATTCACAGGAATAAACTTCAGTTCGATTAGGCTAGTCAAAGTTTTTTGTCCACATTATATTTAAGCAAATAATCTAACGGTTGTATTTGTTAAGCCTACTATACAGAGTAAATGCTGACATCTGCAGCTTCTGTGGAATTGTTGAAATTCTCCAGACTTCTTCAGTTCGTGTCTCAGCTATCTTTGTATATATATATATACATGGATGTGTGTTACATGAAAAATATATCATGGTGGCACAGAGTCAATTAACCGCCGCACATGGATCCAATGACGGATAGTCACAATCCATTATGCTATTTGGCCGGATTAACAGCAAATTTACTATTGTCATTAAGAGAAATGTTTCTTTTGTGAACTAATGTCTGTAGTAAAGTTACATCTCAAATTGTTCTGTTTTTTTTTTACATTTGTGTGTAGTCACTGTTTATCTCAGAATGAAGTCCTGAATCAATGACGGATTACACTAATTGTACTTAGTTATACCTAATATGCTTAATTATAGCATACCTAATATAGTTAGGATTAAACACAATTTAATAAAAGAAGCTCCCCGTCATCAGTGCTGTCCATGTCAAATTAATCTCGGCTCTCCGGCCAATTACTGAGAATCAAATTAATATGAAAATTAATAAAGAGATAGCCTACCGGAAAAAACCTGTTGGGTAAAATAACTGCCTGAGCGTGCCTGGGTTGACTGATTGCACAAAGGATTCTGCGGTTCAGTCAGCAATTTTTCCATAACGTTTTGTTATTTCATTTACAGTTTAATACATTTTTACTGTTATATGATGTTTAATGTTACATGATGAAAGAGAAGGGGGGTTGGGGGTTGACATTCTTACCTCACACTTGGCCTAATGTTTGAGTTTATTTATTTTACCGTATACTTACGTGACACATTCAAGGAAAAACCTGAATAAATTAAAAGGCAATTAAAAACGTAGTTGTTTAAATCCCTCACTATTCTGAATATGTCTGGATTTTATTAAAAAACAAAAGTATCTCACAAAAGTTAGTAAACCCCATCACATTTTTGTAAATATATGGTTAATTGGGCCCAATTTGGACATTTTAGCTTAGGGGTGTACTCACTTTTTGCCAGCAGTTTAGATATTATTGGCTGTGTGTTGAGATATTTTGAGGGGACAGCAAATGTACACTATACAAGCTGTACACTCACTACTTTACATTGTAGCAAAGTATCATTTCTTCAGTGTTCTCACATAAAAATATATAATCGAATATTTACAAAAATGTGAGGGGAATTTGAAGAATCTGCTGATATGTTCTTGGTGCCAGATATCACAGAACATCGCCAGGGTCTTGTAGAGACTGTGCCTTGGCAGGTTGCACGTTTTTTGGCTGCACACAGAGGACCAACTGCATATTAGTCATAAGGCTATGGCACTCAGTGTATACAATATTGTCTATGTCCCCAGTTTGCCACCAAAACAGCCCTTCCACACCGAGGCATGGCCTAGGTAAGACCAATTTTTTTTACCTTTATAACACAGGGTCAACCATTTAAATTACATTGCAATGCCATGTGCCAATATGGAATTAAACATTTAAAAGATTTTTTGTTCTTTTGATATAAAGCAATGGTAATTACCAAAAACAACTGGCTACTGGCTATCTTCAAGGTCCCTCTCTGGCTGACCACAGCCCCTTCTTCAGGCTAAACTAGACCAACTTGGTTTTTCTTTTTGGTTATTTTTTCATTCAGTTTATATGATTTTTTTGTATCCTTTAAAATGTGTAATGGTTAATTGTTTAGAGAGTTCATTTAATTAACTGATGTATTTAAAAAAAAAACTAGAATTTGTGCGCGAAAAAACCTAGTAATTACAAATTGGAGTGTCATTAAATCTTCCTATGACAACTATATTCGAATAACAAAACCTGGACGCGGATTTACTTTCCACGGTCGTTTTTAAACCCGCCAACTTTCAGATAGACATTTGATTGACAGCTTCTATGACAACTCCGCGGTGTTTTTCTACGTCGTCTAGCTAGATTACGTTAAATGGCCGGATGCAGGGTGGGCAACATTTGCCCATTTCACACTGTACCTTTGGCGCTTAAGACATGTTTTGTTGAATCTAAGCTTAACTGAAATCCCCACCCACCGGTCTGCTGGACCTAGCAAAACAAACACGCCCATTGGCCCAGACGGAAACGTCTTATTTTGAGTGACAGTCGTCATGGTAACATTCTATTCAGCCTCCATTTTGTTAGCTACTTTCCTTTTTTTTTTCTAAAAAAAAAAAAAAATCCTTCCCGCCGGAATAATACATTCATTAATCATAGCAATGGCCGATCACCTGAAGCCTATGCCCAGACATAAATCAGTTATGATAATCAAATGGCTTTGTTATCACTCGGTGGACGTGATACAACGGCGTTAGCTAACTGACTACAACATTTCCACGGTTGACTGTAGTTTATGTGGTCTGACGGGCCGGTTCGCTGCCTGCGCAGATTTGGAACGCGCGCCATTTTGTGAAATTCACCAAAAAAAAGCCTTCTTCGGAGAAACAGTCCTCAAGTTTCAAACCGTAATTTTCTAAGATGATTCGGACGCAATGCCGATGTCGTTGAAATGTCGACTAGCTAACGATCCAAGTAACTTTAGATGCCTACATCAGGATGTTGGTTTCCCTGTGGTCAGATCCGATACGTTTCTGCTGTTGACAGAGAGGCGCTGTTGATTTGGAAACAGAATTGACATCTAGTCTGAGTGAGGGTTGTACGTTGGGAAGTCTGGGGGGGCTACATGGAGAAGAAACTGGACTCAATAATCCGCCGTAAGGCATTGGGGATTATAAATGAGGACACATTTCTGGATTAGGGAGACTGACAGCCAGCGACACAGGTAAGTTTGGACTGTAGTTCTGATTGTAGTCACATAGCCAGTGAGTGTTACCAATGGAAATGGTCAGTTTGGGGCTCACAACACAGACACAGCCAACTAGCTACAGTTAGCGTTAGCGCTAAATGCCTTAATTTAGCCAGCTGTCGTTTATATGTTAAACGGCTTGGCACCCAACAACATTCTGGAAAAATAGATATTTGCTAGTTCCCAAAACTCAACTGTCAGGCATGCTGGTGAAGTTAGCTCCCACTGCCACAGTTATCGTATCATTAATACGGTAGCATCCTAGCGAACTAGCATTGCATTGCCCAGAGTGACTCACTTCCAAAATATATCTAAAGCATGTTTATGAACTTCTGTAGCTAAAACGCCGCCTTGCATGTAGCTAACCTGTCTGCTGTGTTTGAAAAGGGCACATTGCCATGTCAATGTCATGTCGTGGGAAGCAGTCTTGCTGCTTAACTAGCTAGCTAATATTGGCTAGCTGCATCATAGTTGGGAGCGTTAACTAAGCTAATGTGGATGGTACGTTTGTGCCACTGTTGCTTACGTTTGCGAGACATGGTTAACGCGAGGTAACTGGTTGGTTTGATTCACTTATTCTGATATCAGCACCGATATTATCACTCTAGCTTACGGTTAGCACGTCATTCCAGGTGGTATGTTGCCGTAAACTAGCTAACATAAGACGCTGTTCCACTTTGGTTGGTCTGTATGTCACAGTTGATATGGCAACGTTAACTTGCCTAGTTACAATCATATGTCAACTCTACTGCAGACAAATGAGTTCAATATATTACCAGTAAGCTGCGTAGTGTTAAGGTAGTTAGTTTGGTGTTCCATGTCCTGCTGTTATGCTAACTAACTTGTAGTCAGTTGCCTGAGAGATGCTGGGGCGTAGATTCATTGCTGCCAAGTTCAGCTTGCACACAGGTGCGAAAGTTCAGTCTGACTTGGCCGTTTTGCTAATTGTAATTGAATGAGGAGATATCTTGACAACACAAATGAATAGCGGATTGTCCAGATCAAAATGTGTACTTGATGCACTTGACAAAATTATTTACCTTCTGGGAAGCTAGTTTATTTGTGATGAAACACTTTATTTCATGTGAGCGGTGAAACATACTCTGCTACCACAGAGTGAGTAAGTTGAGCCGGGACCCCACCACTTAAGACACAGGTGTCAAACCGGTTCCATGGAGGGCCGAGTGTCTACAGGTCTTTGCTCTCACCTTGTTCTTGATTGATTAATTAGGTCACTAATTGGTAAGGTTCTACCCTCTACTGGTTGTTTAGGTCTGAACTGGGAACTAATTTAAATGAAAACCCAAAAACCTGCATACACTAGGCCCCCCGTGGAACCGGTTTGACATCCCTGACTTAAGAAATAGCATTTGTTACATTACCAGGTAGATTTGCATAGCTAGCCTACTTTTTATTTAATACAAATATCGCTAGGTAATTCATCTAGAATGGGACAGCATGTTTTTTTACAACAACCTTGTTTTGATTAGGACTAGTGTTATGGTATATAGGAGAATTAACTGAAATCGAATCGAATTAATACTATGGCTGGAGGCACAAATTAATCAACGTTTTTCGGGGTATCAGTTTTCTAAGTTGATTTCATCTATGGCTGGGTTGGGTTGAAATCTGTTCTTATGTCAGTTCATTCCTGGCCAATGCGTTCTGGGCGCAGCTCAAAAAACATAACCAATGCAGGACTCTAATTCAGGTCTACGATTTGTTCGTTCTATTAATTCTAACTTTTGAGTAAAGGGGTCCTGCTTTCCTTCAAGTACCTATTGGCTTTTGCATTAACAGACAATTATAGAAAGCAGGTAGGTACCACAAGAAAGTGTTTGATGGGTCAAATAATAGTGCAAGTTTTTGTAGCCTGCAGAGCTGTTTAACTATTTTTAAGGTGATGGTAATGTGTTTAGCAGGGTATAACTACATGTCCTGTCTAAAATACTTTATGAAGTCTCTTGTTTGATATGTAGGTTTGGCTAGTTTGAACTTAGCCACTGATTACTAGTGTTATTGCTGAAGTAGCGTCTGCCTTTATTAGTTTTGGTATTTTTTTTGTATATCGTCAAGTAAGCATGCACATTTATTCATATAACATAGTCTTACATAGAAGCAATTCAATGTGCTTTACAAATAAATTAATAATAAAAAATGTATTTTATATTTATCCTCAATTGATTACAGTTTCCCCCAAAGGAGTAATTTGTCAGAATCCGGTTTATTTGACAAGTTGGTTTACACATACAAGGAATTTGTCTTGACCCATAGCTGCTGCATTTACACACACACGTTCTTAAAACGTACATGAACAGTGCAAAGGAGTCATGAGGATGAACCTGTTCTTGTGGGAGAAGTTTTGGTCTTGGTAGACCTCAGCCATCTGCCAGAAGGGAGAGTTCTGAATAGTCCTTTACCTGGATGGGAAGGTTCTGCCTCAATCTTTGCTGCCCGCCTCAGTGACCTGGCTTTGAACAGGTCCTTAAGAGATGGCAGCCTTCATTCTAATGTCCGCTCTGCAGGATGGACTCAATGATGGCTGTGTAGGCGTTTATCATAATGGACATTGGCTGTTTGCGGCAAGCAGTACAGTCTTTAGTTTGCTTTCTTAGTGAGAAAGGTGACATTTAGCTCCCACTTCAGGTCCTGGGCGATAGTGTTGCCCAGGAAGCGAAAGGACTCTAAGTTCACAGGGGAGTCCCCCAGGACAAGGGAACAAAGGTCAGCCAGGCTTCTCCTAAAGTCCACTCTCATTTCCACTGTTGTTGAGACTGCACCAGGACACTAGCCGGTCAATTTCCCTCCCTTATCAGAGATGAGACCAATGAGGGTGGGAACTTCAGGAGTCGTAACTGGAGGTGCAGTTGTTTGTGTAGAGGGAGAAGAGAGGAGGGGACAGGATGCAACCTTGAGAGAAGCCAGTGTTTACGGTCAGAGGATCCGACAGGTGTTTCCCCAACCTCACTGGATGCCTCCTTTTGGGGAGAAAGTCTATGATCCATTAACATGTTTACATGGGCACTCCCATGGTGAAGAGCTTATCCTGGAAAGGACTGGGATTATGGTGTTTAAAGCAAAGGTGAAGTCCACAAACCGAATTTTGGCATAAGTTCCAGGAGAGTCAAGATACTGGAGAATGAAGTGGAAAGCCATGTTGATCGTTCGTCCACAGACCAGTCGGCAGGCAAACAGCAGTGGGTCTTGTACCGGATATGTGATGGTGTTGAGGTGCGTCAGCGCCAGGCGTTCAAATGACATCATAACCACAGATGTTATGGCAACTGGTCTTTAGTCATTTAGCCCTGTGATCTTTGGTTTCTTGGGAATTGGAATAGGGCTGCAACAAGGAATTGATAAAAATCGATAATTAAAAAAGTTTGCAACGAATTTCATTAACGACACGTTGTGTCACGCGACACGACACTCAGTCACGGAGATATAAGCAATTGAGTTGAGTGCGGTGCGGAGCCGTAACGTTGTTTTGATGGCGGAGTCAGTAAAATCAGTTCGACCGAAGTCATCCAAGAAGTCTCTTGTTTCACACTAAATACATCAAAAAGTGTGTTAATTGCAAGATATGCAAAAGCGACATGAGATGGCACGGGAGCACCATGGTGATGATACTGCACCTTAAACGGAAACACGGAGTCCTTGATGCGGAGAGTTTCTGTGTGTGTGTCTGTGAGTGAGTTTTGTGACTGTGTTCGTCTGAGTGTAGTGTAGAAAATAAGTTTTATAAGAAAATTAAGTACCAACAAGGTTCAAACAAATCATTTTAAGTTTTCTGAATTGTATTTTTCTTAATTTTTTTTATAAATTATTTATTGTTTTGACAGGTTAGGTCCTTAATAATAATAATAATAGAGATTAGGGAATAGCGAAAAACTAAAAAATTTCTTGACCGGTCACCGAGCCTCATTAACCGGTTGAAACCGGTTAACCGTTTAGTTTAAAATATGCTACGCTATTTGAAATAACAGCCATTTCGAGCAGCGCCTACAATTTCTCAACTCTGTCTCATCTCTCTGCGCGCACTCACACACACACACTGCCCCGGCACCGCCCTTCCACTCACGTCACGTTTTTTAAAGTACAGTGCGAAATAAGTCCCGCAAATGCGGCGCAGAGGATCTTGTATATAATCGGAGGACACATGGCTCCTTAGTTTTGAAATAGTTTGGGTACAAGGCAAGCCAGGTGATCGCGTTTAAAATAAAGTCGTTTGTCTAGCGTTAGAAGCTCATTAGAAACATTGCCGCGGCTCATTTGAGAAAATGACATCTCCGAAGAGACGCAATCCAAAGGGTGTGACAGCGCGCAAAATGTTTTTTTTTATGGTTTGCAAAACAGGCGATTATGAATAAGGTTGCGTGAGGGATTATTTCACTTTACAGAAAAAACATATTGGAATGAGATGGCTAACTGTAGTAGCGTTTATTCCAATATTTATAATTGCCTAATTTAGAGATCACTTTTTTTTAACCGACTAACAATAACTTTGACCGGTTAACGTCGAAACGGTCAACCACCGGTCAAATGGTCATCGGTTAACATCCCTAATAGAGATGTTCAGATACCATTTTTTCCCTACCGATTCCGATACACGTCCTGTGGGTATCGGCCGATACCGAGTACCGATACCAGTGTGTTTAAAAAAAAAGAGATCACACTACGCCTGCCTGCATGAATGTGATATGATTATCATTGTGGTAAGGCCTGGCTCAGGTTAAACCCTTTGTAAAACATGAATGAATACAGCAAATGGAAGGCATTTATTTTTAAATAGAACAGTATAAAACAGTAATGAAACAGCAACTTAATTATTTATTATTTAAAAATAATAAAGTGCAGCCACAATTTTGTAAAATAAAAAAGTAATTTAAATAGAACAGTATAAAACAGTCCAGCAACTTTAATGATTCCTTTTAAAAATAATGATAATAAGTGCAGGCATTATGTACTAAAATAAAAAGGCATTTCAATCTTTAAATAGTGCAGTATTTAACAATAGTGCAACACCAACCTATATGTCGGCATGTCGCTGTCTTACTGGTGGGAAAAGCCACTGTAAAGTACTGCCAAACCGCCGACATGATGCGATAACGTTAGCTCCTTTTTAGGAGGCGCCAGGTGAACAATATTTCTTCGCCCCTCTAAAACAGCAGCTTCTGATGGCAGCACAGTGCAACTTTTAAATCGGCGAATAAGAACTGTGTCAGATGTCGGAGCTTTATATATATATATATTGTAGTTCATTCTGGTGAATGATCGTGTTTGCATATTGTATGGACACTATGAGTCGCTGTACTGGGGTAGTGCGCATGCGCATTGGTTCTCCCCGGCGTTCATTAGAAGAAACCCACCTCGGGAGTAGAGGTTGTTAGTTTTGTAGCTCGTTGCCTGTTGCCGTGGAAGTTGACTGTACTCACCAGAGGTTTATACAATAAACACGTCTGGCTTGGATTCGTGGACTCCTCACTCATTTCAACATGTATGTCAATGGAGCTAACCAGTAAATGGATTCCTATTTCTATTAAAGTTTAAGTTTAAGTATTACGTTGTGGACTTTTTATTATTCATTAGCTCAGGGATGTTTGTGCACTTTCTGAAAAGAAATGTGCACTTTGAATTGCACTGTCAGTTCTGTTTTTCAGTAAAGGGTTGGATATTAATGCTTTTTAGTTTTTATCCGATGCACCGATTAATCGAAAAAATAATCGACAGATTAATCGATTATAAAAATAATCGTTAGTTGCAGCCCTAGACTGGAATAATGGTGGAGGACTTGAAGCAGGCTGTGACGCTGCATGACTCCAATGATTATATATATTTTTTAAATGTCTGTGAACACAGCAGATAGCTGGTTAGTCCAGTGCTTGAGGGTGGAGGCAAACTCCATCAGGTACCAAAATCATCAAGTATTTTTGCAACGTTTTCTGTCACCAGCAGGTACTCTTAAAGTTGAGTAATCTAATATGCTTACATTAAAAAGAGTTATTTATGCAACAACACAGCTTTATTTTAAGAAACATCCCACAGCAAAAGACAATGCTGTGACTGTCGTTTCGGTAGGTAGGTAGCACCAGGGTAGCGCACAGTAAACACACAGTTGGTTGTATGGCTTGTTGCTGGGGTTACATGCACGTTCCGCGTGCCTGCTCAGTGATTGGTTTACGTTCCACAGGCCTGCTCCGTGTTATAAAGTTGTGGCCACAAAACACGGAAACACCACCAATTTGTCTTATCACTTAAAACGGCACCACAAAGCTCTTGACGGCGAATACAAAGTCAAAACAAAACATAAAACTATTTGCGATCATGCCTTTGCCGGTGTGAAACCTTACCAGAAAGGCTCTCAATGACGGAAACAAATAACAGACTCAATAACTTTTCATATCGCAAATATGTTGCCATTAAACACCATCACCAAAGAGGGATTTAAGAAAATGATCCGAACCCTTGACACACAGTATGTTATACCATCTCGCACTTGCTGTATGTAAAATGCAAATCTGAAATTGAATCAGAGCTGTCACACGTGGAATACTATGCAGCTACAACCGACGTGTGGTCCAGGAGAACAGCGGAGCCCTACATGAGTCTGATGGAATTGTCATTATTGACTTTAGCCTAGATTAATGGCTCGCAATGTATATATCGTTGGGGAAAAAATATTGCAATGTAATTTTTTCCCAATATCGTGCATCCCTATCTGACCTAAATAGGATGTGATATTATCACGCTGATATTACCACACTAATTATTTTCGGTGAAAGTCGAATGAGATGTAAAACAAACCAGGATACACATTTTGAACAGCATGGGCGCTGAAGCTGTATACTTCCACCTCGCTTTACAGGCACAATAGCAGCGAGAAAAGTTATACCGTTTTACTAGGGATGCACGATATTCGATTTTGGTCGATATCCGATATGCCGGTAACTTTAAACTTGTTTTGACCGATACCGTTATACTTGTAGAAGAATAAATGATATGCCAGTGCCACATTTTATTTTTAAGTTCAGACTTCAAACGTCAGTCCTTACGAGTAAAATAAATAAAAATGCATTTTCAAATAATTTACGTTATTCACGTTGTACGACATGCACTCGTTCTCTTTCTATTTTCCATTACCTAAACATATTATCAAATGCGAATGCGATTGCAACTGCTGTGTGAGAACCGGAGCACTTCGGTGAGTGTAGTCTATCCACTGGGCAGTGGGGCTCAACATGCTAACAGTACTGGTAAAGCTAATGTGACTGTCGACACTCAGGAGTTCAGGTAATGCTACATCAGTAGTGACGGCTATTAGCATAACGCGTCTAATAGCATAACTCTAGCTACATCATTAGCCTGCTGAAGCCAACATTTTCCAGCACGCTGAACGGCTGGTTAACATGATCAATACATTCTATTATTTAGTCGTTAAACTATTACCTTTGGATGTTCGCTGCTGTATTTTCTAGCTTTGTGCCTGAAGTAGAGGCAACTTATGGGTTTTTGCCAGCGTTTTTCTTTCTTACTTTTCATAAAGTCTTCGTGCTGCTTGAGATGACAGCTCTTAAGATGCGTAATCATGTTTGTAGTGTTAAACGAGTGTTGTTTTACACCTCCTCCCATCACTTGTGCTTTACAACTACTGCAAATAGCAAGTTTGTTATCTGTTTTACAGATCTCTATATACCTCCACACAGCCGCACGTAGGAAGTTTAAGTTGCTGTTGTTCATGCTACGTTCACGGTCGTCACGCGCGCATTGTGAACACGCCACACAATCGGCAATGCGCATCTGCAGAAATATTAATATCTGCCGATATGGATCATTTTAAGCTTTTATCGGCCGATACCGATGTTGTGCCAATATCATTGTGCATCCCTACGTTTAACAGTGCCAAACATGGCGACGGAAAGTTTAGTTGTTGTTATTGAGAATGCCCCATTCTCATTCAGACTAAAAACTAAAACGGACAAAAAAAACCTGTGTGCAGATGCTCCTCAAAGTTGCGAATATACAGTAATAACTAGGGATGGGAATTGATAAGAATTTAACGATTCCGATTCCATTATCGATATTGCTTATCGATCCGGTTCCTTATCGATTCTCTTATCGATTCTCATTGGGTGAGGAAATAATTACAAATTTGTTTTGTTTGTTTGTAACTCGCTTTAATATCTGATAAGAACACTGCACATGTAGAGTATACACAAATTATGTGTAGCAACCACAGAACAAACCTAACAGTAGGTGAGCTACAAAGTAAAGTCCAGGGACCTATAGATTTTTTCCCATTCATTGGTCCAGCGAAAAAATAAATAAAACTGCCATTTAAGTGCCATAAAAACAAAAAACACAGACGGTAAACAGTCAAGGAACAGCTTGTTCCTTTGGGAATATTCAACCTGAAACTAAATTCAACTCAACTGACATACAAAATAGAAAAGAAGTCTTCTGTAAAGACCACAACTATCAACTTGGGCAAATGATTGACAAATGAGATTATTATCCGTATAGTAAAAGTTTACACAATGAAATGGCGCTCACATTAACTAAATAGACAAGTTCCGCTGCTTCTTGACTCACTTGTTGTTGTTGTGTCGCTGAGTAGTAGAGAATCAAACACGCGACAGTCCTGCAAACGGATTGCGTGCTGTGTGGCCAAATGCTTCTGCATATTTGTGGTAGTTCCCCCCCATTGCCGAAATTAAACTTTTACAACTGTTGCAAATGACTGCATTGGCGTCTTTTCGAGTGAAATATAACCACACTTTAGATCGCTTCTGCGTAACCAAAATGCGCAGCGCGTGTGTGACGGTCATGATGACACATTTGCATCGAGCCGAACCGTTAAGCGGAATCGTTAAGCAGGTACACTAACGGTTCCACGAAATCGATTCACTGGGAACCGGTTCTAACGAAGAACCGGTTATCGATTATACTTCTTACAAACTCTGCCTCAGTAAGTAGCTCCCGTCATCTGTCTGCTCTTAAAAAGCTATGAATAGGCCAAACCCACACTGACCAGCAGATTTGCAGCGATGTCAAGTGCGAGAGCCACGAATGTTTCAATATGCATATGCATCTGTGTTTTCATGGCAACATATGAGGCAGTTTTCTGTTGTACATTATCGATCAGTTTAGTATACAATGCTGAAACATCAATTTCCCTTAATAGCTGTCCACTCTAGTAGTGGAAAAAGAATGCTAGGCTCATACCAGCCACTTCTGTCCTTAGTGAAAGTTATTTTTTCATCTTCAGGGGACATTGTGAATGTGTAGAGACTAATATGTGACTAATAGATGTCGGAAACACTCCCTACGATTTACTAGTTAATACAATTACACTTGATTAGTTGCTGTGCAACTAACCTATTGGTGCATTTCTTCTTAAATTTTTAACCCTATTTGCAATGGCTTGTACCCAAGTGGGAGTGGCAGAGGTGTGGCCGGTAGGGATGGGGATCGTACATTTTTATTGATACCTTTTTTAGACTGCTAAACGATCCGAGTCTTAATCGACCCCAATATCTATACTACTATTATTTGGGGGAAAGTGGGTTAGAAATGCTCTCTAAGGCACTTCAAAGCCATACATTGTTATCAGTTTGCTGTCATTTTAAATTTGGAGATGTCTGACGTTTTAGTCTTGTCAATTCGGATTTTGGAAGCTGTGAGCAGTTAAAGTAGGCAGTGTTTCCGAATGGGTCACATTTGGGTATGCAAATTATCCATTAATTCATTAATCATTAGTTGATTGACTTTATCAATCGATTAATGATTAACTGATGAGCGGCTTTTTCCGGAGAATGTCAATTTCTCACGGTATCAATAGTGTCCTTAACATAAAAAGCACAATATTGCTTATATACTGAATAAAGATGCATGTCATATTGCTCAGTTTGTTTTATTGTACCAGTTGGGATACAATACAGATAATGGCATTTATGTAGTTTAACTAAATAAATTATGCACAGAAAATGAAAATACATTAACATTAATTGTAGCTCCCGTGCATGTGAAACATTAAGCAACATAAAATACAGGATATTATATCCTGGCTCCATGTAGTGTAATAACTCCCGAAATCCCTCACGTCAGTGGTGCTAATTGGCATAATGTCTTTTTCGATCATGCCGCAAATCCGAGTAATGCCCTCCTCTTTCCTGTGGTCACATATTCGCCTTCCCACCACAGCAGCGATTGTAGGTTCTGAAGGTGACAAAATTCCTCCCTGAAACACGGCTGCATGCAAGTTATGAAGGTGGTATCTTGGCGAACTCGTAGAGCTGCTGAACTTAGTACCGCAGAGTTTACATTGGGCGTCTTTGTCATCATTTATTAATTTGAAATGCTCCCACACTCCACTCTGTTTTGACCGCCCCAGGCTTGTTTTTTTTTTTTTATGCCTCAAGTTTGTGTCTCGTCTCTCGCCGCCCGCGAGAATCTCGTGTCACGTTCAATTATGCCTACGTCCTGTGGAAACGGTCTTTGATTGCAATGTTCAATTAACCAACAATTAATTTAATCGAGTAAATTCTTATCGACAATCGATAGTCAATTAACCGTTTACATCCCTAGTCACATTTATTTGGGTTATTGGACTGGAACAAGCTAGCTAGCGTTAATGCTAGTAGTTGCTGGGATTGGCAGCGTTGTGACGCAAATACAGTCAAGGTACTGCATTTTTCCTTGCTTTATAACAGATGTAGTGCCCCCCTCTTGCAAGAGATTTTCAACTTAAATGACATTTGGCATTTGATATATGTATGTTTGTGGACCATTGATTTAACTTAAATTACACAACTCTTTTCTCTTGAGACATAACGTTACATAATAGGACCCAAAAGTATCAATAGCAGTATCTATAAGCACAGATTTGATTGATTTACGTGTTTTGAGATATTTGGAACTGGTTCTTTTGATTCCCATCCCTAATGGTCAGGCAAGTGCTCTTTTTCTTGTTAAGTGACACCATTAGGAAACTTGACTAGTCCCAATAGCTGCAGTATCTCTCATTTGGAATTGGTAAGACTCAAAAAGAGATGTAGTGCAATTCCTCAATAGCCAAGTACAGTATTGCAAGACCATATTTAAAAAAATATTTTGCCTGAATTCGTTGGATCTTAGTGTTTGCGTGCATTGTTTTGCAATTCATTATTTTGTATTTATTCTACAATATACTATGGAGATGGCGAAAATAAACAGGAAAATCTATTTTATATATATATATATGTTGCACACCCAGTGGTAAGAAAAAGTATGCAAACCCCTTGGAAATAACTGGTTTTCTGCAGTAAGTTTCTGATCCTCATCTAAGTCACAACAATAGACAAACCCAATGTGCTTATGCTGATAACATACAAAAACTCTAAAAAGACACTTAAATATTCTAAGATCGCAGGAAGCATCAACTGATGTAAACTATGGCTGCTCGATTATGGAAAAAATCATGATTTAAAACGATTACTCATTGATTTTGGAACAATGTTGCATTTATTAAATTAGAAACAGTGAAACAAAACAACAGTGCAAATTCCTTGACCTGAAAAACACTTTTTAGATTCCCCTAATTTCAAATAATAAACTTTTAAATAGTATTAAATAATAACTGTTGCAGTGCTCTTTCACAATTTTTTATAAAGTTGTAATAAATATAATACAAATCAAAAATGAAAACATAAATAAATTAGATCAAAATATATTTTTAATATACTGACAGGTCTTAAACATGTATTGAACATTTTGTCAAACTAAATTTAACAAATTCCAGTCAGTCATGATAAAATAAAAATGGTTTGGTAATGGGGCACATGTCTCTGGCCAGAAAGTATGCCACCGCGTCTGTTAATTTGTTATGCCTTTGCGAGGTAGACTGATAAAATGTAGCGCTATTAAATGCGTCTTTTATTGACGACTGTGTTGCAGTTGGGGTTGTTGCCCTGCTCTTCTCATTTAGATTTTTTTTACTTTTAGTTGGACTTTGTGGTTAATTTTTAGGTGGTTGAAAATATTTGTGGTATTACCTACTGGTGCAGACACCACCGTGAAGCAAATCTTCCATATTACTTGTTTCTGCTCCACGTTGCTCAAATCCGAACATTTCCCATACAACGGAATTTACTCTTTTTGTTCACCAAATTATGCTTTTCTCCCTCTACCATCTTCACTCGCGTAGATTTTTTTAAATGACACCACCAGACACCTTGCTGGCAGTGTTGGCTGAGTGAGTTTAGCCTTCTGGAACTAGCGAAAGTGCGCGTTCGCGTCATTTGACCACGGGACAAAATAACAGTTTAATTGCAAAACGTAATGTGGAAAATTATCGATATTTCTTATACTGTTTATACTGTTTGCATAATCGTTAGATTGCGAAATCAAAAGCGAATTGAAATTTCGATTAATTGAACATCCTTAATGTAAACCATTTCTCACAAAAAGGAGCTCTCTCAAGACATTTGTTTAGGAGTTGTAGATCTTCATCAGGCTGGATTGGGATGCAAATAGGGATGCACCAAGTGTGAAATTCTGGGCCAATACTAGGGGTGTGCGATATGACGATATTTAATCGTGGACGATTAAAATGTCTCCACGATTCACTTTTTCGGAAATATCGTAGAATCGCGCTCCAGTGCACGTTCAATTAGATGCAGATCTATGGCGTTTTTTCAGCTACGTATCAACATGCAATGCGCGGTGCGCTAGATGTCAGCGTGTTAACACTAGAAGCGCCAACAGCCCATGCCCGCGGGCGTTGCAGTTAGTAATTAAAATAAATACATAATGTTGAAAAGCTACAGCCTCGTTCTTCCATGACTTTTCCTAAATACGTGCATTTTACCTTGTCCCGTTTTCAGAAACTGGATGCGTTTTGGTCTGATCTCGTTTTGGTCCGATCTATATTGGACACCGTTTTGGTCTGGTCTATATGAAACTGGATCCGTTTTGGTCTGGTCTATTTAAAACTGGATGCGTTTTGGTCTGGTCTACATGAAACTTGACGCGTTTTGGTCTGGTCTACATGAAACTTGACGCGTTTTGGTCCGATCTATATGAAACTGGATATATGTAACCGATTAATTTGCTGCGGTCTCATGTGCACTCATAACATCACTAATGAACACTGTGCGCAGTGCAACCGGTTAGTATGCGTGTCCTGCTCAGGCAGACAAAAGCTGCGAGATATACATAGATAATAGATTGATTGGCTTGGTTGAATTTGAATGAACTAGAAAAAAGAGGTAGGCCTACGTTTATAAAGAAATATATGTTTTACTAAATAAACAGAACGAAAATATAAAACGAAATTGATTAATGTATCTACCGGGTAACAGCAGAATATACCCGACCGTGACCAATATACAAACTGTGTTGTAAAATACGTGTTTCATTGTCTATAGTGCCTTAGTTACTGGGCTGTAATTACTATAATACATTTTACAAATGTAAATGATCAAATTATACACTGTAGCCTAATGTTTTTATTTCAACAGTCTGTGTTGCAATATATACGGCCAATCATGCGCAAATCATTTGATTGCGCGTCGCTTGTGATCTAAAATGTTTTAGCATTTATTACATCAAAATAGGACATACAGTTTGATTGATTTTAATTTATTCGATCTTTAGAAATTTAAATATCATAGCCTGTGCATTTTAAAATCATGGTTTTAATTTTGTATTGTATGGCTACATAAGACAATAAATAGGCTACATACTATTTTAGTAAAATGTTTTACTGCATAATTCACAATTCATTTAATTCAGGATGATAACACAGTAGATCATCTGATGCTGTAGATGGATGGCAGGTTACACAGTGAATGGATGGTGAAGCTGCGGATGAGAATGAAGGTGCTTCTTTGCACCATTGCACTTCCTTTAAATATACACGTGATTAAAATATGCTACTTTAAATTTTTTTTCCCTTTTATGTTTTGTTACCTTGTAACGCTATATTCTTTAAATGGAGATATATTTTGCTTGTATTGCAGCTCAGTAATTAGCAAAATAGTCTTAAAAAGCAACATGAAAAAGAATCGTGATAAAATCGTGAATCGTGATTTTTCCTGAAAAAATCGTGATATGATATTTTTCCCATATCGCCCACCCCTAGCCAATACTGATGTCGTTTTTGTAATATAACAATTTGATCGACTACCATTATTTATTTTTTCTTATTTATTTTCCTTTGTGTCGGGCAAACCGAAAAATCTTCGTTTCAAAAAGTAACTGGACTGGTTTAAACGTTTCTTTCTGTCCTTTATTACACTTATAAATGGTAAATGCTGCGCTTTTATATAGCGCTTTTATCCAAAGCGCTTTACAGATCCTGCGTCACATTCACCCATTCATTCCCTCATTCATACACTGACGACCGCGTCGAACCACCAACCTTCCGATTGATAGACAACCGACTCAACCCACTGAGCCACTGCCGCCCCACTTATCACGCATCATCATACATAGCTATCAGATTTCTTGTGATTTGTGCTTTCTTTGTGTCCAGTGGATTTTTGCGTTTTTCATTAGCTTTCAGGTAATCGTAATTTTATCCTTCTTGGTGTTTGTTTTTCAAATGGCCGATGAGATTTCATCTGTTAAAAGTTTTTACTTGTTGATCCTCCTCTTGAAAGGTCCCACGTATACTTTCCCCCCACTTTTATTTAAAGAACAGACAACACTTGCACAAGGATGCAGTCCTTTCCCGCCAGTGGCGGTTATGGGTGTTATTATAGTAAGCTTATAGTAGGCTACTGTTGTCGAAAAACCCCAAATTACAAACGTAATATTTAACCTGCGCAAAAAATTAGGCACCCCCTTACACATTGGCCACTGCTATCGGCTAATGTCTTCTTATTTGTCGATTAGGCAGTTGTCAGTCATGGCAAATATCGGCAGATACCGATGTACAACTAATGCATTGGGTGCGTCCCTAGATGCAAGGCAATCTCAACGTTTTTAGGCTTCCATCAATTGACAGTTAGACAAATTGTCTATGAATGGAGACTGTTTAGTACTGTGCCTACTTTTCCTAGTAGTTGGGGTCCAGCCAAGATGGTTTCAAAGGCACAATGCAGAATTTTCAATGAGGTAAAGAAGAACCAATGGGAGCACATTGGCAAACCACAACGCTCCTGGGAAAACGTTTGGTGGACTGATGGCACAAAGGTTGAATTGTTTGGAAAGAATACTCGGTGCTTTGTATGGTGCAAAAAGGTCACAGCTTACCCAGGTCAAAATATTTTCCCAACTGTGAAGTATGGTGAAAAGATCATGATTTGGGCTTGCTTTGCTGCCTCAGGACTTGGAACACTTGCCACCATCGAGTTAACCAAAATATCCTTCAGGATAATATCACAGTAGTTGTCTGCCGGCGGAAGCTTGGTAGAAGCAGCGGGAGCAGGACAATGACCCTAAGCATCAAAGTAATTCCACCACAGACTAGCTTTAGAAAAAGAAAAGGTGCCTTTTGGCATTGACCAGTCAGTGGCCTGGCCAGAATCCCATAGAGATGCTGTGGAATTACCTCAAGAGAGCTGTTCACACCAGACGTTAAACATGTGTCTGAGCCAAAACAGATTTTCAAGAGGAATGGTCAAACAACCTCCTGAATCATGTGCAGGTCTGATCCCAAGCTACCAAAAGTGTTTGCTTGAAGTCATTTCTGCCATAGGAGAATTAGTGCATCCCTAAAACCTTAAATTCGTCCACATGGCGTTACAATTTGCATCCTTATTCTAAAACTAATTACATTTTGTGTTTAACAAATTAACATATGTATTCAGACCCTTTTTTTCCTGAAGTTCGTATAAGCGTTTATGGCAGCAATTGATTGCTAGATTCTTACTATATTGTGGTAATTTCATGTTGGTGCTAGGGCTGGGCGATATGGCCTAAAAGTAACGTAATATCTCGATATTGATCGATTCACGATAACTAACTAGATGTATTTTTTTTTAACAAATAAAAAAGGCCAATACCTTATTAAATGAAGAACTTCATTTAAATAACAATATACTAGGCCTCAATATGAACTAGGCCTATTTGTGCAAAACAAATAAACAACACTACTTGCAAGACTGTCATTGTATGCAAACCAAACTAAATAAAAGAATGAAGAATTGTAACTCTAAGAAGACTTTGCACAATAATAAATTAAGTTATAATATTATGTCAAACAAAATATATTCGTCAGGTTAGGGCTGAACGATTCCAGGAAGAAATCTAATTGCGATTTCTCTGGCAGATATTGCGATTTCGATCAAGCTCCAGTGCAATATTCACAATGTTCAGTAACATTTACAAACATGACAGAGCATTACATCATACCATTAAAACATTAAATGCCATTACTCTAATGCAAGAAAAAATAAAATTAAAGTTAAGAATTGATTTCAAATGTATTTATTAAGAAACATGCACGTACATTCTATGCAGTAGTTACAACTGAACAAAAAAAGCCATCTTGAACTGCCTTAACTTCAAGTAGAGCAAACAAATCCTTAATTTTGTTAAGTTAGAAAGTTAAATAAAATACATAAGAAACTTTTTCTCTACACTCCGCGTACAGCTGTGGGATGACAACCTGACTGAAGTAGGTGCGGGAGGGGATTACATATCTTCTGTCCAGCGTGCAGAGATTTTTTAAATCCCTCTTTGGTGACCTTGTAAACGGACACCATGTCCTGGGCAATGTGGTGAGTTATGGCTGTTGTTATCTCCCGGTGTCTTCGGCTGCTCTTATCATACGGCGTTACACTGGCAAAAGATGCAGTAATTGTAGTCTGTTGGCTACTGTGGGCTTGAGTATCATTTCCGCTAGACTTTTCACCAGACGTTTTTGTCATGCAAATGCCTGTGGTGATTTTTCAAGTGTCTGTATAAATTTGTTGTGTTTCCGCTGGATGTTGCAACTTATCCGCGACAGGTTTGGCGCAGTACCTGTTTCTAGTGCACGTCTGCACCCTCAAACCCGAAATACTCCCTAAATACTCGCTATTTTTCTTGAGGATTAAATCCCCTAACTCTGCTTCTGGTCCAGCTGAAGCCGTTTCAGAAATTGTGGAGCAGGTTATACTGATTAATTGGTTAACATGACCTGTCCACGAGCAGCATGCCGCTTCTGATTGGTGGGCAGGATAGTAGGGAGATGGAATGCAGGCTGTGTAAAATAGTTGACCACAGATCCCGGGTCAGTCAGGAGCATGTCAAAAAATCGTGACTTTGGCGATCATGTGATCGCGTTGTCTGAAATCGCAATTTCGATCAGAAAACGATAAATCGTTCAGCCCTACGCCAGGTGTCCTGACATTCTTTTGCACCCATCAGTGTATAATTGCGGTAAGACTTTTCTGATACTCTTTCAGGCATATCAGTGTATATTTGCGGTAGGGCTGTATTCGTGAAATACTTGCGACTTGGCAGCTAATATTTATTAATATTTATGGTCAACTGCACCTAGCAGCTTTATAAAGCCGGACTATTCTACTGTTAAGACTGGCAGCATATCCTTCACAATGTAATATGTCACTGCATCCGCTATCTCCTTCCCACTCAAACTTTTCTGTCGTAAGGGATGACGTTTATAAAGGCTGGGTCTATGGTAGGGCTGGACGATATGGCAAAATTTTATATCACGATATATTTCTTAATTTCGGTCGATACGATATAATTCCGATATCGATATGAACAATATAAAAGCCTCAGAAAAAATGCCAACAACACCCACAACGGATGTCTGTACCTACAATCTTCTGAAAAATACATTTGCCAAGTCTATTGAACCTCCTCCTATAAAACTAAATAATATTTTAGAAATAAAAAGGTACAATTAAATTAAAGTTCACCTTTTATTTGAATTTAACCTTTATACAAACAAGAAAAGTCAAATAAACAAGACTCTTGAGACAACCTTATTATTATATATTTATATTTAAACAATAACATAGGCTGATTATATTATTCTTTACACAAAACTTCTTGTAACAAAACTTGTTATTATAAAACTATTGTTTAACGTTAGTGAATATTATAGACAATGAAACGGTGAGTTAATGAGTTCGCTACGTGACCGTGGATTTAAGAGACACGAGAGAGAAGGTTGCTATCGGTTGCAACATGCGCGGAGAATGAGAGTAGGGCTGTCACGATTATGAAATTTGGCTGACGATTAATTGTCCAACAAAAAATTGCGATTACGGCGATTAATTGTCTGTTTTATAACATTGACGATTAATTGCCTGTTTTAGGGCTTTGTCGATTAATTGTCATACAAATTGTTGTGATTATTTAATTTAATCCCTTGTAAGTTGTCACTTGCAATAACACATTAATACACTTAAAGCTATACACTTAAAGTTATTTATTCAATGAAAAAAAAGTATATTTAAGTTACCATAACACAAAAGGATTCAGTATTCCAAACTAAAGTAAAATATATATATTTACTGTAAATTCTGTAAATAACATAAACAATGAATCACAAATATTAACTATGACCATAACAGAACAGGCCATAAAAGTCAAATTCTTAAATAAAAACAATCATGCTCCTTAATGGCTTGAAAGATTCCGGGAAAGAAACACTAGCATGTTGATCTTTTCTGGCTTAAGACAGCATCTGATTCTACCTCCGTTTCACTATGGAAAAACAGTACACATAAGAAACGGCGCTGCTTCAGATCTCTCAAATGTATATTTTCTGATTGGTAAAAATTGGGCACTACTTTAAATCAGGAGAACCTGCTCTTTGAAATAAGATATGACAGGCCAGTGAGCTTTGCTGCCATAAAACACTAGGCACCCATGGGAAATCTGAGCTCTGCTAATTGGTTTCCTATGACGAGGAGAGTGATGGCGGTCTTTAGAGGCGAATATGTATTTATATTTCCAGATCTTTTCAAATTGGGCATCATTTTATTCAGCTGAAATTCAGCTTTTTAATAATATATAACAGTTTAGCGGGCTTCCATGTCATCACACACTACACAAGAAAACGTGGGTCTGTTTAGAACTCTGAGCTCTGCCCATTCATTTCCTATGGCGGGGCATGGTGAGCTTCAGAGGCAAATTACTCAATATGTATATTTTCAGATCTTATCAAGTCGGGCATCATTCTATTCAGCAGAACCTCAGCTTTTCAATAAGTTTAGCGGGCTTCCTTGTCATCAAACGTTATACAAGAAATAGTCCGAAATAGCAGTTTTTTTAAATACTTCCACCGAACGCAAGCGCATGTAAGCGCACTTACCGTAAACGACCAGATGTTTACTACATAGAACGATTTGTTCATGATATTAACTTATAGTAGCAAAATAAAAAGCCGACCTGTTTTGGTGCCATTATGCGGAAGTGGGACGTTCAGCTTAATGTTAGGTTCGAAGCAGCTCAGCGACGGTTCTTTTCAATACATTTGCTATGGGCACGCGCATGCGTTCCAGCCTAACAGGCTATCTAGAGACCGTGTTTTTAGCATGGGTGAATCTTTGAGCGTTGGCCACCCTACTACAGCACTCTCGCTCGCCTCGACTTGAATCTTTTTCGCTCCGCGACGCGACACCCACCCGCGACGCGACACACACCCGCTACCCACACACACACAGGACAATGGAGGAAATCGAGGGCATATGCTGTTTTTGATCATCGGGAAGTGGCTGTTTCTCACAGCAAGAAGTGAACAATTTAAAAATGACGGGGTTATTCCGGGTTAGTGGAAAAGCATTAATAGTGGGCGACCATAACGATCATCTGTAATAACCGCCAACCGACCAAATAATCACGATCAAACGATTATTTAATAATCGTGACAGGTCTAAATGAGAGTGCTCAAACGCGCATGTCCATCATGACGTCATGGGCCAGTCAACGCGGAAGATCCAAGCTCGTTGGCTTTATGCGCTTATGAGCCCCTCATTCTCCGGCACATTTAGCATCACACTGAAACCTGAAGTTTATCAGATCTCAGAAAGCCAAACCACTTCCCTACCACTGAATTAGTCTTTCCTCTCATATCAACTGTCTGCTTTCTCCTCACTTATGGAAGCTCGTTCAGTCACGTTTGAATTGCGGTCATGGGCGCTCATTTTGTAGCTTAAACTTGCCGTGTTGGAGATCAGCAAAAATATCGAAACATCGAAAATGTGTTTAGAAATCATATCACCGTTATTGATTTTTTTTTTACCGCGATATATATTGATATTGAATTATTGTCCAGCCCTAGTCTATGGTAATATGTCTTTTACTAGACGTTTTGGGATTCGGACCACTGGAAGAATCGGTGTTTAGTAGTTTCACTCATTCTTATCATTCCACTGCGTGTTTCTGATTTAGGTGATGGAAGCGATTGGTTGTACTGCTGCATTTATTAGGAATTTTACACAAAACGTTAATTTGCTCAATATCTGACTTTTTAAAGCCGAACCACTTCCAAATTACCTCAGAAACTTTGCTGCCTTTTCTCTGTATGATTTCTTCCTCACTAGAGGACGTGCTCGCTCTTACCGCTGCTACACTTCAACTGCACCCGCCCAGTTATAATGTGCGACTGCCTTTCAATGTTTGTGATTGGTGGATAACCTCTGTGCTGTCACGCTATTGGTCCATTATTTGGCATTGGAGTGACAGAGGCGGCAGCCAGATTACGCATTTGTAAAACGTTGCAACATTATAACAAACTTGATATGGGCGATATAGGCATTTTTCATTTTGAGCTAAATAATAAACTCACCCAGCCCTAGTTGGTGCTAGCTGTTGCAATTTAAACTAAAACTAACATTAAAAACTACCATGAACAACCCCAGAAATCTTGGCTTCAGGTGATTCTAGGGTAACGTTGTTATTTTCTTTCCCTCTCCCCTACTGAAATCTGTGCATACTCTGATGTTGTTCGTCTGGCTGGTCTGCATAGTGTGATTAATTTATTGGCTGACTTTTTTCAAGTCGCGCATGAATACCATAGCACCAGGAGTTAAGTAACGTTCAGAAAAGTGTTTGTAACTTACTAGTATGAATACAAGTGTAAATTGCCAAAAGACATCTGCAGTTAATGTTTTCCATATTTTCTTTTTGAAAAATTTGTTTCACATTAAATGTTTTGGCTTGTACTCCTATTAGTTTTTATTGACTTGTAGTCTCCTCATACTTGCATTTGACACACATTTGGGACGAGGAGGATTCCTGTCATTGTTCGAAATTCAGTCTAGTAAAAGTTATCATCAGGATTCAGCAGAGACTACTTTTTTAGTTGGAAAATAAATAACAGTAAAACGGCAATATGACTGAGAATGCAGCAATGAATTTAAATAAATAACAATAAAAACGGCAATATGACTGAGAACGCAGCAATGAATTTAAATATGCTTCACAATCTGTCACAATGTAAAAAAGTAACCCACATTTTAATAAATAAATTGGTGTCAGTCATAGATTTATTTAAATGTTTATGTTGGCATTCTTTTTTCCGAAAGGCTCTAGTGTGATAAGCACAGTATAGTCAAAAACCATACTGTAGGGCAAATTTATCCCGGTATTTTTTTTACTAATAATATAAAAACTGTATTTACCAGCTTATATTTTTGTTGTAAAGTATTATATTGCTCAGGACTAAGACCGTTGTAGCTATGGTTTCACTTTTGTTCTGGTTGGACTAGCATTTAGCTCAACTGCGCTTTTCGTGCCAATGTATATTGTCCCAGTTAACCTTTTCTCTTAAGATATATTTTTTCTCTACTAGATTACACATGCCTGCCAAGGAACAGTTGGACAGCTAGTTTATTGCAAAAATAATTGAATATGTGCTGTCTCAGCCTTGTTGGATTTTCCAACAGCATATTCATGCTGTCTAGTAAAACAATTAACCTAAACTTTACATTGTTCTTTAATATAATTTGATGAGAATAAATTAAAATAGTCCAAAATTCTTGAATACTAATAATTATGTCTTTAAATAAATACGTGTTACTGATCATGCATTGCCTAAAAATATATTTTTTAAATACATTTTGTTCTCTCAATATGATTTTATTCTGATTGCCAAGTTCATTATATCAGGCCAAAAAGCATTGAGAATATAGGTCATTCATTTCCATCTCAGTTGTAGTACTCGGCTACACTCTCTTATCTTAGGTCAGACGCTTGCTAAAGCTTTGTGCTTGGAGACACTGCTTCAAGATTCTAACCGGCTTCATTAATTTAATCTGGCAAATAATGTGTTAAAAAAACCATAGAAATGTGACAAAGTGAAATTAAATTTCTTAGTTTAATTCTTGTTCTCCTATTGGACAATAGACCAGAGCTCTGCCCTGGCAACAAAAGTAGGTTATTTGCATACTGTTGCCTGATTGGCTTGTGCTTTCTCCGGCTTGGCCAATGGTGCGGTTTCTTCCTTGTGTTAGGCTATGCTAATTAGGTACTGTTGCTGGGGTTCAGAAGGGTGGTTACTCTGTGTGATTCTGCTGCATTGTGTTGCCTGGTGAGAGACGTTGATAAATGAGTACTTAATGATCTGCAGAATTCCCACTCACTGCAGACTGACTGAGATTTCAAAATAGAACTGAGAAGATTTGATTACAGAGCTATCGGCTTGCTTTCATTGCTTGGTTGAATCAGTCAAGATTCAGCTGGAATCAACTGATGCAACTGGACTGTGTTTGCTAATTTGTTCATTTTCAGTGTTATTTTCTTTGTGTACAAAATGCAGTTTTGAATTGTACATTTTCAATTGTTTGGGAAATACAACTAATCCTATTTTATTAGTATTAGACAATTTGCACATATTGTGTTTCTGTTGTGTGAATGGATTGCATGATGCATGTGTACATGCCTTTTGGATAATGTGAGCAGAAAAACTTACTTGTGTGAAGGCTTTACTGTAATTTACTGTTTGAGTAGTACCCATAGTTCATAAGTATTCAGTCAATGCATAAAATTTATTTTTGAGAACTTCAGAAATCTTTCAGGAGTCTTTGCAGGTGGCTTGTGAATTAATGTCATAACAAGGCTAAATTATCAAGTGCTTTTTTTTATAAATTCATTGGGATGGCGGTTGATCTTTTAATAGAAAATAATGTGTTTTTGTGTGTGTTTTGTTTAGCACTTTTTGTGTAATTGATGTGTTTCTAGATGTATTGTGTGGAGACAAAATTGGTCTCTTCAGGTTACTCATTGTGCTTTCCATTACCTTGTGTCTAAGCACGCCAATATCCCATTATTATTCACAATTGTCTTAAGAACCCTGTAAAGTAATGTTTTGGTGATTCTGTTGTGTTTCATATTAAAATAAGATATTTGCTAATTCTGTTTCAAATTTCATATCTCTCTATCAAAACCCTAGGCAATAGTGTGTCACAGGTTAGATGTGTCTGAAGCCCGCACTCAACTCTTAAGACGCAAATATAGAAAATGCTGCTGTACCATACTGCTTGTTTAGATCAATTGCTTCACACTGTTTGAGTGACAGGGAGGCTTTGAGTGGCATATTATGGCCCAGTTCTCATAAATTATAGCAAAACTTATAGCATGTGACCTTGCAGTATCATTCTGCCTGAAACTCACCCACCTGTTTTCCAAATAACATTTTATGACCCTAAACATACCTGCACAGAGGATTTAACCGTCTATGGGTTATGATGGGGTCAACTAGCATGTCACAACTAGGCATGCAGACCTCTTGGAGTGATTTACTAATCAGTGCAGCAAATATAGGTATCTTGCACTAAAGCTAGCTAGCTGCATTTGGTAAGTTGCTGCAGGCTTATAATGGCAGTTGACAATGCCTGCTATAATGGAAAGTTGTTTGGATCTTTGCGTGTGAAACTTATTGAGTTAAATAACACTGTTTGAGGTGTCAACTAAGAAAACAGATTACAGAACTATCATGAATACAATTTTATCAGCAAGTGTTTTTCAGGCTAATTGTTCCAGGTGACAGATAAAACTTACCAAATATTTTGTTGGTCTTGCACAGCCTGCCAAAACAGTGCTTACCTACTGAAGCATGGACTCTGAAGGTGTGGTATCTTGTAGGGGTGCATAATATTGACAAAGTGTGATATTGCAACATAACAATATTTTCTTACAAAAGAAGGGTTTATTTCAACTTGCAGTCATATTGGACTGGTACAACATGAATAAATAAGACCATGTCTACAAAACAGGACATGTTGTACTGATGGCACAGTATAATAACAATAAATAGAGACCATGTCTGCAGAACATGTTAGAAACGATTAACATAAAAAAACATGTGTTTATTTCCCCATCGTCTCACTGGTAGAGACTACAGATATGAGTCAAGAAAACCAGCATGTAGTTGATTTTAGCTGTGAACAGTGAGGCGTTCCCCTGTACTAAATAGAGCATGATCTTTGATTGCTTTAAAAAAAAATATAGTTAATATATTACTTCTTACATAAACCCTACGTTGTCACATCAGGCATAAAACGTATTAAATATTACACTTTTTGATCTCTGTTATATCAAGTTATAGCGAAACAGAAGTTCTAAAATCCCTCCCATTGTTCTATAGAATAAATGTATGACTGTGTCCTCTTCAGGAACCATTATTTGATTTTATGAAAGTTACAAACATATTATACACATTATCAACAGCTTTGTGCAACAGGTGCCGGAAGCATTGTAGCCTCAGCCATTTTAGTCCCGCAGCTTTCTTTACATTGCTCCTGGAGGCAGGTGTTATAGCCACCAGATTCTGCAGACGCAACCCCAATGACTCCGGGGCATCGATTAGACCAACAGAGATGTTTTGCCCCCTGTGGTCCTCTGGGAAGTAGGAAGTCTGGAGACATTTGCTGACAAGTTCATACTCGGGCGTTATATAATGCACAGTGGAAGTTGTGCTATTATTTAGATTTCTCCAGACTTCTTACTTAGATTTCTGTTGTTTCGTTGTCTCACTGAGTCAGACATCTTACTTTTCTGTCATTCATTTTCTTTCGCTCGTCTGACTCTATTGGTGTTTCTAACTCCCTTCATTCTTCGGAAGCATTGTTTTTGTAATTCTTTTGCAACAACTTTGCAAAAGTAGGCTACACTACAATGCGTGTCGTCAGCTCAAGTATTTTAATGTAGATATTAGATAAAGCTGATATTGGTAATATTTAGAATATAAACATACAGTATCTAGCTGGTTTTAAGGTATCATAAAGTGCACTGTGCATCCACATCGCCTGATTTGCTGATTCGCCTCCCCTCAGTGGCCAGTTTACTTTCTATCTAGAGAAGTGAGAGTGGGAAAAGATGCCACCAAATAATTATCTGGTTTCGAAACCTTTCACGTTATCAGATAATAAAAAAAAGCTAATTTCCAAATATGCAACCAGAAATTGTCCAAATAATTTTACTTTGTAAGAAGTGTTGCATTAGTACTTGCGTTTTAGTACTTGCATTTTTGTGAACTTTCAAACATTGTCATTTATAGACCTAATTTGGCTGGTAGTCTACTCTAGAAGGGCTAGACATTAAGCTTAGCTGTTTATATTTTGGTCTGTCTAATAAAAACTTCCTAACTATGTTGTTTAAAAAGAGTTTAGTCACTTCCCTGTGGGTTGACTCTTTGTTAAGTTCAACTGCTTTTGACCTCCATGCCCCAGAATCAAGAGTAAGCTTAAGTTAAAAGGATTGGTGTCTATAAAACATTAATGTTTGATATAGGGATGCACCGATTCCACTTGTTCATTATTGATTCTGAGCACTGAACTGAGTATCTGTCAATACAGACTACCGATCGAATAGTTTCGTTTTTTTGTTGACCTGCTGTGATTGACATTATTATTTTATGCCATACAAAATTTTATTAAAAATGTTCTCAATATTTAAGATTATGAAACCTCCGTCAAATTTTATCAAGTATGGTAACATATAGGGTTGGGCGTAGGGTTGCACGATATTGGAAAAAAATTACATTGCAATATTTTTTTCTCAACGATATATATTGTGATATTGCGAGCCATTAATCCAGGCTAACATAGGATAACATACCGCGTGTCAACGGTTCAAATCATTTTCTTAAATCCCTCTTTGGTCACAGTGTTTAAAGGCGACATAAAACGTTATTGTTACGTTGTGGTGCCGTTTTAAGTGATCAGACTAACTGGTGGTGTTTCCTTGTTTTGTGGCCACAACTTTATAACACTCCAGGCAAGGTACCTGTTTTTGGTCAACATCCTCATTTTTGTAGCCGTTTATGTATAATATTAATAATTATTATACATAATAATTACATCTCCCGACTCCTTGGTTGTCTAAATACATCCATTGTTTATTCAGCTAAGCATGTAAACGATCAGGAACAACGAAAACATATTGTTTAACCTTAGTGAATATTTTAGACAATGAAACGGTGACGGTTCATGAGTTCGCTACGTGACCGTGGATTTAAGAGACACAAGAGAGAAGCTCATTAACATGTTGCTATCGGTTTCTACGACAACACAAACAAATTATTGCTAGTGCGCATGTCCATCATGACGTCATGGGCCCGTCAACGAGGAAGATCCAAGCTCGATGTTGGCTTTATGCACTTTTGAGCACTCTCATTGGAATGTACAGGGCTTCCCGCTGAACACTGTATCCAGTTCTCTAAATACATTTATGGATGCTACCCTGGTGCTACCGTTCTCTTAATACATTTATGGGTGCTACCCTTCACATCGCATGTTCTGACGATGGCGCATGCGCACATCGCAATGTCGATGTTAAAACAGAATATCGCTCAGCGCTAGTCATTCGCATTTGATGCAAAACCACTACCTAGAACTCGGTACCTTCGTAATTTTGGGGCTTCCGGGCTATGCAATACAGTGGATTGGATTGTTTCTGTGTTCATTGAACATGTGATTTGAAGGTATTATTGTAACATTGGCTGTAACATTGGCTTGAGTCACTCTCAATGCTTCAAAATGTCCAGCGTCCCATACAACCTATGGGATGTTTTTGTTTCATATGTTGATAATTATGGAGAATACGGGGTGGGTAATGCACAAAACAATGGCTCTCTAAATTTGGCTGTGCAGTGCACCGATGCTCCCCATGCAACTTGATGGAGCTTGAGGTCCTGCAAAGAAGAGAAACCGCTCAAAAATAAGTGTGCCAAGCGTGCAGTATCATACTCAAAAAGACTTGAGGCTGTAATTGCTGCCAAAGGAGCTTCAAAAAAGTGTTCATGCACATGTATATTTTCGTTCTTTGCAAATCTATAAAAAATATTTGTATACTTTTTTCACTTTGTCATTATGTGGTATTGTATGTAACATAACAAGATGTGGAAAAAGTGAAGCACTGTGAATATATTTTAGATGCACTGTATATATCTGTGATATTAGCTTTTTGTGACATACTTTGAAAATGCATGGCCTAGTTATGTTATAGATTATTACAAAATATTGTTTTGGGCCCAGCAAAGTCATTCAACTGGTTCCTACTCCAAACATTATCTCAAACTCACCTGCACCTTTGGTGTACTGTAATGGCATGGATTGTCAGTGATATTAGTCAGCTAGCGTGCATCTACAAGGCAGGTATAGCCGTTTTCTGGCTGCCATCGCATCCCTACTAGACAGGTAGACCTGTTTTTTGGCTCTCAGCGATCATCGCTAATAGACCGGTAGACCCAAAAAAGAAAGACCTGCTGGCTGTGTTCTCATGTGCTTTTTTGGAATTATAGCTTTTGAACTCACTAACAAAATAATAAGATTATTTTTAACAAACTGCTGTTAATGTAGGCTCAATGGTAGTAGGTTTCATATTTTTTTAACAGTTGTAAGTGATTTAAGATGACCGAGCTTGGATGGATGGTCACTGAGATGACCGAGCTTGGATGGATGGTCACTGAGATGACCGAGCTTGGATGGATGGTCACTGAGATGACCGAGCTTGGATGGATAGTCACTGAGATGACCGAGCTTGGATGGATGGTCACTGAGATGACCGAGCTTGGATGGATGGTCACTGAGATGACCGAGCTTGGATGGATGGTCACTGAGATGACCGAGCTTGGATGGATGGTCACTGAGATGACCGAGCTTGGATGGATGGTCACTGAGATGACCGAGCTTGGATGGATGGTCACTGAGATGACCGAGCTTGGATGGATGGTCACTGAGATGACCGAGCTTGGATGGATGGTCACTGAGATGACCGAGCCTCAGGGTTGGTCACTGAGATGACCGAGCTTGGAACGCTGTTAATGTCGGCCCTGCTGTCTTCGACTTGCCCCTTTTTCAGGAGGAGAGACTTCAGCATGCAAACCTTCATCTGTCCGGCTTGCCCCCTCTATTCCGTTCCACGCTGTGGGGATTCAGATGGCTGCTCCCATGCCCCATTCTCACCAGCAGTACAGTGAGCGGCATCAGCAGACCCCTGACCCGTCTGTGCCGGCTCTGCCCTACAGCGAACAGGCGCAGCAGTCTATCACCAGCCAGGTAAGCCAGCTTTGGCTAAGTCCGCGAACATACATGCTCATTCACACATACAACCGCACAAACAGATGCATGTGGACTTGTGTGGCTCAGACAGTTGACCATGTTGCATGCAAAGCCAAAGGTTGTTACGCTTATGTAAAGTGAATTGTGAAGTGAGAAGTCTTTTTTTTTTTTTTAATTGTTTTAGGAGTTCATTAATAGTTTTCTGCCATATTTCGGCCTTTTGTTGGAAATTCCTGTGAGATGAAATGTAAAAAAAATAGCAAATATTTGAATGGTGGTTCAGGCCCAATAGCCACAACTTCTGAATATAATTAAAATGGGCCTTGTGAAGACGCTTTCACTAGCTGCCCATGGATGCATAATCCCTGCTGTATTGGCTAATTGGACACTCTGCATATTGTTAAAAGCACTTTAAACACTACTCCTAAAGTACCAAATGAAGAAATCCTACTCATCATGGGTATTTATTAAATATTTTACACATTTTATAAATGTAGTGATGACCTAGGGCTGCACAATTAATCGAATATTAATTGCGATCACGATTTTGGCTTTCCACAATAGTATGAGCGTGATCGACTGCAATATTGACATTTGAAATATGTTCTCCGCACATAGTAAACTCTGCACTATATCAAATCTAGCTCTTCCTGAACTTCCTTAGCCAACCACCAGGGGGATATTTGGCTGCGCAGGCCTTTTCTGCATAGGCCTGAATTTCTTTATGTTGGTTGACTTCTGTGATGACATCTTTGTGTTTAGTTAGCCTGTGTTTCAGATGCAATTTTATTTCTTTTTTTCATTTTTAGGAGATGATGCACTTTATGGACCAGTGTTATTTTGATGCAAAGATTTGTACGTTAGCAGTAATGTATCACAACATGGAAGTGAAAGAAGTTGTCCGTTTTATTTGAAAGTGAAATAAAAATATGTTGTCCTTAAAACCCATGAATAATTGTGATTCAAATGAATCCTGATTATAATTTTTGTCATAATCGTGCAGCCCTAGGATGACCTCAAAAAATATTATTAACACATGGAATCATGTAGTGACCAACAAAATGTTAAGCAAATTAAAATACATTCTTTAAACTAAGCACACTTTGTCCTGATGACGGCTTTGTCATTCTCAAATCAAATTATTGATCTTCATGTAACTTTATTAATGGCATCTACACTGGTGAGCCAAAACATCAAAATCACTCATGAGTCATCGGTGAAGTGAATAATGTTGATCATCTTCCCTGATGGCGGTCACCTAGTTCTGCAGGATTATGCACTAACAGCCTTGGAAAGAAGTGCATAAGTCCGTAAGTCCCTTTCCTAACAGGGGGCGTATTAGCCATTGGCACCCATTAATACTACATGCACTGGGGCATTGACACCTATTAGTTGGGCTGTGATGAGTCATTTGACTTATGCATGATTTGAACTAGAGTGTGTTGCAGACACACAATGACCTGTAGATGGCGCGTCTTGTTCATATTTGAGTCAAAAGCACCAGGCTGTTGTAAAATTTCAGTGGCGCATGAAAAAGTGCCAAGAATTGTCTTGCACTAGGTTGCACTTAAATCTCACCATATCAGAACTTTCCTTTCCTGGTCTTTAAAGATGCAAACTTCTGAACCACTTAATCGAAATCCATGCTGTGGCCAAATCACTTATAATAGATAACATTGCATGTAGGGGTGGGCGATATGGGAAAAATATCATATCACGATTTTTTCAGGAAAAATCACGATTCACGATTTTATCACGATTCTTTTTCATGTTGCTTTTTAAGACTATTTTGCTAATTACTGAGCTGCAATACAAGCAAATTATATCTCCATTTAAAGAATATAGCGTTACAAGGTAACAAAACATAAAAGGGAAAAAAAAATTAAAGTAGCATATTTTAATCACGTGTATATTTAAAGGAAGTGCAATGGTGCAAAGAAGCACCTTCATTCTCATCCGCAGCTTCACCATCCATTCACTGTGTAACCTGCCATCCATCTACAGCATCAGATGATCTACTGTGTTATCATCCTGAATTAAATGAATTGTGAATTATGCAGTAAAACATTTTACTAAAATAGTATGTAGCCTATTTATTGTCTTATGTAGCCATACAATACAAAATTAAAACCATGATTTTAAAATGCACAGGCTATGATATTTAAATTTCTAAAGATCGAATAAATTAAAATCAATCAAACTGTATGTCCTATTTTGATGTAATAAATGCTAAAACATTTTAGATCACAAGCGACGCGCAATCAAATGATTTGCGCATGATTGGCCGTATATATTGCAACACAGACTGTTGAAATAAAAACATTAGGCTACAGTGTATAATTTGATCATTTACATTTGTAAAATGTATTATAGTAATTACAGCCCAGTAACTAAGGCACTATAGACAATGAAACACGTATTTTACAACACAGTTTGTATATTGGTCACGGTCGGGTATATTCTGCTGTTACCCGGTAGATACATTAATCAATTTCGTTTTATATTTTCGTTCTGTTTATTTAGTAAAACATATATTTCTTTATAAACGTAGGCCTACCTCTTTTTTCTAGTTCATTCAAATTCAACCAAGCCAATCAATCTATTATCTATGTATATCTCGCAGCTTTTGTCTGCCTGAGCAGGCCACGCATACTAACCGGTTGCACTGCGCAGAGTGTTCATTAGTGATGTTATGAGTGCACATGAGACCGCAGCAAATTAATCGGTTACATATATCCAGTTTCATATAGATCGGACCAAAACGCGTCAAGTTTCATGTAGACCAGACCAAAACGCATCCAGTTTTATATAGACCAGACCAAAACGGTGTCCAATATAGATCGGACCAAAACGGTGTCCAATATAGATCGGACCAAAACGAGATCAGACCAAAACGCGTCCAGTTTCTGAAAACGGGACAAGGTAAAATGCACGTATTTAGGAAAAGTCATGGAAGAACGAGGCTGTAGCTTTTCAACATTATATATTTATTTTAATTACTAACTGCAACGCCCGCGGGCATGGGCTGTTGGCGCTTCTAGTGTTAACACGCTGACATCTAGCGCACCGCGCATTGCATGTTGATACGTAGCTGAAAAAACGCCATAGATCTGCATCTAATTGAACGTGCACTGGAGCGCGATTCTACGATATTTCCGAAAAAGTGAATCGTGGAGACATTTTAATCGTCCACGATTAAATATCGTCATATCGCACACCCCTAATTGCATGTATTTAAAGTGTTTTAATGTGTCTAAGTTTGTCCCATGTATTCAATGAAGTAGTCTGAGGGCAATTCAAATAAACACACCAAATTTCCTGTCAATATTTTCTAAAATCATTTGAGATGAGTTTGGTCTACTTTAAAATAATTAGTGTAGTACATTGGTATTTTATACATATAAGTCGGTGGGACTAAAAATATTTAATTCTAAGCTTGACTACACAATTTACATATTGCAATATGGTTAACTAACACAGGAAAAACAGGCATTATTTTGTATTGGAGGAATTTAATTAGATCCATTGCCCATAAGCCGTTTAGGAGCTAAATTTCTCACTATGTGTGCGTCACATGGTCAACAAAACTGTATGCATCTAATTTCGCGGCCTGGTGTGTTCAGGGGGATAAATTACCTTGACAATCTTAAATATTTAATATATATTCATATATATTTACGATTGAAAAGTGCGTTTTTTCACGCGACGATACCATAGTTGACTATGTGGGATAATATATATGACACTATACTAATAAACTTGCCTTGTCTTGCCGGTAATGTGAATATCCATAACATTACTACCATGTGACATACACAAGTAGAAGAAGTTTGGTCATATGTTGCCACCCTGACAGCCACTAGACAATATATCTTGATCCTTGATCACTCACTGTGATTACATTTGTGTTAAGGGTTCTGAGTAAAGATAATTTACAAAGTTCACATCTATTTTTGCCAACTGTGTTTTAGCTAAAGATGTGTTCAGGAAGGCTGTATTATGTAAGTTGAATGCTCAAACTAGCTATTTATTATGGCTGTAACCTTTACTCATAATTGTGTGTTAATTTCTTTTATTTGATAATTTTTTTGTGAATTTAATTTGATGCTAAGCTAAATCCTGCAGTCTGTTTTTGTCTTACTCTGCTTGTTGTCCCTTACTCTGTTCCTGGTAAAGGGCACTTTTAAATATGTATTCCAACCCTGTGTGAGCACGGGGTTATTCTCACTGTTCAGGAACACCACAGCCTGCATGTTCAGGGCATTGGACTAATAATAAACAGGGACATTTTCCATTTGATTTTATTACTGCCGACAGTCACGGATATTACGAAAATATTATTCAGGGTGCTTTCAAACATGCCTATAAGCGAACATATGTCTGTGTTTCTGATATCAGGTCCTCACCAAAGCTCGAATTTAGATCCCCACCACTGAGTTTTCTACGTTATAGTTTGGTCGTACTACCTGTCCCCCTGTCAATCCTCCATCTCCAGTTTGGTGAAATAGTTCCATGTCAAGAGAATTGCCACATAATCCACGGGTGTCTGTGTTTCTGAAAGTGATGTTCTCTGTGTTTGGTGCGTCTGTGTTTTAAGGTGACCCCTGATGTTGTCATGTTACAGAGGCGCATGCCCCAGTGCTTTCGCGACCCCTCCTCGGCTCCCCTGAGGAAGCTCTCAATTGACCTAATCAAAACCTACAAACACATCAATGAGGTAAGTCACGCCACTCACTTTGCCATACACCACATCTTTGCTCTTGTTCGCACAAGGCTGAGGCTCAGACATACACACGGGTCAGTTGCAACTCAGAAGTAGGGATGGGACAAATTGACATTTTCAAAGTTTGTCCATTGTTGTGTTTTAATTTTAACTGTGCAAAATATGATCCTATATAGTATTATAGTAGTATAAGGATAGGGGCCAGTTAAGTAACACTTCATTTATTTCGAGGCTTCAGCGGCATAAATAATCAGAGCTGAGAATCGGGGGTGAGAGGCGCCATTTTCAAGGCAACCACCTTCCAGACTCAGTGTGCCACCTACCTGATGGGCATTCTGGTAACAACACCCTTTTTCCCGGCAGGTATACTATGCAAAGAAGAAGCGGAGACACCAACAGGGCCAGGGCGACGACTCCAGTCACAAGAAGGAGAGGAAGATTTTCAACGACGGCTACGATGATGACAACTATGACTACATCGTTAAGAACGGGGAGAAGTGGATGGACCGATACGAGATCGATTCCTTGATTGGCAAGGGCTCGTTTGGACAGGTGAATCACACGTTGACCCGTGTTTTTAACTACAGGTGGCGCTGCTAGAATTGTGAAGAATCTCACCTGGTAATGTTTCACCCCCCAAAAAACACAGAAGGCTTCATGAGCTGGATTTGGTTGTTTAGGTGGTACTGACTGTTTACATGGCACAAACAGTCCGCGGGGGTTTTGCTTTGACCAGACATGTATGTATGTACGTGTTAAATCATAGCCCCCATATCCTTATGACTGATTACGTTCCCGTCTGGCTTATTGTGTTTACCATGATTTTTGTTTGGCCTCTATCTCTCCAGGTTGTAAAAGCGTATGACCGTGTTGAGCAGGAGTGGGTGGCAATTAAGATCATCAAGAACAAGAAGGCTTTTCTGAATCAAGCCCAGATCGAAGTTCGGCTCCTCGAGCTTATGAACAAACATGACACTGAGATGAAATACTACATAGGTAAGGATATGTTACTTGTGTTCTTTCAGCCAGACACATGCGCTAATTTCATCCTCTGACCAGGCTTCATTCCTCACGCAAGATATAATCAGAAAAGCTGAGTACAGGTTCACAGGAAACTGCTTGTCCAAGTCTGAGCCACTTTCTCAGATTCTCCGCTCCCTCTTTCAGGGCGTCAAAAGACACTTGCCTTGGCAGGTGCTTTTCTTTTTTGTCAAGTGTTCTGTGAAATAATTATTGCAGATGATCTAGATGATCGGGTAATCGTCTTTGTGGTTTTCTTTTGGTGTCTGCTGTTGGTTTCTGTGAACATGAGATTTTTGGGCTACGTCAACTTGCAGATTTAAATCCAACTGGACATTCTATTTACTAAAGGTAATGAATGTAAAGCCACATTGGAATTGATAGCACAGTCTGGTTCACAGACTTCAAGCAGTCATTGCATGTAAACGCAAAATAGGAACGATAAATAGTTTAGTTTTTAGGACCAGCAATATCACTCACTAAATACATTGTGGAGGTTTTGGGAGAATTTCCAATGGTTTAGGAAAAGGCAAATTTTGTCAAACTTGTATGGTCTTTACAACACAATTTGGAATCTCCATGGAAGTTTTCAATAACCAATTGCTGTCAACAACCTTGGTATATTGTGCCGTACCTACCTCACTCAGCCAAATTCTCAAGTTTTTTTTTTTGCTTCCCCAGTTCACCTTAAGCGGCACTTCATGTTCCGTAGCCACCTGTGCTTGGTGTTTGAGATGCTCTCCTACAACCTTTATGACCTGCTGCGGAACACCAACTTCCGTGGCGTCTCGCTAAACCTCACGCGCAAGTTTGCCCAGCAGATGTGCACGGCGCTACTGTTCCTGGCCACGCCTGAGCTCAGCATCATTCACTGTGACTTGAAGCCCGAGAACATCTTGTTGTGCAACCCCAAGAGGAGCGCCATCAAGATCGTGGACTTTGGCAGCTCCTGCCAACTGGGACAGAGGGTGTGTTACTGAATAGCCCACTGAGTTATTAATAGATGGATTTGGATGAGGGTTGCTCCATTCATGGCATAACATTTTATTAAACACAAACACTTAGAAAACATTGTACCAAATTGTTTGGACCGTTATCTTGTAATATTTAACTAATCAACTACTTTTTTCAACCTATTGTATTTATGAACATCTCTGTTATTTTTAACCCACTTTTAGGAAAAAAATATGTTTATTCTCACCGCTTTCTTTCCCTTCAGATCTACCAATACATCCAGAGTAGGTTCTACCGCTCGCCAGAGGTGCTGCTGGGCATGCCTTATGACCTGGCCATTGACATGTGGTCCCTGGGCTGCATCTTGGTTGAGATGCACACCGGAGAGCCTCTCTTTAGTGGGGCCAATGAGGTATGACTCATGGAAACACAAGACACTAGTACTCATTAGAAATATCACGAGAATTTGACATGGTCACAACCATATAAAGACCAATAGAGGGACCTGTGCTTTGAATGTTTTGCTAGGAGTCATTATTCCATATACAGTTGAAGTCTGAAGTTTACTTATGTTTAAGTTGATGTCATCAAAATACATTTTTCTCCGTAAATTGCAATGTTAACAAACTATAGGTTTGGCATGTCTTTTGGACATCTGCTTTGTCCATGACACAAGTCATTTATCCAACAATTGTCTAAATACGGATTCTTTCACTTATAATTGACTATATCACAATTTCAGTGGGTCAGAAGTTTACATACTCGGGCTTTAGAAGCTTCTGAAAAGAATTGTAGACTTATTAATTAACAGGATACAGTACAAAAAGGCGGATGCCTGTAAGCCAAAGAACACCATCCCAGTTGTGAAGCACAGGGGTGGCAGCGTCATGTGATGAGGGTGCTTTGCTGCACGAGGGACTGGTGCACTTTACAAAATAGATGGCATCATAAAGGAAAATTATGTGGATAAATGTATGATATGATACCCAAGTTAAACACTTTAAAAGGAAATGCTACCAAATACTAATTGAGTGTATGTAAACATGTGACCCACTAGTTCACTTTGATGAAACTGAAATAAATTATTCTCTGTATTATTATTCTGACATTTTACATTCTTAAAAGAAAGTGACCATCCTAACTGACCTAAAACAGGGAATATTTACTCGAATTTAATGTCAGGAATTGTGAAAGAGTTTTTGGCTGTGGTACATATAAAAATTTTACTAAGATTTTTTAAATAAACATTGTATACTGATTAATTAATTTTTTATATAAATATGTAACAAATAAGTCTCGTTGATTTTTTTCAGATTGATCAAATGAACAAAATTGTTGAAGTGCTTGGCGTTCCTCCCAATTACATATTAGACCAGGCACCCAAGGCCAGGAAGTTCTTTGAGAAAATGTCTGAAGGTACCTGGGGTGCAAAGAAGACCAAAGATGGCAAAAGGGTATGTTTGAGAAAATCTCTCATTTCAATAATGTTTAAGTTTTGAACATGGCTGTCCTTTGCTACAGTGAATATATGTTTTGTGTTGTCTTTGCTCTGTGTCTGTGTGCAGTATAAACCGCCAGGAACGCGGAAGCTGCACAGCATTCTGGGTGTAGAGGCGGGTGGTCCTGGTGGCCGGCGAGCTGGTGAATCTGGACATGCCGTCGCGGACTACTTGAAGTTCAAGGACCTGATTCTACGGATGTTGGACTACGACCCCAAGAGTCGTATCCAGCCCTACTACGCCCTGCAGCACAGCTTCTTCAAGAAGACTGCAGACGAGGGGACCAACACAAGCAGCAGTGTTTCCACCAGCCCTGCGCTGGAGCAGTCCCAGTCCTCGGGAACCACGTCCAGCACCTCCTCAAGCTCAGGTTGGAAGTAATACAGCGCTGCATGGAACGCGGGCCAGCACACGTTGAAGTGTGACGTTTGACCTGTGCCTCGCGCTTCAATTCCAAGAACCCCGGATTAGCCGCTATACTGTTAGAGCAATACGTGTGTTAACTAATAGCTTGGGTATAGCGTTGCATTGCAGAGGATTGCTTTAAGGGCGGTTCAACATTGCTTGTGTCTCTGGGTTGTTTCGCTGCAGGAGGATCGTCTGGCACGAGCACCAGTGGACGGGCACGCTCAGACCCAACGCATCAGCACCGGAACATCGGCGGTCACGCTGCTGTGCAGGCCATGGACTGCGATAATCTCTGCCCACAGGCAAGTCACATACACCCTATTCCTCCTGGCCTAGTGACACCAGCTAGATTGTTACTTAGTCTATAACTCCCATTTGGGACTGATGTGCCTCACAGACATGTCACTTGGATTCTTGGAACGTCAGAGATTGCTCTGCTGTCTTGTGGTTTACGTTTCTTATCGTTGCTGTTGTGTGTCAGACGAGGCAGACCTTCCCTCCCCCTGTGGGCTGGGCTGGTGGTGAAGGGGCACAGACGGTGACCGTGGAGACCCATCCGGTCCAGGAGACGACCTTCCATGTGCCTCCCCAGGCGCCCAAGGCCATCCACCCCTTGGCCCCCGGGAACAGCTCCTCCACCCACTACCACCATCATCATGTACATCATCACCATGGACACCATCACCCCCACCAACCCCACGGACAGCAGGGCCTGCCGGCACGGCCCCGGCCCCGCCTCTACCAGTCCCCCACCAACAGCGCGTCCACAGAGAACTCCATGGAGGTGGTGCACGGCCACCTGTCCATGACCTCCCTGTCTTCCTCGGCCTCTTCCTCCTCCACATCTTCCTCATCCACCGGGGCCCAGGGCAATCATGCCTACCAGCTGCGCCCACTCCCTGCCAACGCAGCTTTGGAATTTGGCCAGAATGGCAGCATGACCATGGGACTGGGTGCCTTCTCCAACCCCAGACAAGAGACTGGCATTGCAGGCCACCCAACCTACCCCATGGGCATGAGACAGGGAATAGACAGGGAGGAGTCACCCATGGCGGGGGTCTGTGTACAGCACAGTTCTGTCGCCAGTTCCTGACTGAACTGACAATGGGTTTCTTTTTCTGTGTATTTTTTAAGGTGGTGTTTTTTCAACAACAAAAATGCATAAAGATCAAAAAGCTGCTTAAAATTTGAGGACAGATTAACGCTGACCCACTACCACAGTGCAGAGGCCACCATCTCTCCAACTTCTCCCCATCCTGACCCACTACCACAGTGCAGAGGCCACCATCTCTCCAACTTCTCCCCATCCTGACCCACTACCACAGTGCAGAGGCCACCATCTCTCCAACTTCTCCCCACGCTGACCCACTACCACAGTGCAGAGGCCACCATCTCTCCAACTTCTCCCCATCCTGACCCACTACCACAGTACAGAGGCCACCATCTCTCCAACTTCTCCCGACGCTGACCCACTACCACAGTGCAGAGGCCACCATCTCTCCAACTTCTCCCCACGCTGACCCACTACCACAGTGCAGAGGCCACCATCTCTCCAACTTCTCCCCATGCTGACCCTTTTATTCTCATTAAAATTTGATATCTAACATTTTCAGTGTTTACACAAAAACATTTTTTATTTTAAATCAATTTTGCATTACGTAGTTCACAACGTTACTGAAACATCTGTTTATTTCACATACACTTCTCACTCAGTTGCATGGATTGCTTTATTACTTCTAGTAGATCAGCCAACCTGCACAGTTTTATGGTTGTTTTGTACTTGTTACAGGCTGTCATTCATGCAGATAGTTTGATGTTCTTAATAACAACTAAGTAGGTTATTAAATGTAAACAAATGCTGAGATTTTAACTCGGTAATTTCATATTAATAACAGGGTATATTTTACATGCAGTCCAAAATGATAGTCAAAGATTCAAGCATTTCAATACACCAATCAATACTTGGAGACTATAGAATGATACAATTTTTTCAATTTTCAGTAAAAAATTATTTCTCCTATTGTTTTGGTCAACCTTTGGTATTAACAAAACAAATGTAATTTTTTCAGAACTTGTTGATTCCTCTGACCTACTCTGAGGCAATTGTGAACAATGAGCACTTTAAATAATATTTTTTGTTGAGTAATGATGGATTTCAGCCATTTTCGCTTAACATTTGAATGTGTACTTAAATATATATTTGGAAAATGGCAACATCCATCAGAAAAATCTATTGGTTTAATTGTTGTTGAAAATAACAGAAATATAGCTCTTGATCACCACACTCTTTACTTACTGATAATTAGATTGAAGTGTGACAAAGCTTAGTGGATAGAGCGTTAAGCAATTAGCTAAAAGGTCTTTGGGTCAAATCCCAAATGAGAAGTTAAAACAAAATAGTGCCCTTAAGCCAACTCACCCAAATTGGTTCTGCAAGTCACAATGGATAATGGTGTCTGCTAAAGTACAAAAGCCTAAATGTATATTATATGGTTAAATTCATGCATATTTTTTCCTGTCAAGGGAAGGAAATCATACTGAAATGAATGCACTCAAGCCTACCTGAACTAACAGTAACGGAACCCTGCAGACATTTTAATTACAGCACTAGTCTCACTACAGAACTCAATGATTAGCTACCATGGCTACTAGCATTTAAAAGAGCTGATTGTACTGTTGGGAAACACTGTCAATTATATGCCTAAAATAAACACTGATGCTAATATGTGAAAATTATCATAAAATATATCACAATATTTTATTTTATCCCATTATATATGATGTAAAAAAAATACTTTGTTGCCCTGCCTACCACAGCTGCCTACCACATTGGTCTTGTGTGAAAGGTTTGATCTTAAGCAAGTTGCAAGGAGTGCCTGAATGCCCATTGAATAGTACAGCAGAACCAATAATAATGTCAGAAATTCTTTAAAGAATATGTTGTCCCCCACTTGATAAACACTTATTTTTTTCATTAAATTCAGTATTTTCTGTCAAGTTCTATCATTAGCCCCAGAGTGTCCGTTTTTATGAATGTACACATGACCCATTAGCCTGCCAGTATGTGCTACAGCATACCCAGTTATTCATGTGGCTAATGTTTGCAATTGTCTCAGTGTCATATTAGAGTGAAATGTATACTATAGGAGAAACGTTTTCAAATGTAAAAGAAATAAAGCCATAGTATAATTAAGCCAAAGCAAATACAAACGTGCATTCCATAGTATAAGAATGTTTGATATTTTAGTCATAATTTATTTGCTCAGTACAGTTTGCCTAATATCTCTTACATTGCATTAATATCTTAGAACAAACAAAAAAAATCTTGCAAGGTTCTCCTGATTCCGTCTGGTCTACTGTAGTCTTCTGAGAGTTTCTACCTAATCTCAAAATGGTACTCCTCGTTTGTGCTCCAGCCCCCTACTGTAGTTTTAGATTTATTTCCATGTCTTACAACATAACAAATGTATGGAAACAGTCAAAGTGAATCCAATCCAAAGTGTAAATCTTTGTTTGATAATCTACTGTAATTATTTAATGTTCGAATAATATTTGCCCTATATTGGTTACTAGTCTTATCATTCACATTTTGATGAGATACTTTTTTCAACCTTGAAAATGGCCTTAAAAATCACAATTTTACATGTCACCCAAAGTAGCTTTGTCACCTCATTGTTAAATCTAGCATGGGTTACAGCCTGTAACAATAGCACAAACAAAAAACGTGTTGTTAACCGCCAATAACTTTATTGTTAAAAAAAGAAATGAGAAAATTTTGGCAATGGTTATTTGGTAAAGAATTTGCTACAGCGCCATGACTCTTCAGCCTACTCCTATCCACACAGCAATTTTCATCTTCAGCCAGAAGTATTTTGTCTATGTATTTATGTTCTCTTTTGCATTTCCCCTCTTCTGGGCTTCCACCTGGGAGCTGTGAGATTCAGTAGATTGGCAGAGGGGAAAGCATTCTGCCTGGGTTGGCGTGTCGGTATTTGTCTAAATGTGTTGTGGCTGAAACTCTAGCCGGGCCGCTACGTGTGCAGCTGGGCAGCAGAGTACTGTTCTCCGCTGCCCCAGTAGTGGTTGGCCCTCACCATGCCCTGGAACCAGGCCCTGCCTAAGAGATGAACCGAGGAGTAGTGTCCAGGGCCTCTCAAGTCCAAACTTAGATTACAGATGTCAGGGCAGTGGCAGATTTCTTTTTAAGATGACCCTTTGGCCTTATCATTTTTGGGGACTTTGGATTTAGGTAGATCTGGGAAAGAAGCCGAAAATTATAGTTTAAATGATAAAATAGCTTTCCTGTATTTTTGTGTGGAGTTAAAAAAATCTTTAAAAAATTTGGAAAAAAATGTTTTTAGAATGGTAATTTAAGAGGCCTTTTTAACTCAAATGTATGACTTGTGAGGCCAAATGATTGCCAGCCCTCGTCAGTTCACAGTTTTTTTTTTTTTTTTTTTTTTTTTTTTTTGCAAGATGGATGGAATTAGTTATGCCCGTGTACCTTCCTGCTTTTTACCTGCTTTTTGTTTTCTTTTGCTTTGTTTCTTCTGCATGTTGTTCATTCAACAGAGCTTCTGCACAAATGTCTTCTGTTCATCTTGAAAATGAAAATATGCAGAATTTTACGTGACTGCTTTTTTTTGCCTCACAATTATGCTGTGAATTTTACAAGAATTTATTTTCCCTTTTGATAATTTATTGTACCAAAGCTGTTTTTTTATAGCACATAGATGTCTGTAACCAATAATGTAGCAGTTCTGCACTTTGACACAAGGTGTATCAAGACCTTTTTTAAATGTCAGTAAAAATGGCTGTATCTATTGCTTTAGCAAAAATGGAACTGTTGTTCAACTCAGTACCTTTACTGTTAGCTGTACCTCGACAGAATTGGTTGTATATTTCTTTTCTCTAAAAAAACCCCCCCCCACAAAACAAACAAAAACAGATCTCTCATTAGTTGAACTTTTTCCGTTATCAAGGATTTGAAGAACAATATATGCTGGCGCTTTTTGCTACTCTGCAGGTTCCGGAGTATCAATATAGTGGCCGCAAAGCAAGTTCTCGTATTCATGAATCTAATGTGAGAGGAAACTTGTGAAAAACAGTGCATTAACCCTCCAATTTGTGGCCTGTGATTGAGGCTGTTTCAAACGTGCCTATCTATCTGGGTAAAGCTGCCTTAAAATGACTTTCGGCAGTCTTCACGGCAGTGGCTAAAATGGTACCCTTTTTCCCTTTCAATTTTGAAGCGACCCTATTTGACCTAGCCAGCAGAGGCACTGTACACATTTAACGTTTAGATCGTTTTGGAGATGGGAAACTGCTCTAAATTGGCTTAAATCCATGTTTGACTGAAGCTCTCTCCATGGGTGTTGAATCCAAAAGGAAACTAGTAGAGATGTATGGTGTAAAGTGAGTCCTGACTACTGAAGCATCATACTCTAGTCCCATTGTGTGATGTGATGCCTGAGGCCTACGTTTTGTACCAGTTACAGAAATGGAAACGGACAGCAACAGCTAGAAGGTGTCCATGAAAACAAAGGCTTCAGGTGTTTACTTTTCAACCCCATTTTAATAGTTGAAATAGAATTTATGTATATATTTATATTTTTTTAATAAAGGAAGTTTAGAACTCGCTACTTTTTTCCTAATGGTATTTTGAGTACATAAGTCAATGTGGAGACCATGCAGTGAAAGTTCTTCTGTGATATTAGTCAATGGGTAACAGTGCTTCCAGGCCAAAGTAGTTGACAATGCCAGTACAAATGCAAAACTTGTAGGGTTTAAATTTTAACAAAAGAGTAGATATTCCTACCTTAAATATTATAGACAGGGTATAGTGTGTGGGTGTATGTCTATGAACCTGAATGACAGATGTGTTTTAATATATAACAAATGCATAAACAATTATGTACACGTTACAGGAACTGTTTTTAGTTGCATTGAATTTGGCGTAAGCTTCAACAGTGGGTCCATTTAAAGTCCGTCTACTGACGCGTGTGAGAGCCATGATCGTCGACACAATATAACCAGTGCATCGTCAACAAACGTTTACTCCCGGGTGTTCAGTATCATTTCTGCTCTGCTCTCTGTTATTGAAATAAAGACATTTTGTCCTCCTTTACCACCCATGCCTTTCTGTCTCCCAGTATGGTTTCGAGTGATTGACAACACAGTTTGGTTACAGGCTGTCTGACGTGCACTGTAAAGATTAAACAGCATGGGGAACGGATAAGTATGTGTGTCAACAGATTGTAAGATCTAGTCAATACTTGCTGTGTATATGATAATGTTACAAAAAGAAAAAAAAGGACAAAACCCTTTGTATTATATTCATGCGGTCTTATGTATGATATTAAAGAAGTTAACTTGAGTTGGTTTTTTTTGTTTGATTTTCTTCTATAATCGTCTTGGTGGTTTCCAAATACGCACTGAAATGCTATCGATGTTCATCTAGAAACTAGCGACTTCTCTAGTTTCTGTCATGTCAATATAATGCTGTACAGACAGATCTTAACCTGAACTGTTGCACATTTGATAATGGCCTGCTGATCAGTTGTCCAGGTATCTGCTTCAGAGTATTCCTATGTATGTCATTTGATCTATTATGCATGTTTTAAATGAGTATAGGTTCATGGTTAACGTTACTGGAAATAGTATTCAACTATATTCAAGCAACCTATTTAAGACCAGTCTGGGTTTTTTTCATTTTCAAAAATAATTTCTGGAATATCCAGTTTAAAACAAGTTACAGATATTCTTCTCAATCTATGTCCATTAAAATGCATTGGGATTTAGGCAAAAATGTCTGTGGTGTTAAAAGATATATTCTCATGAAGCCAGTCAGGCTGAACATTTTCAGTGCTTTTGGCATTGGCAGCGTTTGCGGTTTTGTCCCTGTGGGTGGCAGCAGAACCGCAATTTAATATTAAATGTTTCATAGGCAATTAGTCTTCACCCAACAAACACAAATATTTTTGCTTATATGCAATATGGGGTGTTGTCCTTAGATGATAATTTCCACTGTTGAAACTGATGAGCCAAAACATTTTGACCACTCACAGGTAAAGCTAACGAGGATAATCTAACAAAGTCACATGTCAAGATTGTGTATATTATATATGGTTGTGTGTAATCAGTTCTCGTAGCCCATGTGTTGGCAGGAGTAAAGACCTGAGTGATTTGGACACTGGCCAATTGCTCTAAAACAGCGAGGCTTGTGGGGCGCTTTCAGTCAGTAGTGGCGAGTACCTGTCGACAGTGTTCCGAGGAGGGAACAAACTACAAACACAAGACAGGGTGTTGGGCGCCCAAGGCTAATCCATGTGTGAGGGCAATTTAGGAGGCGTTCCCATCTAGTCTGAATCGATAGAAGGTCCACTGTGGCACATGTCACTGAAAATGTTAAGAATTGTTATTGGAGTATCACAACACACAGTCAATCCAACATGCTGCATGTAGCTGCATGCCCACAGACCGGCCAGAGTGCCCAAGATGCCCTGTCCACTTTCCTACAGCGCCCACAATGAGCACACTAGCGTCGGAACTGGACCTTGAAGCAGTCGTAGAAGGTTGGCTGGTCTGATGTGTTCCATTATCTTTCACATGAACAGCAATGTTCATGTGGGCCACTCTTCTTTACAACATTGCTTCAGTTCAGTTGTGGTTTACAGACTATGCTCAAGCAGGTACAATTGCCTGAGTCACCCGGATGGTCAGCGCTTCCTTTGGCCGCCAACCCTTCCAGTTTTCAGTTCCAATGACTAGAACTAATTACAAAAAACTCTAAAAAACAAAACCCTTATCTCACGCATTGCCTTTACTCAACTTCTGTCTGAACTTTTGTATTGCATTGTTGTTATTGCAACAATCAATCAATGCTGCTCAAATCGACACTGGTCATATAAATGCTGCTCATATAAATGCTGGTCATATAAATGCTGCTCATATAAACGCTGCTTGATTCTGTATTGCCACTGCAACTTGCACTTTTTATTCTGTGTATTAATTGTTGTTTTGCACGTCTTTTTGTCTTGGCCAGGTCGCCTTTGCAAATGAGAATTTGTTCTCAATCGCCCTACCTGGTTTAATGGGTTCAATATAAACCCGTAGTGTTGAATTCCCCTGCCACTCCATTCCTTAAAGTGCAGTTCATATTTCTGGCACACGAGGGCAGTCAAACATAAATGTGGGGTAGGCTATGTCATAAAAATGGATATTAACAATGTGCTCATGAATTATATGCTGTTTACAAATGTTTATGTTTTTATATCAAATAATATATATATATATGCTTTTATAGTTGGAAATATGTTGCCTGCAAATGAGAAGGTCTTGCATGTGTTTCCTAGTTGAACCATTTTAGTGTCTTGTGTGTAACGAGTAAAGTCAGTATCAATAAGATAAGACTTTAGACTTGGGGTTAAGTTTCATTTCATGATTAGTTAGGGTTAGCTCCAGGGTTAGATTACAACATAGGATTAAATTAGCTTTTGAGCTTTATCATAGGGTAACGTAAGGGATTACTTGTTTTTATTGGAACTCAATTTTCAGTTGTAATAAAGATAGAAGAACCTGTGTGTGCACGTGCACGTGTGTTTGTGGGAAAGCAGTCAGCTTCAGCATTGGAACATGCAAAGCATCCCCAAGTTGTATTTTCATACTGAAGATATCGAGGTACTTGTGATCTCATACCTCGGATAGTCTTGGTGGTAGTTATTATTTGGTTTTATTGTTCCCAATAATCATGCCCTCTTAAAAATGAAAGGTAAACTTGGAACCTATTTGTTCTTCATAGGACAACCATTTTTTTGGAACCATATGCCAGCCAGAACCTCCAAGAACCTGGAGCTTCAGAGAACCGGATGCATTTCAGAAACCGGTTGCACCTGGAACCTTTAGCATAGAAGCGCCGAGGCATTGACACCTAGCTCTTTCGCGCTGATGGAGCATTTGACCCATACATGTTTGGAATGGGAGGTTGTTGCTGACACACAATGACCAGTAGATGGCGCATCTTGTTTGTCTTTGCATCAGAAGGACCAGGCTGTTGTAAAATCACATCACGGCGCATGAAGTGAAACCAAAATGTTAAATGCTCTATGCAAATGACTTTAGATGGCCAAAATGTGTACACTGACATTTAATAATTGCATAGATTTACACCTTTATGGTACCATAAAGGTGTAAATCTATTGGAAGAATCTAACCAATTAGTGACCTAATTAATCAATCATGTTCAAGGTGAGAGATCAACATCTCATTGACACTTGGCCCTCCATGGAACCGGTTTGACACCTGTGCTTTAAAGGTTCTTAAAGTATGAATATAAAACGGTTCCTTGTAGACCCATTTTGTGTCAAGTGCTATAGAAAACCATTCATAGTTACACAATGATTCACTTTTCTTCCTGTCCAGTCCACCCAAGGGATTCTATAGCATAAAAATTCTCGATTTGTGACTAATCTAATTTAAAGGGATTGCCTGCAACTTCATTACATCTGACAGCCTCTACTGGCTGTAACTAAAGCACTCACATTGTAGAAGGTCTGGGTACTTGTGTCTATTAGAAATACTCCCGCGGCAGGACAACTTTTAGGCATTTTGTTTGTTATCTGATCTCTTAAAAAATAGCGCCTCTTTTTTTGGACTTGTTTTCAATTATTTTTTATTGTACAATATTTAAAACAATGATTCAAATAAATTATTAATTATTAAAATAGTATACTTACATAGTCAGGGCCATAGTTCTCTCTCAGGAATGGAGCAGACATCAGCAGGAATTTCATAAAGGCAACATACTGAACATGAGCTGGATATCAGTAAATTGGACTTGATAGAAAAACAACATTCACATAGACTTTCACTTTGTGATATAATACTCCAAAATGAGGGTGCTTACATTAAATTCCAATAGTTACATTGTGACAGCATAAGTCGATGAATTGAATTCCATTAACGTAGAGGTATTCAAACTTGGGGTGGCGACCATACTTAGTTAATTCCCCCCCAAAATGTTTAGCATTTGTTCCAAGAGTGTTACCTGCCTGTAACATATTTCATTTTTTATCAATACCGAAATCTGGGTTTTGAATTAAAGTCATGCTGATGATGCCACAGATTGATGCCACTTCAGTTGTGGTATATTTCAGTCCAAAACAATGTTTACACAGAACATTATACAAAGAAAAAAATCCATGTATGAGGTTGTGATATGTAGTGTAGCTTGGTATGTATGTGGTTGTGATATGTAGTGTAGCTTGGTATATATGTGGTTGTGATATGTAGTGTAGCTTGGTATGTATGTGGTTGTGATATGTAGTGTAGCTTGGTATATATGTGGTTGTGATATGTAGTGTAGCTTGGTATGTATGTGGTTGTGATATGTAGTGTAGCTTGGTATGTATGTGGTTGTGATATGTACTGTAGCTTGGTATGTATGTGGTTGTGATATGTAGTGTAGCTTGGTATATATGTGGTTGTGATATGTAGTGTAGCTTGGTATGTATGTGGTTGTGATATGTAGTGTAGCTTGGTATGTATGTGGTTGTGATATGTACTGTAGCTTGGTATGTATGTGGTTGTGATATGTCTGTAGCTTGGTATGTATGTGGTTGTGATATGTAGTGTAGCTTGGTATGTATGTGGTTGTGATATGTACTGTAGCTTGGTATGTATGTGGTTGTGATATGTCTGTAGCTTGGTATGTATGTGGTTGTGATATGTAGTGTAGCTTGGTATGTATGTGGTTGTGATATGTAGTGTAGCTTGGTATGTATGTGGTTGTGATACGTAGTGTAGCTTGGTATGTATGTGGTTGTGATACGTAGTGTAGCTTGGTATGTATGTGGTTGTGATATGTACTGTAGCTTGGTATGTATGTGGTTGTGATATGTAGTGTAGCTTGGTATGTATGTGGTTGTGATATGTAGTGTAGCTTGGTATGTATGTATGTGGTTGTGATATGTAGTGTAGCTTAGAATATATGTGGCTGTGACATGTAGTGTAGCTTGGTCCCATAAACTCATTTGTCATCTATGTGTATTTGCATTATAAATCAATAAGTAATTATGATGAAATCAATAAATTAGTGCAATTATGATGAAATCAAGCAATTATGCAATCATGCCTCTATAATCTCTCAAATTGAGAAACTTCGAGTGGCAGAAATGATGTGTGGAGTAGCATGGCGTTTGAGTCGAGACCCGCCACAGATAAACAATCTGTCTTCAAATCCACTTCATCTCTGACGTGCTCCCTCCTTCGCACATGTTGAGGGGACCCCAAACAACCTGAACCCCCAAGAAGACTTGCTGCCTGAACTCCAGGGGGTCGGCTTCGGGGAAAGCCACTCCTTAACTTGACTGATAAAATGTGTGCGTCACTTGTCACTTTCAAATGAAAAACCGAGCATGTAATTCAAATGAACTGTCCTGTTCTTTGACAAAACATCAATCTCAATGATAACAGGTATACTTTTAATTTACAAGGTACAATGTTTCATATTTTATTCATGTCAAGTCTTGAAATCAAAAAAACAAATGCAATTTTCAAATATAAATAGGCACTCTGATCCATAATTTAGTATGAAACTGAGCAAACTCAAGGGGTCAACCTTCTCTCATAAAGGTCAAATAAAGGGACTAATTAACCCCTGCACACCCATCACTTTCACCACCCCAGCATTGGGACAGTTATGCAAGTTGTGGAGGCATGCGGGATTACCACCAATCATAGGTAGGGGAGCAGGTCACCATTTGGGATTCAGCCAGTCCCTTTTAGGAGCTGAGTGTTGGAAAATAATGGGTTGATGTTCTTGGCAGTAAGATACCCTAAAAACTAAATGCTGCATCCACCCTACCTGCTCCTCCACCCTTTACAGGAGCAAGCTCTCTTCCCAATAACCTATGGAGGAGCAGGCACTCCCCCCAATGCTCTTTGGGTTAAAAATGATTGTCATATTCAATTAATAAAAGTCACAAAATTGGCAAGAGTATGAATATATTTCTCAACGACATGAAATAAACACAGATTGTACATTTTTATAATTAAAAGACTAGTTTATGGTATTGTAGAATTTATGACCGGAATTCAGTGCAATAACGTTTTAAAAGTACAACGTAATACAAGCATGAACTTGGTATTTATAATTACAAAAGAATAAATACAGTAAATTAATGGAGATGTCAATGAACATGTCTGTTTGGTTTAGCCTTTGTTCAGTTGGACAGAAGTGAGTTTAAACAAAGACGCCTGCATGTTGAACACTTTACAGTGCCTAGAGATTAAAATGATCTTTATTGGAAAATGTTCAAGTTCATATAATTTATTTATCAATCAACTTATTAGTGTTTCATTAGCATTTGAATATATGACATATACATTCAAATGTATCCATTACATTTTTGCACACGTCTTGTCCCAACTTAAATACTTAAAAAATTAACGGATTATTAACAAAGTTCACATGAAATAAATGTTATGTATTTAAAGTTCCAATCGATCATTTTAAACTATAAATGAAAACCTCTGAAATACCACGTACATATTTTGATAGCATCAGAGTAATTACCAATAATCACAAAGTATGGATAACAATTGAAAACAACTGAAGTATCTATGGAGTAACTGTATTGTTTATTACTAGAAATGCAATGCAAAGTGTGTCCCAAATGTTCATTCACACAGAACCCAGGTCCGATCTGGTGTGCCATCAGTGACGAGCAGAGCTAAAACGTTCTGCAGTTAATGGCAGATTGTTGATGTCAGAGCTTTGTACGCAGCTCCTCAGAAAAGCCCTAGAATCCGGTTGTAAGAGGAGGCCATTGCTAGGTCATGGTGGACTGTTCTACTTTAAACCAAACATTTGGCCAGAAACACAAACTGCTTTAAGAAATGTGAATAGTTGGCCCAAAAGAATGGGTCAAAGTATGTGAAAAGAACAAAAGTAACAGCTACTGAGCACACCTCACAATGGTGCCGGGATACACCTTGATTCTATTTCCTCAAATTACTTTTTTACCTTCAAACTATTTTTTTTGCTTTTCTTTCAAAAACAAAAAACATTTCTAAGTGATATTTTTAATCATTAATAGAATTGAGAATTTTTTTCTAGGTAACCCACAACCAGAAAAACATGACTATGGTAATGTGTAGAAGAAAATTAAACCATCTTTTTATTACACTTCAACTTAAATTCTGCTTTCTTTGTGGTATGGCCAATTCAAACTCAATTCAATAATTAAATTGGAATGAATCAGTTTGCAACTAATTTCAGAATTTACATGTTCCCTATGAAGGATAAGGCAAAAACGAAGTATCAATAGATCAATGTAGCTGTCTTCTACTTCTCCCATTGTGATCCCATTCTCCAATTAAAGGGCATTGCAGGAAGCCTTTCCTATGAGATATAAGAACGAAAGTCCTCAATAAAGGTAGACATGGACTCATGACACTGTTAAGTGTTCCTTAACACTGTTAACTCATTCCACCGAGGGGAGAGCGTCTGCGTGTTTTGGCTCCTACCTGATTGTTTAATAAACTCCCTAATTAGACAACTGACTCACATGGTGGCCTACGCCTACAGTGCCATCCACCGTTATTGGGCACCCCTAGTGGCGATGAGTAAGGAAGAGTTACGAAGAATGCAACATTTGGCGAATTAGCTCAATGTCACACGGAAATGTGAACATATTATTCTGTGCATCTTCATGCTTTATTATTGTTCCGATAGGGAAGCGGGGAAAAACAGAGATTGTCGTGAGGATGTGCACGCTGGGATTGAACATGGGCGCGGCAGAGTATATGTGCACGAGGAGCTTGGACTGTATTATATAAATGTTGTTATATATTATAACAAAACCAACATGTGCCGGCATTATTGGTAACTGAAGCATTATATCCGTTTTAATTTATCACATTGATCAGGGAGATAAGGAACTTCCGATCAGAAATGAACGACTACCTTTTGCACCGGGTTATTAATACGGGATAAAACAGACGCGTCAAGCATCATCATTGGAAAGACAAGAGAAAAACGCACATCAAATGAGGGAAAAGTGTGTTCATCTTCATAAGTCAGAGAATGGCTATAAAAATAGCTACACTCCTAAATATTATTATCTATGTGCTGACCGCTACTGAAACTTTGACTGGAACTGAGTGCTACGGTCACATAAAACAATTATTGGCCATCTCAGTCCACTGATCTAAACAATATTGAAATCCTTTGAGCAGAGCTGAAGAGGCGAGTGCATTAGAGAAGACCAACGACCCTGGGTGATCTGGAGAAATTATGTGAAGAGGAATGGTGACAGATTCCTTGCTCTTAATTCTCTAACCTTATTAGATGTTACTGAAACAGACTCAGTTCTGTTTTATTGGCAACTGGAGATTGTACAGGCATTGAATTCAGGGCTGCCCTTAATTGTTGCACCCATGGTTTTGTCAGAAATTATTTGTTGATGACATAACCATGATTTGTTTCTCAGAATGCATTTACTTACAATTAAAGGTTTGATGTTTCCCATCTTTTTCATGTGACATTAGGCTAACTAACCAAAACGTTTTTATAACCCTTTTTTACTAATCTTTAGTAGGGGTGCCAATAATTGTGGACGGCACTGTAAATTGGACCCCGGTTGAAAGTAAATAACAAAAACCAGCAGACTCCAGGCCCTGTGTGGCAAGAGTTGTACACCTGTGCTCTAGTGTCGAGAGGTCCCACTTCCTCTTGGTAATATTCTGTTTGTAGACATGCACATTCAGGTAAAAAAACATCTTGCCAAGTGGCAAGGATGTGAGGATGCAGATCGTTTAATAATCTAAAGGGCTTGCATACATAATTGTTAAGAGTTTATTCTCTTATGTACACAATATAGAACACATTAACTACAGTGTGTTTTTGTACATGCATATCTATTCCAGAAATCCCCTAATATAAAGAAAGCTTCGTACATAAGGCATAGAATATATACAGACCTGGTCTAAATTAATCAGTATCAAACATTATCCTGACAAATATTCACACTTCCGCAACAAAACAAATAGTCGAGTATATACAAAAGATACAAACGCAAATGCCTTAGAATATATACGTTTCTATCTATCTATATATATATATATGCTTTCATCTTCAAATTAAAACAAACAAAAAATAAAATTAATGTCTTTAAGAAAATCCCCCTCAAAAAGTTTTCAAAACATGCAAATGCTCACAGAACTTTCCAGAATTGCCACCGCCCAGGCGTTTACCAAAGCTCTTTGGAGGACAAATGACCAATTGGGCCAAAGCTGTCCTTGTTGCAGTGTTCCTCGGACCCGATATTCCTTATAGGCAGGGTTTCCCCTTACTGCCCTGTACCTGACCTTTGACCTTTGACCTGGGACCAGCTCACTTGGTCGGCCAGCCGTTAGTATCGATGCCACAGAATGCCTCACACAGCCACCAGGCCCTTGGTTCGCATTCTTCTCTCTAGACTTTGGACTCGCTCTCGATATTAGCGATGTCACCGTTTCTCTCTATCTGCTCCTCCAGCCCTTCCTCCTGGGTAACCAGGCTAGTACTCTTCTTCTCACAGCCCTCTTCCTCCACACCCAACCCCCCCTGCTGGCTGAGCTTGCTGGCCACGGACCAGGTGAGAGGCAGACGAGCGCGGCAGTTGATCTCGGCCAGTTCTCTGGCACTGCAGCTGGGCGTGTTGGTCTCGTGGATGTCGTGAAAGCTGTTGTAGTCCACCTCGTAGAAGCCGTCCTCCAGAGTTAGCACCGGCATGAAACGGTATCCCCACTTGATCTCGCTGGTCACGTACGAGCTCCTCGCCTGGCATGTCATCCCTGCAAGGACAGAGAGCAGATGTACCTTAGTTGCCCCTGGAGGTGGATATTGTTGTGGATATATGACTCATCCCGTGCATAATTAGTTAGGGCATCGTTTGCACAAATATTAATTTATATAATCATGAAATCGCAATTCATCATGTACAATTCTGTAGTTAATTAGAATATTTTCACAATGTAAATGAAAGACCATATACCTATAGATCAATACTGTTAGACCTTATATCTATAGATCAATACTGTTAGACCTTATGCATATAGATCAATACTGTTAGACCATATGCCTATAGATCAATACTGTTAGACCTTATACCTATAGATCAATAGAGTTAGACCATATACCTATAGATCAATACTGTTAGACCTTATACCTATAGATCAATAGAGTTAGACCATATACCTATAGATCAATACTGTTAGACCTTATACCTATAGATCAATAGAGTTAGACCATATACCTATAGATCAATACTGTTAGACCTTATACCTATAGATCAATACTGTTAGACCTTATGCCTATAGATCAATACTGTTAGACCTTATGCATATAGATCAATACTGTTAGACCATATGCCTATAGATCAATACTGTTAGACCTTATACCTATAGATCAATACTGTTAGACCATATACCTACTGATCAATACTGTTAGACCTTATACCTATAGATCAATACTGTTAAACCATATACCTTGATCAATACTGTTAGACCATATACCTATAGATCAATACTGTTAGACCTTGTGCCTATAGATCAATAGAGTTAGACCATATACCTTTAGATCAATACTGTTAGATCTTATACCTATAGATCAATACTGTTAGACCTTATACCTATAGATCAATACTGTTAGACCTTATACCTATAGATCAATACTGTTAGATCTTATACCTATAGATCAATACTGTTAGACCTTATACCTATAGATCAATACTGTTAGACCATATACCTATAGATCAATACTGTTAGACCTTATACCTATAGATCAATACTGTTAGACCTTATACCTATAGATCAATACTGTTAGATCTTATACCTATAGATCAATACTGTTAGACCTTATACCTATAGATCAATACTGTTAGACCATATACCTATAGATCAATACTGTTAGACCTTATACCTATAGATCAATACTGTTAGACCATATACCTATAGATCAATACTGTTAGACCTTATACCTATAGATCAATACTGTTAGATCTTATACCTATAGATCAATACTGTTAGATCTTATACCTATAGATCAATACTGTTAGACCATATACCTATAGATCAATACTGTTAGACCTTATACCTATAGATCAATACTGTTAGACCTTATACCTATAGATCAATACTGTTAGATCCTATACCAATAGATCAATACTGTTAGACCTTATACCTGTAGATCAATACTGTTAGACCATATACCTATAGATCAATACTGTTAGACCTTATACCTATAGATCAATACTGTTAGACCATATACCTATAGATCAATACTGTTAGACCTTATACCTATAGATCAATACTGTTAGACCATATACCTATAGATCAATACTGTTAGACCTTATACCTATAGATCGATACTGTTAGATCTTATACCTATAGATCAATACTGTTAGACTTTATACCTATAGATCAATACTGTTAGACCATATACCTATAGATCAATACTGTTAGACCTTATACCTATAGATCAATACTGTTAGACCATATACCTATATATCAATACTGTTAGACCTTATACCTATAGATCAATACTGTTAGATCTTATACCTATAGATCAATACTGTTAGACCTTATACCTATAGATCAATACTGTTAGACCATATACCTATAGATCAATACTGTTAGACCTTATACCTATAGATCAATACTGTTAGATCTTATACCTATAGATCAATACTGTTAGACCTTATGCCTATAGATCAATACTGTTAGACTTTATGCCTATAGATCAATACTGTTAGACCTTATGCATATAGATCAATACTGTTAGACCATATGCCTATAGATCAATACTGTTAGACCTTATACCTATAGATCAATAGAGTTAGACCATATACCTATAGATCAATACTGTTAGACCTTATACCTATAGATCAATAGAGTTAGACCATATACCTATAGATCAATACTGTTAGACCTTATACCTATAGATCAATACTGTTAGACCTTATGCCTATAGATCAATACTGTTAGACCTTATGCCTATAGATCAATACTGTTAGACCATATGCCTATAGATCAATACTGTTAGACCTTATACCTATAGATCAATACTGTTAGACCATATACCTACTGATCAATACTGTTAGACCTTATACCTATAGATCAATACTGTTAAACCATATACCTTGATCAATACTGTTAGACCATATACCTATAGATCAATACTGTTAGACCTTGTGCCTATAGATCAATAGAGTTAGACCATATACCTTTAGATCAATACTGTTAGACCTTATACCTATAGATCAATACTGTTAGACCTTATACCTATAGATCAATACTGTTAGATCTTATACCTATAGATCAATACTGTTAGACCTTATACCTATAGATCAATACTGTTAGACCTTATACCTATAGATCAATACTGTTAGATCTTATACCTATAGATCAATACTGTTAGACCTTATACCTATAGATCAATACTGTTAGACCATATACCTATAGATCAATACTGTTAGACCTTATACCTATAGATCAATACTGTTAGACCTTATACCTATAGATCAATACTGTTAGATCTTATACCTATAGATCAATACTGTTAGACCTTATACCTGTAGATCAATACTGTTAGACCATATACCTATAGATCAATACTGTTAGACCATATACCTATAGATCAATACTGTTAGACCATATACCTATAGATCAATACTGTTAGACCTTATACCTATAGATCAATACTGTTAGACCTTATACCTATAGATCAATACTGTTAGACCTTATACCTATAGATCAATACTGTTAGATCCTATACCAATAGATCAATACTGTTAGACCTTATACCTATAGATCAATACTGTTAGATCTTATACCTATAGATCAATACTGTTAGACCTTATACCTATAGATCAATACTGTTAGACCATATACCTATAGATCAATACTGTTAGACCTTATACCTATAGATCAATACTGTTAGACCATATACCTATAGATCAATACTGTTAGACCTTATACCTATAGATCAATACTGTTAGATCTTATACCTATAGATCAATACTGTTAGACTTTATACCTATAGATCAATACTGTTAGACCATATACCTATAGATCAATACTGTTAGACCTTATACCTATAGATCAATACTGTTAGACCATATACCTATAGATCAATACTGTTAGACCTTATACCTATAGATCAATACTGTTAGATCTTATACCTATAGATCAATACTGTTAGACCTTATACCTATAGATCAATACTGTTAGACCTTATACCTATAGATCAATACTGTTAGACCATATACCTATAGATCAATACTGTTAGATCCTATACCAATAGATCAATACTGTTAGACCTTATACCAATAGATCAATACTGTTAGACCTTATACCAATAGATCAATAGTGTTAGATCCTTTGACTATTATAGAGTACATCCGGTTGTATCATGTATCAACACAACACTCAGTGATGGATGATTCACTGTTGAAGAAATGAGAAACTTCACTTTAAACCCAAAATCTGAGATTTTGCATTTGGGGCATATTGACGGTATTGGCCTGACGCAAATGTAAATGTTTAAAGTAAAAACAGCCCGGAGTGGTGAGTCCAGCAACCACAATGACTGTTGAAGATCGACGATCGTCTTTCGTCTGTAAAAGCCAATCAATGTCCACCAAAGAATAGGCTGACGTGTTTTAAACAATGTCTGTGTTTTAAACAATGTCTGTGTTTTAAACAATGTCTGTGTTTTAAACAATGTCTGTGTTTTAAACAATGTCTACACTGTATTTCTGTTATTTGAATGGACAGAAGAAGTGAGCTTTTCTTTTAAAAACAAGGACATTTCTAAGTGACAGCAAACTTTTAAATTATAGTGTACTGTACACATATGCTCAAGAGATGGTTCTAATCACACTGCTCGCTCAACTAATAGGTTCAGAGCGTAATCCTTACGCGCCGGAGGGAGTGCACTCTCTAGGCTTCTGCAGTGATTGAGCTCCCAGGCACCTGAGCACCGGAGTCACTGGGGGCAATGAGGCAAGGCAATCATATTCAGTTACCAATGGCCCGATTCCAACGAGACGGTCTGTCTAACCTGCTAACTGCGAGGTGGTGACTTTAACACCACGGCAAATAGGGAGCCCACCAGCTGGTTAATGTACCCAACTTCTGTTGCTTAGATCTCCACTGAGCAAGTGTTAGATTTCACGTCATTTCTATGTGTCTGGGAGGCAGAGGGGAACTCTAGTGATATGATATGAGGACTCTCTGTGGTCTTCGACACAGTTCTTTCCTTTTCCGACATGCGTTCGCTGAGGCGAAACTAAAATGTTCTCTCTTGCCCACAACTTTCGGCTTTTACGGAATAATTGCAACAACGCTGTATCCCTGAAGCTGCTATATGTTATGGACCGGGTCTCAATCCTTGTACTGAAATTTTCAACTCGTACTGAATGCTCGTGTGTCAACAGTGCAACAGCTACTGGCTGTTTGGATCTGATTTGACATCATATATCGGGACACGTCCACAGACAACAATGCCAACATACACAACTACACTTAGAGACACCTTGTGTGAAGCAATCTGAATCCCATTAAAAACATTTTGGCTTACACAACAACGAATAGCCGTGGTTCCCTGGCGACTTTATGGTGCTTTACAGTGACATAGAGTAGTGGTACCTCAAGAGTAAACACAGAGGTCTTTAAGGAAGCCGGGAAAAACTTAAATCCGGAATTAGGACGATCAAACTCAAATTCACAGCCAGGCGGCAGCTCCCATTGCGATGACGGCTCATCTACCTGGAAAGCATCGAGCAGATTACCAACTGCAAACCGAAAGTCTCCCTGCACGTCACTCAAACGTCTGCCACTTCCTCCGCCCACTTACCCCTCATAATTCCTCTTCAAGCCCCTAGCCCATTACTCTTCCTCTATTGCATTAATCCTCCAACCTTCTTCCTGTCCGTTTCCCGGCTCTTGTGATCCCAGAGCAAGACGTTGACAGACTCAAAACGGCACAACAGGACAGCGTTAAACTGCCGGTACAGACACGGTCTCTGCAGCCACTCAGTGCTGACCCTGTGTTCACAGACATATCCAATCTATCACTAGAGCAATGCACTGTTCCTGCCTGTTTCAAATCCTTCAATCATTCCTCCAGTCCCGGAGAATAAAACGTTCTACCTGAACGACTACAGATGTGTAGTTTGGAACAGCAGGTAGCCTGGCGGTTAGAACATTTGTTTCATCATATTTATAGCCTGGATTATGAAAAACCTGCTTTCATGCAGTTAACACTGATTTGTCCCCGGTTCTCATCATTGCAGATTTATGCACCAATTCAGTTCGACATTTCCCTTTCCCTCACTTCGGTAGAAATGCACAACACATTTATTATCGGCTAAAATTAAAATCTTGACTTATATATCAATTTTCAAAAGAAAAAGAAAAAAGTATGCCTCAAACACTACGAAGGGCCAGAATATCAAAAATACAATATATTTTTTTTTACATTTGTACTATATAGTCTTCCACTGAAGTCCTTGAATAATTTCTAACATCAACCCAACATAATAATCCGCCATACATTGTTAATGTATATAACAAGTTACGTAATAACTCCTAATGAGTCTCAACCTCCAATCAAATCAGCGAGTTCATAAGAGTTTTCATTCAATAGGTCAGTGTGGTTATTTTGGATCAAATGACATCACTGCACTGGTAAATGTCGACTTATTACTGTTATAACAACATGCTTGAGTTATCTGCTGTCAACACACATATGTATGTCACAATGACCAGTGGATAATATCATCATCAGTCTGAATTCAGACAACATCAGATACGTGTATGGCACCATGGCCAGTGTAGTTTATCCAGGGCTGTGGGCTATCGAGGATGGAAAGCCTTGAGTAGGGGGTCTGAGACATTATTAGAGGGTCTTAAAGTGCACTAGATAAATGGCCTTCTCTATCACAGCTGAGATGCCCCAGAACGATACCTGACAGGGAAAAAACTGACGTGCTCATGCGCAAACATTTAAACCAACAGCAACAGTCCAAATAGAGACAGAAAAAGGTAGACACCCACACACACAGTCCTAGCCGAGCACGTTTATGTAACCCATGCCCCAGTGCCAGGGACCAATCACCGTGTGCATGCCGGCATGTGTGTGTGTCTGTGTGGGTGGATGTGTGTGTGTGTAACAGAGATAAGACGCTGCTTTAAGCACACTCCACAGCTGACTTGAAATGTTGCCCATGGTAATATCAAATCTGATACTATACAGCTCTACAGGTTGGTATGTTGTCATGCGGGCAGTCATCTATGTTGGCGCAGTACAGATTAATACAGATTGTGCTGGGTTTCTGTTTGAGTCTAGGTAATCATATGTAGAAATAGGAAAATATTACGATTTAAAATATTTTTTTTTTCTGGATTGCTTTTTACTGGTTATGAGTATAGACTGTTTGACTGTCACGTTCTGCCATCCAAGGCCCTCTCTCTAATTTCATCACGGACCCAGGCCTTTGTTGATTATCGCCCGCACCTGTTTCCCACATAACTGACCCGTTACTGACCCAAAACTGACCCATTACTGACAGTTTAGTTCCTCACTTGCCTGTGTGCTTTATTCTCTCTGTCAAATCCCGCCAATGTGCAAAAGTGTTTTGTTCTGTCTTATGATTTAGTTTCAGTTTTGTCACAATTTTAGTTCATTTTAGTCTCAAATGTCCTCCATTCTCCCTGCATATGTGTCCTGTGTCCATGTCATTTTGTTACCATGACAAAGTAGTAGTATACATATTCTACATATTTGCAATGGTTGATTATAAATTGACACGCTCTCATGCTGGCAACTCATTCTATTCCACACCACAGCTCCATTCTTCTCCACACCACAGCTCCATTCTTCTCCACACCACAGCTCCATTCTCCTCCACACCACAGCTCCATTCTCCTCCACACCACAGCTCCATTCTACTCCACACCACAGCTCCATTCTTCTCCACACCACAGCTCCATTCTTCTCCACACCACAGCTCCATTCTTCTCCACACCACAGCTCCATTCTTCTCCACACCACAGCTCCATTCTCCTCCACACCACAGCTCCATTCTCCTCCACACCACAGCTCCATTCTACTCCACACCACAGCTCCATTCTTCTCCACACCACAGCTCCATTCTTCTCCACACCACAGCTCCATTCTACTCCACACCACAGCTCCATTCTTCTCCACACCACAGCTCCATTCTTCTCCACACCACAGCTCCATTCTACTCCACACCACAGCTCCATTCTCCCCTCCACACCACAGCTCCATTCTACTCCACACCACAGCTCCATTCTAATCCACACCACAGCTCCATTCTACTCCACACCACAGCTCCATTCTACTCCACACCACAGCTCCATTCTTCTCCACACCACAGCTCCATTCTCCTCCACACCACAGCTCCATTCTCCTCCACACCACAGCTCCATTCTCCTCCACACCACAGCTCCATTCTACTCCACACCACAGCTCCATTCTACTCCACACCACAGCTCCATTCTCCTCCACACCACAGCTCCATTCTCCTCCACACCACAGCTCCATTCTACTCCACACCACAGCTCCATTCTACTCCACACCACAGCTCCATTCTACTCCACACCACAGCTCCATTCTCCTCCACACCACAGCTCCATTCTACTCCACACCACAGCTCCATTCTACTCCACACCACAGCTCCATTCTTCTCCACACCACAGCTCCATTCTCCTCCACACCACAGCAGCTCTAGCCTGTACAGACCTACGGGCTGGAATGAAAACTGTCCCACTGTCTAGACCGACTACAACAACACACAGTACACTGGGTAATTTATTACAATAGTATCCCAAAGATCACATCTCAAATGGATTTGCAAAGCATATACAATAAGTATCGCATTGCATCATGCTGTCATTTAAAGAGGAGAAACTTAAAAACTCTGGGCAGAGCCTAGGAAGAGATGGGCGGAGCCTAGGAAGAGACGGGCGGGGCATATGAAGAGATGGGAGGAGTCTATTAAGAGATGGGCGGGCCTAGGAATAGATGGGCAGGGCCTAGGAAGAGATGGGCAGAGCCTATGAAGAGATGGGCAGAGCCTAGGAAGAGATGGGCAGAGCCTAGGAAGAGATGGGCAGAGCCTTGGAAGAGATGGGCAGAGCCTAGGAAGAGATGGGCAGAGCCTAGGAAGAGATGGGCAGAGCCTATGAAGAGATGGGCAGAGCCTTGGAAGAGATGGACAGAGCCTAGGAAGAGATGGGCAGAGCTTAGGCATCAATGGGCAGAGCCTAGGAAGAGATGGGCAGAGCTTAGGCATCAATGGGCAGAGCCTATGTAGAGATTGGCAGCCAAGCAGCAAATAGCAAGTTCCTATTATCCATTACTGCTGCATTTGAACACGATCCTGCATACACCTACTCAATGAAATGTGCGTTTATCAATAACAAACTTAGTCTCACACTGTTTCTAAACAGCGCAGATTTGAAAAACTCTGAAACATGTTTGTCAAGTTCGTCCTGTCCACTGTATTTGTAACATTTTACGATTAGGAACAGAAACTCGTATTTAGGTTATATGTCTCATTACTGAATGTAAAAATACACACCCTTACACATAGGGTGATCTAGGATGGTTTATAATCCTATAATGCAATGTCTACATAGACTCTACAATAACATAAGAGAGTCACCAATATTATCCCATTTCTTGTTTCATGATATCTACATAGAACAGAGAGAGTGAAGGGATTACTGGTATGCTGGGATTTACTGGTCCTGGACATTGGCAAATCTAACAATGGTCCTGTGGTGAGTGAGCGGGCTTTCACACATGTTAACCCGTGTGGTTAGATGAGCCGTGTGGAATAAAGCACAATGGTAGTGTGTGGAGGCTTATGAGGAAACCTTAGACGAGACCAAGTATCCCTGTTGCGTTTGCCTAACCTTAACACTTGTGGGCGGCCATTCAGGGTAATCCATAGAAACCTGTACTGGATTCAGAGATAAGCAGGTAATGAATGCACCATGGTGTGGAAAACATGTTCACATTCGGTACAAGTCAAAGGTTTAGACGGACTTTCCCATTTAAGTGAATGGGAGTGTGTGTCCAAACTTTTGATTTGAACTGTCGGCATCCCCCTCGTCTAGGTGGGAGAGGGCCATGTGAAGCGTGAACAAGTTAGCATTGTTTGTGTTGAATTGGAGCAGGTCCACAGTCTCCAGCATGACTGTTTGATGTGAGTCAGAGCAAGCCTTTAAAAGCATTTCATGGCTACAGCTATACGAGCTAGTGGACAACAGTTATTTAGACAGATCGCATTCTTGGGCACAGGGACAAAAGTGGAAGCTTGAAGCTACCTATTATTGCAGATGGTGTCAGAGAGAGGTGAATGATGCCTGTGCCTTCTCTGAGTACAGCGGGCGGCCTGGCGAATGCTAACCTACCTGGAGGAATAAAACCACATTGCTTGCGTAGATGGAATGTTTCTGTTAGGTTAGTTTCGCTGGCCAAGCTCGCAAATGGGTATTCATTTTTTACTGAACATTCAGATGACAAGCATCTGCATATTAGGTAAATGAATATTAATTTATAGAACTTGTCGGCTTAAAAGTTGTCTCCCTGTGTAAGAACAAATCGCTTGTGGAGAGTAAATCAACCCAACACCCACGGGAGGAACATAACGGCTAATAATAATAAGCCAGCCATTGGCTGGTTTGTGGCTCGCTTTTTAGGTAATACTACTTCCATAATCACAGTGGGCTTTCCTGCTCGCTGTGTCAATATCTACACAAATAGTCAGGCTTCACAGTCTGTCTGTCACACAGACTCACACTTGCCAACACACACACACACACACATTCTCATCTGAACCTGTGAGTAATAGCAACAGGTTTCGAGCAGACCACTACAGTACAGTACACTACGCTATACAGTACTTGTCCAAGAACGCCAAGGCAACCTGCTTAAATGACTACTTATCAGAAACACTCTGTAAATAGAAACACTCTGTATCTGTAGCCTGGAAATCAATATAAGGATGTGCAGGTCTCACATCAACACCAGCATCCAGGAGTCACTCCAGAGTGCCACACTGCACCATCAACACCACCAGCATCCAGGAGTCACTCCAGAGTGCCACACTGCACCATCAACACCACCAGCATCCAGGAGTCACTCCAGAGTGCCACACTGCACCATCAACACCAGCATCCAGGAGTCACTCCAGAGTGCCACACTGCACCATCAACACCACCAGCATCCAGGAGTCACTCCAGAGTGCCACACTGCACCATCAACACCACCAGCATCCAGGAGTCACTCCAGAGTGCCACACTGCACCATCAACACCACCAGCATCCAGGAGTCACTCCAGAGTGCCACACTGCACCATCAACACCAGCATCCAGGAGTCACTCCAGAGTTCACACTGCACCATCAACACCAGCATCCAGGAGTCACTCCAGAGTGCCACACTGCACCGTCCCCTCTGTTAGCAGATGTGTGTGATCTTGTAGCAGGTCAGAGACTTCACAGTGTGCTGCCGTCTCTCCTCTCAATGTCTGCCAGATAAGGAGGGGGCAGCAGGAAACAGCTACATCGACAGGGAGGAAGTAGACCAGGTACAAATTCATCTTTGTACACAACCCTGACAAATCGACAATGTCCCCGCGCACAGTTGTGAAGTGGGCACTTCAGCGTTTCTTACATCTCAGGAGGCTGAAAAGATTTTCCTGCAAATGTATTTCTTCATGTTATATGGGGACCCGGGCAAAATCCCCCAAACGAGGTCGAACGTTCCTTGTTTTTCTACCCCTCGGGGGATTTCTGGTCCTCTCAGTCTAGTAAGACAAGTGCACACACAAACACACAAACACACAAACACGGATAGTAGCGGCCGTTGCCGTGGCAACCAATAATGTATGGTCGCTCGGAGTGCAGGAAGGCAAACGGAGGGACTTGTCCTTATGTTCCGACGACAAAATGGGGAATTCTCCTGGTCTGAAGCTTTGTTTCTGGGTTCTGTTTACTGTACAAGTGATTCAAACTTCTCGTGTACTGTCTGGGGAGAGAAATGTAAAAAAGGTTCTCACTGCCCACATCGATTTGCCATAAAAGCTATCAGGTCTCTGGTCCTTGGAGGAGAAATAAACAATTGTAGCCGGTCAATTCTATAATCCATCATTATATTATGAATGAATACAGAGTAGATTATGCAGTAAGTACAGTCTGTAACATATTCAGTGGATATAAAAAGGCTACACACCCCTGTTATGTGATTTGACAAAGATAAATTCACTTTTTCCACCTTTAATGTGAACTATAACATGAACTACTGATAAACAAAAACCTGGCATTGAAAAACAAACTGAAATCTTTTAGGGGAAAAAATATGATTTGATATCAGTCAATAGCAGTGACAGTGTGGTGCTAGAGTAGTGCCGGTGTGGTGCCAATGTGATGCCGGTTTGGTGCCGGTGTGGTGCCGGTGTGGTGCCTGTGTGGTGCCGGTGTAGTGCCGGTGTGGTGCCAATGTGATGCCGGTGTAGTGCCGGTGTAGTCCCGGTTTGGTGCCGGTGTGGTGCCGGTCTGGTGCCGGTGTGGTGCCGGTGTGGTGCCTGTGTGGTGCCTGTGTGGTGCCTGTGTGGTGCCTGTGTGGTGCCGGTGTGGTGCCAATGTGATGCCGGTGTAGTGCCGGTGTAGTCCCGGTGTAGTCCCGGTTTGGTGCCGGTGTGGTGCCGGTTTGGTGCCGGTGTGGTGGCGGTGTAGTCCCGGTGTAGTCCCGGTTTGGTGCCGGTGTGGTGCCGGTGTGGTGCCGGTGTGGTGCCTGTGTGGTGCCGGTGTGGTGCCGGTGTAGTGTCAACCAGTAAATTCAGCATTTAGTTAAGCTGCACCTGAGAACTGTGACATACTGAGTAGACCTCATTAATCGAATTGGTTGAGAAAATGGCTCTCGGTCCCTAAATTATTATTGAGAAACACCTGCTTATTATGGCAACACATGAATGCAATGTCCAAGATTGTGGACCATTACCTGCAACCGGTGATTGACAATCTTCCATGTTTTGTCAACGGCACAAGTCACATGATATCAGCGACAGTGAAAGCAACAGTCACATGGTTAGAGCATTTCAGCCAAAACTAGAAACAAATCTATTGTTGTGCAAATCACTTAACTCATAACTGCCTCTGGATGAATGCATATGTTAAATTAATAAAATGTAAATGGAAGTAGAAAGCAGAACCAAATGCCAAGACATTGCATGTACATAGTTGTGCATAAGTTTTAAATAAATGCCTAAACTTTCTTTCTCTCTGAACTAGTTCAAATAGAATGTGTGGATTCATGGATCTTTAAATAGAATTATGTATTGAACGCAGACAAAGCACAAAGCACACAAAGCTGAAAACACACTGCTTTGAGGGGACAGAATGCATCCCCAACTCCTAGTCAAATACAGATCATATTAAATACCAAGAAATCCAAATGAGAGGCAACAAAGATCAAACACCTAAAGCAATGATGAAGTCGACCTAAAACCAGAAAGAGGAACGCTTATAAGTAAACAAAAAAACACAATTGTCTGGATAGCATCAAACTGTCAACTGGATAGCAGTAGACCGCAATTTAAACTGGACGACAAAGTGCAACATAGTGCAAAACTCTGACATGAGTCCATCTCCTGCCATTGCATGTAGCCAATTAGAAGACAAAGACACTGTTTCCTGCCCCCAACAGTCCAGAAGCAAATGCTAACAAGTATCAATCTAAATCGGCAAAAAAGGTGTTCAATAAAATGAAAGCTACTTGATGAAGGAACTGTGGGATCTCGGCTCTCGGCAATAAAGTATCAAACATATCTTTGGAAGTCATTGATCACGTGGTTATAGGCACGCTACTTACTGAATCTGTAGCCGTAGGCTCAAAAACACCATGTTTGAAACCTAATTTAATAGAAATCATTTATGATGGGTTTCTATAAAATGCTATCAGAAAAGACCAAAAGGGAAGCTAAACCCCTCATCCTGTGGACGTCACTGTGAACGGGAATGTATGTCTAATATGTCATAGATTACAAGTACCAAGTTCTCATTTGACTAACTGACTGTACATGTAACAAAAGATACTGGGCACAAAGAGAATAATGTAAATAATTTAAAGACTGAAGACAGAGGGTTTGGGCTTATGCTTGAGAACGTAGTTCAGTCTTCACCACAATCTTCAATTGTCCTGTTTTGGGCAGACAAATTCAAGCCTTCATTATAACACAAGCTTACCCTTTGCTTAGCAGGTTTCTATTGTTATGCATAAATCCACAGTATCGGGCCAGAAACTGCAGTGCAATGATTTTTCATGTTACAGCTCAAGGCCAGACACTCTCGTTGTGCGATGAAAAATAGCAAGCTACAGCCGGACATTCCCTGGAACATGGCACAAAAACCAAATGTGATTTACATACAAAAGCACCGTACCGTATAACACCCTGTTGGTCTCCTTTGAACCAGATGGTACGGAGGCCACTCATATAATCCCCCTCTACACCCTAAAACACCCGGAAGAAAAGTGTCCTCAGTGTAGACATTTTGTTGGAATTGTTTCAGAACACAAATCTGTGTTTTGTTAGATGTGTCAGCCCTTGCCAAGCTGCCACGGGCTTAAGGTCTGCCTTGTGAGGTACCAGTGTGCTGTGTGTTGGAGGAGCTGTTCTGTGGAACGTCCTCTGTGCCTGATTTAGAGTGACTCACTCTCATTAACGTCACATCGCTAACTCGACATGAAACCCCGACGTCTAAACCACGAGTGGACGCCTTCTCACCGCTCGGATTCACTTAGACGCTTTTCTGCCGACGCTGATAAAGAAATCCACCCAGCCTTGTCAAATCCATTGCTTTCGCTTAATCAAGCCGGTGCTTTGATCTACGAACGTGTATTTGTGTTAATCCCTGTATTCTGACAAATACATGTGGAAGAAATGCTGCCGATCTAGTAATAGCAAATATGGCCGTTTCATTAAACATCTGGCCAAAGGTGCAGTTACTAAATGAAAGACATGTGCTATCTGTAACTCGCCTGCACACCTGTCGCCACTGTACCTTCCAGTTATATTCCACACTAAAGACTATGGGCTTCATCCTGCTTGTGTAATGAGGCAGAAGACCCCGCAGACAATGTTTACAATGGCCATGTGGTTACACAACCAGGGGCACACCTGCATTCTCCTAATGAAATCTGTTCTTATTAGCATCTCCCCAAACAAATACGCCTATTATGCAGCTGATAACTCAGCAAAAGGATCCGGGGCTACGCCACGGTGAGAGGGATACATGTATATTAAGAGAATTACGATATATCACTGTGTCTATTTCGACTCATGCCTTTCTCTCTCTCATAACCTCGGTCGAAGTCAGGGTAAGGAGACAGGGAAAGGGGACACGCACACGTTATTGCATTATTGTTAAAGACGAGTCCTTCTGGTTCCCCTCTACCTGATCCATTTACTGCTAATGCAGATCAGGGGAGAATGTAGTCTGACAACAAGCATACGGTCTCTGCTACTGTAGGGAATTACTCCATGTATTGTCAGTAACGAAGCCATGCTCTTACACATAGGTCAATTATTGGAAAACAATAACTTGACTTTATCTCTTTGCTACCGATATAACACGTAATATATAGTATCAGTTTGACAAGAATCTGGAGACGATTGTCTTAAAAAACATCTACTAAAGAAACCCATTAAAATGTATATCACAAGGCATTAAAAACAAAATAATGTTTTACTATTTAATGTATATATTAAAAACTGTGAGAGTTAGCGGAGGTTGGCTGTAAACATTTTTTGTAAATAGAAAACTTAAAAAATGCAACTACACAAAAATAACACATTTAAAATCTGCATTATTTGAACATAATTTGATAAACCTAAACTAAACGTGTAACAAATATCTTTTGTGCTTCTAGTGTGGAGACGTGCTCATGTTTCATATGCGAGGTGATGCGCAGTTAAGCTTACTATTAACTCCAATTATTGATTGAGTGATGATCTAACCAAGCGTCGGACAACACTAATCACGTGCCATTGTCACTTTGATACGAGCCTCAAGCCACAATTCTGTAGCAGCAGTGCTTTGAAAAAACCCAAACTGCATGTCAGATGTCCGGTTTAAACTCAAAACTCTCGCCATGGGTCGGTTTCTGGCTTGTTTCTCTTCCTGCTACACCCACAGAAAATGGGCTGTTATATTGTCATCAATGTCTGTCACAACATTATAACATACAATTAGCAAATAATTAAATGATGTACAAACAACTTGATCTAATGTAACAAATTCCTAAATAATTATTTCTGGTACATTTTTACACGTTAATGCCGCTGTTCCAGTCTCAGTGTAATGTTGCTAAAAGGGCCAGAAATACACGGGCATCAAAGATTTTCTGAAGTTGGAAAGTAATATTGAAGTTGAGTGGTTGGTGGATGAAGGAAGCAGCTGTGTGGATAACATCTATTTTAAGGTATGTGTCACAGATTGAAACCATTGATCTCACACCCTTGTTTGTTTGCCAGTACCAGGTGTATGTGATTGTTAAGCAAAGTAGTGGCACGTTGTATAAAAGCTTTGATGTTTGGGCGCTTTAGGAGATCCCATTTAACCCTTTAGACCACAATAGATTTCTAGAACGCCGCTGTAGATAACAGAGAAATAAATCATATATCAATATAAAAATATATAGTTTACGTTTTTTATGGGGCACATCCCTCTTTAATGCAACACCACATTAATGTAACTTGGAATAATATAATTAGTTTCCTACTATTGTATAGACATTTAATATAAAATAGCAATAAAAATAAAAACCTACATTAGTAATATATAATAGACCTCTTACTCTTTCTTCTCTCCCGCAGCAGATGCATTACAATTTTGCTACGACAAAATGTCTCTACTAGTAATGAAACCAGCTTCAGCAAGCAGGTGGGGTCTTTTCAAAATAAATGATATGAAACAAGAATGAACATCTAAGTTTGCATGAAAAACAAAACGCTGCCTATTTTTGACCGTGAGACCTTGATCATTCAAGATCATAACAATGTATACACACATTCCTAGCTACGTTCTAAACAATGAACAACAACGACGACGTATCCTAGAGTCCTTCCATCTGCCGGGATTATTTTGTGGCCTTCACATATATTCACATTCAGTGCTGATGTGGTGTAAATCTGTAAGGTAACCACGCCCCATTCATTTGAATATACACGATGGAAATGTGTGATTATGAAATAAAAGAGTCATTATAAAATGTGTCATTATGATAAGTCTCTTGAAATATATAAATATGTCATTGTGAAATAAGTCCCCTGAAAAAAGTATAAATTTTTTTAAATATAATTTTTAAATAAAAAACGATTTATTTATATATTGAGTCGTTTTTATATGTATATTTACATTTATATATATATATAGATATGTATGGCTTAATTTATTTATTTAATAGCCATATTTGTTTATTTAATATTTACTTAAATGGAATTCCAATAATGGAATACCATATATTCTGGACATTATCAATATCAAGTGACGACATTGTTAGCAAAGGAAAACGTTACCGCCTCCACTCTCGGCTAGCTTGTGAGTGACAGGTCGTCACATTTCAAAAGGAACACACTGCCAGACATCTTTTCTACAGTTCGACAGATGAACTGAGCCGGTCAGATAAAGGTGAGAGACAAAAAGAGAAGGACGCTCTGTGAGTTTGTGTGGTCCTCTAATGAACATTTCCGGGGTCCTTCAATGGACATTTTTCTTCATATTTTTCTATATTTTGACAACAGTTGGCAATTTTCATGGTGATGTGATATGCACATATTAATGACTGTTTCATAACTTCGGAAAAGTCAACGGTATCATTGTTTTATAGCATTGGCAAAATGATGAAATCCCTCCGAAAACTATGACAAAAAGTAAAACAGCGTAAATCAATCAAACTTGTAACTAAAGTTTTTTCCTAAAGGTCCTGCTTACCTGTAGCCTCCACCATGCCCTCCAGAATAACCACGATCTCTAGGTCCTCCTTGTCAAGGTAGGCCTTGGATATTTCCCAGAAGGGGCTGTTCTGGTTGATCTCATGGCAGATAATTAGCGGGGACACCAGGAAGAGCCTGTCGTCCCCGGTATCGTAGCCCACGTTCATGTCTGTCTGGTTCAGGGGTATGAACTCCCCTTCCTTGGTCTGCTTGGACTTGATCAACTTGGCCCTGATAGAGGCCTCCACGATGTGTGAATTACGCAGGTCGCCCACTCTGAACATCAAGCACAGCTGGCCGTCCCGCATGGAGATGACGGCGTTGGTCGAGAACACCAACGTCTCCGCCCGTTTCTTAGGCTGCGAGATCTTCACGAACATGCATCCCACCATGAAGGCGTTAACGATGGACCCCAGCACCGACTGAATCAACAGCAAAAGGATCCCCTCTGGGCATTGGTCCGTTATCACCCTGTAACCGTATCCTATGGTCGTCTCGGTCTCTATTGAGAAAAGAAAGGCAGATACAAACCCATTGAGGTTATCTACACATGGAATCCATTCTCTGTCCCCTATGTGCTCCAGGTCACCGCGGACATAGGCGATGAGCCACCACGCGAAGCCGAATAACAGCCACGTCACTGTGTACACCAAGACAAAGATGAAGAGGTTAAACCTCCACTTCAGGTCCACCAGTGTGGTGAAGATATCCGTCAGGTAGCGATAGGTCTCCTGAACGTTGCCGTGGTGGACGTTGCATTTGCCGTCCTTCCGGACGTACCTCTGGACCTTCCTCTTCACCCGGACCTGGTCCATCAACTGCTTGGGCAGGTCCTCGCGGGCCTGCTTGGGTAGCTTCGGCTTCCGGATAGTGACTGCTGGACACTCCACATCCTGCTCCATTGGGAATTATTAAAGGAGGACAGCCTACGGAAAGAGAGAAGCCAAACCAATAAGGCCAGGTAAGAGAGTGGCCCAACTTGTCATGTAAGTGCAGAATACAAGTCGGTCATATACCTCAAAAGCTAGTTTGTTTATGTTGTACTTGGTTATTTCTTCAAAAATGCAGTTTTGCTTTTTTATTGAGGACCACTAGCAAAGGTGGTCATTAATGAGCAAAATTTTGTTTTGTGCATGAGTGCCCAATTTATCCCTGTTTCCTTCTGTATGCTTCCTATATGCTTCCTGTATGCTTCCTATATGCTTCCTGTATGTTTCCTATATGCTTCTTATATGCTTCCTCTATGCTTCCTCTATGCTTCCTATATGCTTCCTGTATGCTTCCTATATGCTTCCTGTATGTTTCCTCTATGCTTCCTCTATGCTTCCTCTATGCTTCCTCTATGCTTCCTGCTCACCATCTATGTTGTTCTGAATTGTATTTACTATATTTTTACTGAGACTAGATTAATGTTTAGAAGAATCTAATGTAAATTTATTAAATGAATATAACCTTAACATATCTCATTTAAACCCCTAGTGGGGCCTTCAGAGGTAAATTTGTGTTTTAACCAACTTCAGTTATTCCAAAAATAATGTAGAAATAATGTCGACAATTCTAAATTGCGTTTTTGACTTGAGTCGTTTTAAACATGGAACTAGTAAATCTCAGCCCTCCATTGTTAGTGTGTCTTAAATATATGTCCAGTAAAATGTATACCAATCTTTATTGTATTTCTCTTTGCATCTGTTCTTTTGCCAGCTCCCTACGGAGTAACAAACGCTAATTCCCAGATTCCAGAATAAGAACACACCCCGCCTGACCGGGAAGGCATGACTGGCACATAGGCAAAGGACAACAATATAACCATATAAACACCATGTAGTCATTGGCTCCAATGCGCCTCAATAATCATTTGAGATAAGCTCGTCATGGATCCGATTAGACTATGAAAGATAACGCAGATATGCCTTGGCAAGCAAAAGCCCAGTACTGATTCATAGAGAGTTTGGGGCGTCTGTGCCCATGACTAATCTCTGTGCCACTGACTGCCGGCAGCCATACAGACAAGGCAGGCAATTCAATTAGTCCAGCTCCGCTAGGCCCACCTCACATCGCCCAGATATGTCATCTGCCTCAGAGCTCCGGCTAGGGTGAAATGGAGATGACCGCTAAACAACGGTTCTTTGAGAAGACGCGGACCCAACAGTGTGCTCTTAATCATCAACATGTTCTGTATTCTCTTAATATACAATTGTCTTTCTAAAACTAGTATCCGACGGACACCTGTCTGTTTTTGGTTGTTGTCGTGAAATCAGTGGCCAATCCGACTGTTTGATTATATCTGACCTACAATATGTAATATGTTGAATATGTATCAAACCCAAATGTAAAATTGTTTTTATTTGTCAGGCAGTAAAAATTGCACGGATTCTGCAAAAGTATTTTCCTAATAATATTGATAATGTGTATTTCCTAGAGAAATTTTTTCACATCTGACTTTTCCAATTTATACACACACCTGTTTATCCTCATCCCAGATTCATCAATACACACACCTGTTTCTCATCTCCCCAGATTCATCAATACACACACCTGTTTCTCATCTCCCCAGATTCATCAATACACACACCTGTTTCTCATCATCCCAGATTCATCAATACAGACACCTGTTTTTCATCTCCCCAGATTCATCAATACACACACCTGTTTCTCATCATCCCAGATTCATCAATACAGACACCTGTTTTTCATCTCCCCAGATTCATCAATACACACACCTGTTTCTCATCATCCCAGATTCATCAATACACACACCTGTTTCTCATCTCCCCAGATTCATCAATACACACACCTGTTTCTCATCATCCCAGATTCATCAATACACACACCTGTTTCTCATCATCCCAGATTCATCAATACAGACACCTGTTTTTCATCTCCCCAGATTCATCAATACACACACCTGTTTCTCATCTCCCCAGATTCATCAATACACACACCTGTTTCTCATCTCCCCAGATTCATCAATACACACACCTGTTTCTCATCATCCCAGATTCATCAATACACACACCTGTTTTTCATCTCCCCAGATTCATCAATACACACACCTGTTTCTCATCATCCCAGATTCATCAATACACACACCTGTTTTTCATCTCCCCAGATTCATCAATACACACACCTGTTTTTCATCTCCCCAGATTCATCAATACACACACCTGTTTTTCATCTCCCCAGATTCATCAATACACACACCTGTTTCTCATCTCCCCAGATTCATCAATACACACACCTGTTTCTCATCATCCCAGATTCATCAATACAGACACCTGTTTTTCATCTCCCCAGATTCATCAATACACACACCTGTTTTCATCTCCCAGATTCATCAATACACACACCTGTTTCTCATCATCCCAGATTCATCAATACACACACCTGTTTCTCATCTCCCCAGATTCATCAATACACACACCTGTTTCTCATCTCCCCAGATTCATCAATACAGACACCTGTTTCTCATCATCCCAGATTCATCAATACACACACCTGTTTCTCATCTCCCCAGATTCATCAATACACACACCTGTTTCTCATCTCCCCAGATTCATCAATACACACACCTGTTTCTCATCTCCCCAGATTCATCAATACACACACCTGTTTCTCATCTCCCCAGATTCATCAATACACACACCTGTTTCTCATCATCCCAGATTCATCAATACAGACACCTGTTTTTCATCTCCCCAGATTCATCAATACACACACCTGTTTTTCATCTCCCCAGATTCATCAATACACACACCTGTTTCTCATCATCCCAGATTCATCAATACACACACCTGTTTCTCATCTCCCCAGATTCATCAATACACACACCTGTTTCTCATCTCCCCAGATTCATCAATACAGACACCTGTTTCTCATCATCCCAGATTCATCAATACACACACCTGTTTCTCATCTCCCCAGATTCATCAATACACACACCTGTTTCTCATCTCCCCAGATTCATCAATACACACACCTGTTTCTCATCATCCCGGATTTGTCATTAAACACACCTGTTTCTAGTCGACACACAGACTGTATCTGTTCCGGTGGTTGTGATTGTCTTTGTGGACCACTGTTTTGTGTTCCATACGTCCGTCCGTCCGTCCATGTGTGTGTTTGTGTGTGTGTACACGTGTGTCCGTCCATCTGTGAGTGTGTGTGTGCGTTGTATTAAGTTACTTTTCATTTATCCCGTGCCTGGTTTTTCTCTGTCTACACCATCAAAGACACCACAGTTATTGCTTCTGTGTGTTGCTCCCCTGAATGACTAAATGACAATATATTCTCACTAAACATTTGTAATCGTATTCAATAATGCAATAAAACCAATACTTTCACTGTTTCTACTTCCAAAGTGTTAAATAAATCCTGTCAATATCAGCCGTCAAAATTTTAATTGTGTTCAATATCTAGACTGAACTGACCCATGGCACAAAGATCCAAACATGACACTTCGGTCCCTTATTTTACGGAAAAGTATTTGTTCGTAGATATATCGGTCCAACAAATTTGACACAAAGCAACTGCCACCCCATGATAGGTTTATCAATAAAAGTTTAGCACCAGAAGAATCAAATATGCTATAATTCCTCCCACAAATATTCGACCGGAGATCCACATTTCTGTTTGAAATGAAAGAAAATTACAAATACAAAAACAGACATTAATTCTGTTAAGTATTCACCCCCCTTGAGTCATTATTGGATATTTGACCGGGCCTACAAAAGACATAGAGAATTGGCTGTTTCTTTCAGGTCGTAGTCCTACTAGTAGATATATGTTCTACTAAGGCCCAAGTCTCTTACAGACTTAAGCAGTTTTTTTTACCAGAACGTGTCTCTACTTTGCTGCATTCATCAATGAAGACAAAGGTTCTTTGTCTCAGCAAACCTTACTCTTGCCACTCAGAGACCTGATAACAGCTGTCTCATCTCTCCACTATATCCTTTTACAGAACTGTAAAGGCTCTTCTTGATATTTTGTATCTTTTGTCTCCATACCCCCGCAGTTCGGTAGGTAAAATCTTCTGGAGAGGGTTTCTGATCTGTCAGACATTATGGCAAGCATCCACAACCTCGGACTGGCGCAGTGGTTTCCAAACTTTTTGTGAGTCAAATGCCTTCCTGCATCCAGGAACCGATTTCAGGAGGCCCTTATGAGAGAACCTTTGATAAGGCAACATGCACATCATCCACAAGGGTTTCCTTTTCAAGGCCGTCCATTCTTTCAATTCATTCTTTTTAATGTTATGAAATTTGGTTCTGTCTGGTATTTTGAGACAGACTTTAAAACACAATATAACTCAAACTCAATATAAATGATTGTAAGGTGCGTGCGTAAGTATTCAACACCTGTGCTGTGGATGCTGCCAATAGAGACTGATGACAGAAGGTATAGCCTAACGAGGACACAATATTCCTTCCATGGCCTCCGCCAATGAACCCTTAAATAAATGGTCACATTTATGAATAAGACGATCAATGCCGAAATAAACAGTGGCCAGGAAAAATATGAGCCGTGAACATTTGACAGCAGTGAGAAATAAAGTCATGCAAATATAAGCAAAAGTATATCAAAAAGGTAGCTTTTTTAATGAAGTATATTGAAAGCATGACTGCATTTGGCTGTAAAACATGTGAGTAGGTGATATAACATTGTGAAACTGACAACAATGTCTAATGCTGCTTAACATAACTCTATGCTTGAGCAATGGGAGTGGATGTCACGTATTTCCAAATATGTCATGTTGAAGAAGCCAGATGCAAAACTTGATGCATGTGTGTTTATTTAAATCCATCATAAACGAACGGAGAGAGCGAACGGAAAACTGACACTGTTAAGAAACAAAAACACACAGCGGCTTACACACAAACTACAAAACTGTGACATGTAACGCTACCCAACAAAACACTCACCTACCTACATACATCCGTGACATTCAAATAATAACTTACAAAGTGGTGACACATCCCCGTAACTAAATAACCCCGCTAATCGCTAATTCACCCAAGCTGTGAGCATTTAGAATTAACAGTAAGTGCACCCACTCAACCTACCGTGTGCAACCAAGCTCACCACACTCGTGACAGAGGTTCAATAGTGTTAGGGGGCTTATGGGAATCACTGGCATAGAAAAGCAGGTTTGAAGGTTTTCATAATTATGCAACTATATGCAAAATTTGTTTAAAAACCATAAACAATGTCCTAATATAGTAATAATTCGGTAAAACAAATAGGTAAACAAATTGTTAAACTCCACTGTAGTACATAACATCATGTGGTTTTCAATATTTTCAATGCAATAAAACAGACTTACAACACTTACTCTAGCAGTATTTTTCTGGCTGACTTTTACTTTATCCTAATTGTCTGCCAATTGTTTTCTACCATTTTCTATATTCCTTCCACCTCATTAACTCAGATTCTCTCTCTCTGTTTGTATTAACATATTCTACCAAACGATTTAAGGTTATTTCCTGACCAGTTTCTTTTGAGATTTTACTGACTCAGCTGAGAGGAACAAGCGTTGAGGTTGGCTGTGTTCACGCTTGGCTTCAAAGAAACCAAATTAGTGTTCAATGGTTCTTCCAAAAGGTCATGCCATTTCACCGGGCAATACAATCACATAGCAGCGTAACATTTAATGCTGCGGACATTATGTTAGCTCCCTAGTGCTACATCTCTACAGCTGCCGGGCCAAAGGTGCAGGTCACAACATGCAAGATGTTTGTTAGCACCTACTGAGCTGCTAGAAATATCTGACCTCAGGGCAGCCTATCCCCTTGTAATTTATTCACCCACCTAATCATCAGCCTTTCATTTTCAATCACACATAGGATATGGCTAGGAGAATTCCCTTATTGGAGACATATTCCGGCTCACTGACATACTAACTCTCTTCTTTGCTTATCTGACAACTTCATCCGTTCGCCATCGATTTCCTAAAATGACACGCATAATTAATTCTCATATTGCTAGAATCTTGTGTCTGATCTCTTCCGACAATTTTCGGTTTTTCTTTTTTTCTAAACTAATTACAGTCCACGCAGCGACTCAAAACAAGAAATTTGTCATTTGCAAGCGACTCAAAACAAGAAATGTGTCATTTTTTTAACCTTTACATACACAAAGGGATCATGTCCAAGTTCAGGGAGGAAATGGGAGTCTGTTCTTTAATTTCCAGACTCATCGTTATGTTGTCAGATGGTAAAGTTACTAAAGACCGAAATATGCCACGACTTTATGATCCCTGTGCCAATATTATCTTTCCAACGGTCCACGTAAAACAACTCCTACGCCAATCGGGCCGGGTCTCTAAACTCTACGAGTCAGTGGAGGATTGTCTCGCTGCGACAGGTGTAGAGTTATCAGTGTCGACAAAACTCCTATAAAGAGGCTAGTCGCTCTGTTGGCCATGTGGGTGGCTGGGACCAGGGCAGATCAATGTATGTCTTTGTATCTCTTTGCCAGAGGAAGGCCCCCGGATCACTGAGTAATGATGAGAACGTAACTCGTCGTTTATTACAGCTGGATCCTTCCATGTCTAAAGAAAGTCCAGGTCAGATACAGGTTAGGACGTGTATAAAGCAATTTGGCTCTGTAAGCTCACAGGACCTCCGAGGCCACGGGTAAAATAAAGCGTAGTTCAGGCCGACAGCTGACAAAGTTACAAGTATTAGAAAAACGATAGCTTTGTTGCTCTCGCACAGTGATGAGCTTTGGGCTCCCAGCACCCTGACGTCGGTTTGTGGTTTGTCGGTTTGTGGTTTGTCCCGCTGTGAGAACTCCCTCAGAAACCAGTCTACCGCCACCTGCGGGCAGGCTTCGGCGGTCATCCTTCCCGGTCTTCTGAGCCTTCATCGTTATCTCCTCCCCCTGCACACCTGGTTAAGTCTCGTCATCACTACCCCATCTGATCTTGCCGCTTCGGTTCTTTCATCCCTCCCGTCTCCCGAATCCTTCTCCCTCCTGTCTACGGAATCTGCCTCTTCCACCCTTCTAGCATCGCTATCTACATCCTATGACTCGCTCTGCCCTATTTCCTCCCGGCAAGCCCGAGCCGCACCTCCTGTGCCGTGGCTAAATGATACCCTACGTAGCCACAGGAAAGAACTTTGTGCAGCCGAGCGGAAATGGAGATCCACCAAAATTCTAAGCGACTTGGCTTCCCTCCAGTCCCTCCTCACCGCCTTCAACTCTAATCTGACCACCGCTAAAGCTGCTTTCTATCACCGGAAATTCCAGGACTCCACTTCCAACCCAAAAAAGCTCTTCTCCACCTTCTCCACACTCCTCACCCCTCCTCCACCTCCTCCGTCATCGTCCCTTTCAGCTGACAACTTTCTTACACACTTTCAACAGAAAGTGGACAACATTCGAGCATCATTCACCCATCCACCAGAAATCGCTATTTCCCCTCACTCTGAGTTCCTTCTCCACGCTCGGTCCGGAAGACACCCTGCAACTGGTCCAATCCAGCCGTCCGACAACATGCCCGCTTGACCCTATCCCTTCCCCACTCCTCCAGTCCATCTCCACGGACCTTCTTCCATATCTCACATCTCTAATAAACACTTCTCTAACCTCAGGATGTGTCCCTTCCTACTTCAAGATGGCCAGAGTGACCCCGCTCCTCAAGAAACCGTCTCTCGACCCGTCGGATGTCAACAACTACAGACCTGTGTCCCTCTTGTCCTTCCTTTTCAAAACGCTTGAACGCGTCGTAGCTGACCAACTGTCCTCCTACCTCTCGCAGAACAATCTCCTGGACCCTAACCAGTCAGGATTCAAGACGGGCCACTCAACTGAAACAGCGCTGCTTTGTGTAACTGAAGCCCTACGCAAGGCCCAAGCCAACTCTCTCTCCTCTGTTCTCATTCTACTAGACCTATCTGCTGCCTTCGACACAGTAAACCATCAGATCCTGCTCTCCACCCTCTCTGACCTGGGGATCTCCGGAGCGGTGCATTCCTGGTTTTCCTCCTACTTGTCGGACCGTTTTTACCAGGTGGTGTGGCGAGGCTCGCCATCGAACATGCAGCCCTTTGTAACTGGGGTCCCCCAAGGATCGGTCCTAGGCCCTCTCCTTTTCTCCTTATACACCCGGTCTCTTGGCTCTGTCATATCCTCTCATGGCCTCTCCTATCACTGCTATGCAGATGATACCCAACTATTTTTCTCATTCCCACAGTCTGACACCCAGGTAGCATCCCGTATCTCTGCATGTCTGACTGACATCTCGGCCTGGATGTCTGCACACCATCTGAAACTCAACCTAGGTAAAACTGAACTGCTCTTCTTCAAAGGAAGAGCCTGCCCGCTCCAGGATCTGTCCATTACGTTGGACAACGTCACAGTCCCCGCTACCCAATGTGGGAAAAACCTTTGCGTGACCCTTGACAACTCCCTCTCATTTTCTGCACACATCAAGGCGGTGTCCCGGTCTTGCAGGTACATGCTCTACAACATTCGGAAAGTAAGGCCGTATCTTACGCAGGAAGCCGCACAAGTGCTGATCCAGGCACTTATCATCTCCCGTCTCGACTACTGCAACTCCCTTCTGGCTGGTCTCCCAGTGTGCGCCATCAAACCCCTGCAACTCATTCAAAATGCAGCAGCCCGCCTGATCTTCAATCTACCAAAGTTCTCCCACGTCACTCAGCTGTTCCGCACACTACACTGGCTCCCGGTCGAAGCACGCATCCACTACAAAACCATGGTGCTAGCCTATGGGGCAGTAAGAGGAACCGCCCCCTCCTACATCCAGTCACTAATCAAGCCGTACAAACCCACGCGAGCACTTTGTTCTGCCACCTCAGGCCTCTTGGTAGTACCTACGGGAGGGCAACTCCCGATCTGCTCAGTCTAAATTGTTCTCCCTGCTTGCCCCGCAATGGTGGAACAACTCCACTCTGGAGATCAGACCATCGGACTCTCTACCAATCTTCAAAAAACGTCTAAAAACATTCCTCTTCAAACTGTACCTCCAGTAGCTCCATGAATGGAGCTCCACAACTCTCGCCTGTTCGAAACTTCACTACCAAATCATTCTTCTACGATGATCACCCATTCCTCCTCTCCTAGCACCCCTTCTATCTCTAGCACTTCCCCCTGCACCCACCCAGGAACAATGTACTTATTGCCTTTTTGATGTGTGTTTTAGCTATATGTGAAATGCCTGCACATATTGTAAGTCGCTCTGGATAAGAGCGTCTGCTAAATGCGCAAAATGTAAATGTAAATGTGTCCATTACCTCATTAGAGGACTATTTAATTTCCCTGTGTGTCGGGTTATCTTTGTGTGGAATTGTTACTAAGTTACGTGTATTGTGCTCCACGGCGCTCATTGCGAGGTCGTTTCGTGATACTCCGAGTGAGGAGTCATCAATATATTATTGAGTGCGCTGCGACGCATCATTCTGTTTTGTGAGCGTTTTACGCTACACCGAGTGCCAGGAGTTGTTTCCTGTATTAAAAGGGATTATAGAACGCTCTCCGTGGTCCTGACTGGTATTCATCCTTCCGTCCACCCTAAACACCGTGACACCCGCCTCGAACCAGAGTCGGTTGTCGAATAAACCTCACCATTTCCGAGGTGCTCTGAGCCAGTCGTCTGGTTATGACAATTTGTCCCATGTCAAAGTCACTCAGGTTTTTACTCCAATCCATTTCTCCTGCATCCAACACATTGACCACATTGTTCTCATAACATCTAATCTACTTTGCACGCTCAGCTTGCTACGCCCAAACCAATCTTGTATTTTTTTATTTTTTTTGTTACATATTATTGGTCTAATGTGTTCAATGTCCAATGTTGGAAACTGGTCGTATTCACAGACATGCTATGAAAATGGTATCGTGGAGAGACAAGGAAAAACCATTATAAGGACAGCCCTTGGCACAAAACATATTGGGATTTTATAATACTGAAATACTTTTTAAATGTAAAGATGTGCTTGCTAAAAGCCAAAAACAAATTTAGAAGTCTTAGATGATAAAGTTCCAAGTCCAGATGACATCACATGACGCATTTTAGCAACATTATAAAACATAATTTACAACGTTACCACTGATAATTTGACTCTAGAAATCTGTGTATAGTCAGGCTGAATGCCAAGAACAGGGTTAGCAAATAAAATAGGGAACATAATTGCGAGACCAAAGTTCAGAACCTGAGAGAAAGACTGAGCAAGAAAAGACAATGTGTGGGCACGATCCTTGCAGAACCTTCTCACCCAGGTGACCCGCTTCTCCAAACACGGTTCTCAGGCAGACAGAGGGTAGGCGGGCAGTGCATGTCAACCAGGACACAAAACTCCTGTCTATGCCTCACAGACTCACTTTACTGTACTACTCTTAAAACTCATTCAATCTGCCTATAGGTAGATGACATACTAGAGCAATTAAAAAAAAGACATGCTTAGCAGGTTGGAGGTGTTGGGTAGAAACTGTGCTTTATAAAGCAAATGTTGCTATTTGTTGAGAATTTCTTGGGTGATTTCAGATGGTACGTAATGTTATGCAATCGTGGTTGTACAGTATACTAAACTGTCAATTGCTTTGCATTTTGGTGACAGCGAGTGGACCCGTGGTACAACCATGGTGAACATATGTGTGTCAGAGATGTGTGTTAGCTGATTAATTAGACCATTTTGGTGTTCAAACACATTCGTATTTCTCACCAAGACAAAGGCGTTCGTTTCAGCTAGCGTCCATCTTTAACCATTGGACTTATGTTGACATTAGCTTTTTAAATTAACTGAAGAGCATGCCTTGCTCATTAAATGTTACTGGGCAACCATTAAGGTGTGTGATTTGTTTTAGCAGGATTTGAAAAATGTTCATCACTTTTTCACAGATACTTTACCATTGAATCAATATGTTTTGTCCATGACACGCTTTGTCTCGTCAACTTGTTTCCTAGGCACATCTTTTATTATTCTTTTCAGACCAGCACTAATATTTACGTAATACATGTTTTCCCAAATATGATGCTATTCATTTTAAGGGGTAACACCCAACATAAAAAAAATATTTTTCAAAAACGTACAAAAATAGATTCATAACAGGCACTACAGTTAAAAAGGGGCACTAAGAAAATGTCCTTGTTTTCATAAATAAAAACTAATAACAATTGCTGCAGTTACACACCTTATATAATATGTAAACTCTCACAAACACTATTCATGAGAAAAATTGTCACATCACTCTGCACTTAGATGATTTCAAGCGACAAACTGTTATTCCTCTGGGTTAACAATTAGGGACCAATCATTTTATTGGCCAATGATTACAAGCACTAGTTTAACCAGTGATACAAGACTTGGAATCAACATACATTAGATTATGGTAAGAGGTTTCATTTTTCACAAATAAAACCAAAACTGAATGAATGTACTGACAAATTGTTTTTTTTTTTTTTGTAGTTATGTGAATTCACAAAAAAGAAGGCTTTCTACTGTAGCCTGAAAGTGTGCGGATGTGATACTGTTAATGCTGGCATATATTCAAATTTGTTAATGTCTAAAATAAAACAATAATAACAAAATCATAGGCATTCATTCTAACAACATTTAGGCTTTTAATTTTTCCAAATTTGGTTTAATTTTAGTTTAAAGGCCCATGCACAGATTATAGTGTCAAACTAGCGTTTTGAGGGCAGAGCAAGGCCCCCAAACTAATATTACAATACAAATATTGTGAATGAATATATATTCAGAAGCTACGTGGAAAGCAACTCCATTATTGATTCAGCAGATCTGTTTACTTCAAACATTGGTATCATGCTAAGAACGAAGCTAAATCGAATGGACTGGAAGAAGTGCTCTGCCTGCATTTTGACTAAAAGGGGATTTGGCATATGCTGGAAGCGAGCAACCATCTGTTAGGACGAAAGTGAGCGGATGCTTTGTTGGTCGCAGAAAGAGAGTCTTGTTCATGTCACAGTTACAGGAATCCTCAGGGGTAATTACATTCACTCTTTGACTAATTTATAGTTTAACCCACACAAAAATAGCACGTGTTGATCGAGGTGACAAGGTAGAATTTGCAGATCACCTCGGTGCACCGATTACGGGCATTACATGCAGAGCCAAGTCGAAATGTTACAAGATGGTTAGACTGAACTATGTGTCCAGTAAGCTAAATACCTTCTATTACATCTTCAAAGTATTATAATTACTGTCTATGTCGGTGCTTTCGCTCAAAATAGGCACGGCAAAGGCACAACGTGCACCCAAAAACAAGGCGTGGATTTTTCAGGTCACGGGAAATGCCAAATAGATAATTGTTGAGTGCCGGCTGTCAGTGAAAAAAATTGTAAATACATCAACATTTGTCATTACTACAGCGGGAGTTTTGAATGCAGAATACAGTTTGGCTGTGAAAATAAACACTTAATTTAGGTTTGTATCTGGTCTTAAAGCAGCCATTTGTAAGATATTGACCATACAACAGCAAAAAATTATGTCTGTGTCCCCATATGGCAGTGCCCCCGTTATGGCAGTGCCCCCTTATGGCAGTGCCCCCTTATGGCAGTGCCCCCTTATGGCAGTGCCCCCTTATGGCAGTGCCCCGTTATGGTAGAGCCCCCTTATGACAGTGCCCCCTTATGGCAGTGCCCCCTTATGGCAGTGCCCCCTTATGGCAGTGCCCCGTTATGGCAGTGCCCCCTTATGGCAGTGCACCCTTATGGCAGTGCCCCCTTATGGCAGTGCCCCCTTATGGCAGTGCCCCGTTATGGCAGTGACCCCTTATGACAGTGCCCCCTTATGGCAGTGCCCCGTTATGGCAGTGACCCCTTATGGCAGTGCCCCCTTATGGCAGTGCCCCCTTATGACAGTGCCCCCTTATGACAGTCTCCCCACATGGAAGTGCCCCCTCACGGCAGTTGTTTGACATTGGCCACCCCCCATCACCCACCCTAGCTGTAATACAGAAATATTTAAATGGATGGGAAATGTTCCGTGCCCTCAAGACACACCGGCTGTTATGGACCAGTGATATTTGACAATTAACTTCTGTTAGACGCGAAACACGTCTACAGAATAGTTTTTTGTTCACAACCAGGAGCTGAGCAGCCAGTCCACAGCTTTATCAAATCCCATCTGGACTTGTGTAATACCCCGAAATGCCTACGAAGGCCACCATATGTCCAGAAGTGTGATGCAGATGTTCTCGCTCACACCTCCACGAGCACATCAGTGCTGTCCCACTGGGTCCCCATATGCCCGCATGCTGTCAATATAATCCTGATTCAAAACACACGTGCATTTGCTCCCCCAGTTTCATCCCTTCTGCAGCCCCAAGTGCGAAATAAAAACTTTGGATGACACAGCATTCAGTTGTTTGGCTACACGGCTGTAAAATTCACTGCGGTCACTGTTAGGTCAGAGTATCTGGCCTCAATTAAAGAGAAAAAGCTGAGGACTAAGATGTTAAGCGTTCAAGCGACGGACAAAACATCTCAATAGATTTGATTGATGTAGTAGTATTTTATAAACAATCATGTGATGCAATGAGTTACCCCAGAAGAGCAGAACCAAAAGCCAAGACATTGCATTTTCTCTGCAGTGCAGAAGTGCTGTGATATATGCTTTAACCAAAACACAGCGTTTTCTGTCCGATTTGTAATGAAGTGTGACTGGATGAAGTACAAATGACATGGTGGTAAAAAACTACTCACTGAATGAAAATTAAGTTGTGCATACCCGCGATTTACTACTAACAACAACAAACAGCGGATATATAAATGCTAACAAGACCTACCAAACAATGCAAAGCACATTGCTATATCCCCCAGTGAACTAAATAACCGAGCTTATCACCCAAATGACAACAGGTGTGTCCAATGAAAACAAACTCACCGGAAACAAGACTTTGAGTGGAACAAAAGGTTCCCACTTGTGACAGAAAGTCAGTACCATTGGCATTTTGCCTTTAGTGAGAAATGGTTTGGCTGCATGGGGTTCTGAATTAAATTGTAAATTCCTACAACATAACTGCATATGTGGGGGGACTTACATAAAAGCATGGCTGATCTGTGCTGGTTGTAAATCAACAGCCTGTGCCCTGAGGACAGAAAGCAAACACAAACACTTTTTTACTTGGATGGACAACATGCAGAACAGATTTTGGAATATATAAAAAACTGATTAATAAAATAAAATCCCCTTTATGTTCATTGCACAATATTGTTTTGAAGGTAATTTTGAAGTTCAATATCGACATACGGTTAAAAATACGGTTAGTGTTACGCAGGAAACAGCGCATCCCCCTTTTCTAAGACCGACCCTGAAAAATGTATGCAATTGTTGGTATGATTTGTAGAAAAAAGTTATATTCAGTAAATGTTTCGATCAGATTTGAAAAAATTGGTCAAGCATTCAATTTAAAATCTCTAACAAAAAGCTCAATCACTTCCATCCAACTCTCAGATGTCTGGCCAATGTCTGGCAAATGTTCTGCACCGGCCGGCTCTGAAATGGCATCCATCACTGTTCTAGTGGCTGAGACTGCCTTTGGTTCTGAGAGAGGATAGTGGCCACTGTAAGCTTGCAGGCCATATTTACCAGACAATTCACACCGGACCAGTGTCATTGCAGAGGCAACCCTGGGATTTTTTAATCAACAAGGCCTTATGTTCTCTGCAAAATATCTGGCAAACAAGAACTATTTCTATGTTGTTCTTTTAAAAAACGACCTAAATGCCTTTTTATAACAACTCTGTGCCTATTTAATCATAGTCATAGATGATTTTTTTTGCTTGTTCTATTGAAAAGCTTCCAAACTTTTCATTTTGTCAAAATATCCTGTATTTCACTTGTAAAAGACCTTGTCTGATGACGAAAACTAAACTGTTAGCTGTTCTTAAAATCGCTATATACTTTCAATTTTTGTTGTGATGACAAAATGAGGAAATTGCATAACAAATCATCATCAGCAGCAGCAATTTGATAATCATTAACCCATTTGAGTATAATCTCATAAAATGCCTTATCCACGTGCTCTTGCCAAAGTCATTGGTTTCTGGGATCAATCCGACATTCTCCAATGTCTTTTAATTGCAGAAAAACATCACAGGGGTGCTTAGATCCAGATTCATTATTACATCACAGGGAGCTTAGATCCAGATTCATTATTACATCACAGGGGTGCTTAGATCCAGATTCATTATTACATCACAGGGGAGCTTAGATCCAGATTCATTATTACATCACAGGGGTGCTTAGATCCAGATTCATTATTACATCACAGGGGTGCTTAGATCCAGATTCATTATTACATCACAGGGGTGCTTAGATCCAGATTCATTATTACATCACAGGGGTGCTTAGATCCAGATTCATTATTACATCACAGGGGTGCTGAGATCCAGATTCATTATTACATCACAGGGGAGCTTAGATCCAGATTCATTATTACATCAAAGGGGTGCTTAGATCCAGATTCATTATTACATCACAGGGGTGCTTAGATCCAGATTCATTATTACATCACAGGGGTGCTTAGATCCAGATTCATTATTACATCACAGGGGAGCTTAGATCCAGATTCATTATTACATCACAGGGGTGCTTAGATCCAGATTCATTATTACATCACAGGGGTGCTTAGATCCAGATTCATTATTACATCACAGGGGTGCTTAGATCCAGATTCATTATTACATCACAGGGAGCTTAGATCCAGATTCATTATTACATCACAGGGGTGCTTAGATCCATATTCATTATTACATCACAGGGGAGCTTAGATCCAGATTCATTATTACATCACAGGGGTGCTTAGATCCAGATTCATTATTACATCACAGGGGTGCTTAGATCCAGATTCATTATTACATCACAGGGGAGCTTAGATCCAGATTCATTATTACATCACAGGGGTGCTTAGATCCAGATTCATTATTACATCACAGGGGTGCTTAGATCCAGATTCATTATTACATCACAGGGGAGCTTAGATCCAGATTCATTATTACATCACAGGGGAGCTTAGATCCAGATTCATTATTACATCAAAGGGGTGCTTAGATCCAGATTCATTATTACATCACAGGGGTGCTTAGATCCAGATACATTATTACATCACAGGGGTGCTTAGATCCAGATTCATTATTACATCACAGGGGAGCTTAGATCCAGATTCATTATTACATCACAGGGGAGCTTAGATCCAGATTCATTATTACATCACAGGGGTGCTTAGATCCAGATACATTACTTTGTCTGCAACTGCAAATAAAAAGGGTTGCAGAATAGAATATTATGCGATTGTTCAGTGGCCGTATAAAGACATTCTTCCATCAGGTAAGAGCCCCCATGTAATTAATCGCATACCATAATATGACATGAGGTTGACAGCGAGAGAACAAATCCTGTTACGGAGTTCATTTCTATCAAAATGAAAGCCATGTGAAAGTGAGTGTGAATGTGAAAACGGAGGATGTTGGATAATTGGCTGCAGACAGACCGGGATCCCTGCCGGTCTCAGGAGGCACCCTCGTCCCTGAGCTGAATTTGATGAAACAACTTTCAGGAAATATGTGTTGATCATTAGAGCCTACAGTAGAAATGTGTGTGCACATGTGTGTCTATGATGTAAGAGCTCTCTCTAAACCCTTTCACTGAATAAAAACCAGAGCCCTAGATAACCCTGGCTGGAATAGCTTTAATTACTAACGGAGGTGAAAAAGACGTCCGTGGGATTTATTTGCACAAAACCACCGTAAAGCAAGTGCAGACTCTTCAACGCACACACACACACACACACACACACACACACACACACACACACACACACACACACACACACACACACACACACACACACACTGCACGCCATGGGCCCCACACCGCTTACTGGGTGAGACTGACGGCCCTTGACAACCTGCTAATGAAAAATAGTGTTTGGAGATATACTGTCTGTCAATACGGACGCCGCGTCATATAAAGCCACACAACCCAAGTAACCAGGGATAGAGCATACCGGGCTGGTTACAATTGTCATACCTGACTTGTCAACATAACCGTTTCCCTTTTCTCTGTTTCAACCTGACAAGACTAAAATCCGCCTTGTTTAAGATTTTCCTAGTGAAATTTGAACGCTTGGCTTCTCCTTATTTTAAATAATGAACAGAGATTTAGATAGTCTCTTCCTCTTATTGCATAACACCACACCATAGTTAAGATAATACAAGATGTTGGGTTATGCTTTTGGGTTTCATGTTTGCCTAGACGTCCATTTCTTGTTAATTCCTCCCCCATATTTGCAAAAGATCCAACAACATACTGTAGCCAGATGAGTGAACGGTGAAGTTGTTTGGTCGCATGCCCCAGACATCATAAATTAAGAGATATTCCAGATTTTGGAAAACTTGGAAGAGCGTGTCCCAGTTACTAATAGATGTTCACTGATTTCCCGTCGAGCAGGATTTCCAGACAGGTGAAGTGGCAGGAGAACAAAACGGAATCATAATTGACGATGTGACTGACTTCTCTCCATTGGTATGAACTGAGTGTATTGGCTCTACTGGTGCAAATCACAAGTCAGGACCGCAAAACAGCTAAGCATTTCTAATTAACTTTGACAGGTAAATGGAACATGCGAGAAATAACAGAGAAATCAGAACAAATGTGTATGCACACACACACACACACACACACAAACACACACACACACAGCCTATGGGATTACCCTCAACCTGGTTACCAATGGGTAACAACATAGACAGTACCGACTGGCACTGTGGACCAACGACTAGAGAGTCCCTCTGATAAGCAGTGAGAAGCCATATCTCTTCACATCCAAACCCACTGATACTAACCCAGACAGACAGACAGGCAGGCGGGGAAAAACAGGGGAGTAAAACGCGTTGAAGGCCCAGATCATTACCGTGTCTGGAACCGGGTGATGATGGGCACTCAGACAAGCCTCTTGGTGGAGGAAATAGGAACTGGGTTTTGGGAAATGTGGCGCTCCAAAAGGCAGTAAAGGAATGCCTTGTAGGAAATGTGTAAACGAGCTAAATAGTGATTCAACCTGTACTTTTAAAAGTAGAAAATAATGAATAAAGAGACACAGTGAATGAAAGGAACAGTGAGAGCGTGATAAAGGAAAATTGGATAGAGAAAGAGAGAATCTGAGAGGACTAGTTAATAGTGGACTTGGGTTGTGATGGAAGAGTAGCAGCACGTCAGATTCTTTATGACAGACAACAGACAGGAGAGAAAGCCCACATGGATGGAATTACAGACACACAGGGGAGACAGCCCACATGGATGGTATTACAGACACACAGGGGAGACAGCCCACGTGGATGGTATTACAGACACACAGGAGACAGAACCCATATGGATGTTATTACAGACACACAGGAGACAGAACCCACATGGATGGTATTACAGACACACAGGGGAGACAGCCCACATGGATGGTATTACAGACACACTGGAGACAGAACCCATATGGATGGTATTACAGACACACAGGAGACAGAACCCATATGGATGGTATTACAGACACACTGGAGACAGAACCCATATGGATGGTATTACAGACACACTGGAGACAGAACCCATATGGATGGTATTACAGACACACAGGAGACAGAACCCATATGGATGTTATTACAGACACACAGGAGACAGAACCCACATGGATGGTATTACAGACACACAGGAGACAGAACCCATATGGATGGTATTACAGACACACAGGAGACAGAACCCATATGGATGTTATTACAGACACACCGGAGACAGAACCCATATGCATGGTATTACAGACACAATGGAGACAGAACCCATATGGATGGTATTACAGACACACTGGAGACAGAACCCATATGGATGTTATTACAGACACACTGGAGACAGAACCCAAATTGATGGTATTACAGACACACTGGAGACAGAACCCATATGGATGTTATTACAGACACACTGGAGACAGAACCCATATTGATGGTATTACAGACACACAGGAGACAGAACCCATATGGATGGTATTACAGAGACACAGGAGACAGAACCCACATGGATGTTATTACAGACACACTGGAGACAGAACCCATATGGATGGTATTACAGACACACTGGAGACAGAACCCATATGGATGGTATTACAGACACACAGGAGACAGAACCCATATGGATGGTATTACAGACACACTGGAGACAGAACCCATATGGATGGTATTACAGACACACAGGAGACAGAACCCATATGGATGGTATTACAGACACACTGGAGACAGAACCCATATGGATGTTATTACAGACACACTGGAGACAGAACCCATATGGATGGTGTTACAGACACACTGGAGACAGAACCCATATGGATGGTATTACAGACACACAGGAGACAGAACCCATATGGATGTTATTACAGACACACTGGAGACAGAACCCATATGGATGTTATTACAGACACACTGGAGACAGAACCCATATGGATGGTATTACAGACACACTGGAGACAGAACCCATATGGATGGTATTACAGACACACAGGAGACAGAACCCATATGGATGGTATTACAGACACACTGGAGACAGAACCCATATGGATGGTATTACAGACACACAGGAGACAGAACCCATATGGATGTTATTACAGACACACTGGAGACAGAACCCATATGGATGGTATTACAGACACACTGGAGACAGAACCCATATGGATGGTATTACAGACACACAGGAGACAGAACCCATATGGATGGTATTACAGAGACACAGGAGACAGAACCCATATGGATGTTATTACAGACACACTGGAGACAGAACCCATATGGATGGTATTACAGACACACAGGAGACAGAACCCATATGGATGTTATTACAGACACACTGGAGACAGAACCCATATGGATGGTATTACAGACACACTGGAGACAGAACCCATATGGATGTTATTACAGACACACTGGAGACAGAACCCATATGGATGTTATTACAGACACACTGGAGACAGAACCCATATGGATGGTATTACAGACACACAGGAGACAGAACCCATATGGATGGTATTACAGACACACTGGAGACAGAACCCATATGGATGGTATTACAGACACACTGGAGACAGAACCCATATGGATGGTATTACAGACACACAGGAGACAGAACCCATATGGATGTTATTACAGACACACTGGAGACAGAACCCATATGGATGGTATTACAGACACACTGGAGACAGAACCCATATGGATGGTATTACAGACACACTGGAGACAGAACCCATATGGATGGTATTACAGACACACAGGAGACAGAACCCATATGGATGGTATTACAGACACACTGGAGACAGAACCCATATAGATGTTATTACAGACACACTGGAGACAGAACCCATATGGATGGTATTACAGACACACTGGAGACAGAACCCATATGGATGGTATTACAGACACACTGGAGACAGAACCCATATGGATGGTATTACAGACACACTGGAGACAGAACCCATATGGATGTTAATACAGACACACTGGAGACAGAACCCATATGGATGTTATTACAGACACACTGGAGACAGAACCCATATGGATGGTATTACAGACACACTGGAGACAGAACCCATATGGATGGTATTACAGACACACTGGAGACAGAACCCATATGGATGGTATTACAGACACACTGGAGACAGAACCCATATGGATGGTATTACAGACACACTGGAGACAGAACCCATATGGATGGTATTACAGACACACTGGAGACAGAACCCATATGGATGTTATTACAGACACACTGGAGACAGAACCCATATGGATGGTATTACAGACACACAGGAGACAGAACCCATATGGATGTTATTACAGACACACTGGAGACAGAACCCATATGGATGGTATTACAGACACACTGGAGACAGAACCCATATGGATGGTATTACAGACACACAGGAGACAGAACCCATATGGATGGTATTACAGACACACAGGAGACAGAACCCATATGGATGTTATTACAGACACACTGGAGACAGAACCCATATGGATGGTATTACAGACACACAGGAGACAGAACCCATATGGATGTTATTACAGACACACTGGAGACAGAACCCATATGGATGGTATTACAGACACACTGGAGACAGAACCCATATTGATGGTAACAAGGGATGATGATAATAATTATATTAATTACAATATTACAGGTAACAATTAAATAAACACTTCCTCAGACCCCCCATCGGCTGTCACCCCGCCGCAGTATACGATCATTTTCAGGAGACAATTACCGTATCACATAATTGTCAGTAGGAATATGCAATCCCCTGAAGTGTATGTTTGTTTCTTCAGTAAGTTTAAACAACAAGGCAACTGTGAACATGTCACCGTGCACTAGCAATGCTCCGCCCCGTGGGCCAATCAGGGCCATTATCAAAAACACTGGATCTTGACGCACTACTCACCTACATTTACCTAAACATGTTCACGTTCGCTGTTTACGGTACGGCACGGTTGAACTAAACTCATTTTAAGTAGGACGGCAGGAAGTCTAGCGCTCAGAGAAACCTGTATACTCTAGCCTACAGGTAACCACCTCACCAAGCTCCATCGCTGTCTTCCAGCTTTACTGCACCGATCACATCACATCACAAAGGTGGCTGTGTGTGCTCCTACGTTAACCAGGGCTGTGAAATTATGTCATTGTGTTGATGAAATCAAATCCACTGCACACTGTTTTATTCACACTCCAACAGTTACCGGCTGATTTCATCCATCACAAACCATTTTATTCACAGTCCAACAGTTACCGGCTGATTTCATCCATCACAAACCATTTTATTCATAGTCCAACAGTTACCAGCTGATTTCATCCATCACAAACCATTTAATTCACAGCCCAACAGTTACTGGCTGATTTCATCAAAACGCCACAAGAACTTCCCAAAGCAACACATGATGAAATTCAATACTACGTTTGCCGCACACTATTAAAAGGGCATAGCCTGTCAAAGCGAATCGTGCGGAAATGGACCAACATGTTCATTAGGGCGCTGAAGGGCTGTCTTGACTCCATAGTGTGGGACATATTCAGAGACAATGCCAACATTTACAACAACACTAACATTGTCTCACCTCACATCAGTGGGTGTTAGGAAATCTACATTCCCTGGGCTCCAGAACATGTAACTTTTTTATTACATCAGTGCAACACTCAGAAATACATCTTGAACATGTCAGCGAAAGCCTCCTATTCTGTCTTGTAGTATATAGAATGATGAACCTTCAGATGATTGTGAGTTTCAAGAGCAGTGTAGATTTCAGTCAGGAGCCTTGATCCCGTCAAAAACCTTTCTATCCCACAGAAACATCATAGCCTGGTTTACTGGTAATCTCAGGCACCTCCGTTGTGACAAACAGGCCACCCAGAGGCCTCGCCAAAGAAGAGCTAAAGAGCAGTCCAAGAAAAATCTTTGATCAGGAATTAGGTCAGCCAAACACAAGTTTACAGTAAGGCTGAAGAAGCAGCTTTCCAACGCCGTCTGCTCGTCTCTTTTCAAAAAACGTATCAGGAGATCACCACAAGCCAGCAGCTCCTCCAACTGCCCTTGTGAGAAAATGAACTAGTCTTCTCAAAGGGCCATCAATTAACTGGACACTTAATTCCAATCCCTACCAACGTTTTATACACACTTTTATTTATTTTTCTAAATTCTAAACACAAATGTTCAGTGATTACCCTCTATAGCACCAGAAAACCTGCCATTCGTCCTTTAAATATCACTCAAGCTACGTCATGTTGGCGGCGTACCATTGGGGAACAGAAATGTTCTGCTCTTTCCAGTGACTGTGCCACTCCAGAACATCGATCTGTTTATTTTTAACCCACCCCAGTGTGGCTTCGGTTGTATGGCTGGAGAGTCGTTGTCGTGCTGAAAGGTTGATTTGATTTACGGTGAAAGGTTTACACAAACAAATTGAGTTAGCTCAACTGAATTTCCACATTGCACAAATTTGTGATTGTTATTTTCTTTAGAAATGAAGAAATAGGCAATTGACATTTTGAACTGACTGAAAGGTTGACAATTTGGTTTGTACGCCAGTTGCACACTATATCAAAGACACAAATGTCCTGGTTTTTACAGACTTGGTTGACGAATTAATCTTGCTAGTTCCTGTCATTATTAGGCTATTGAAGTCGGGGCGGGCTGACTTGATTCATTTTAGTTTTAAGATAAAAAAAATAAAAAATAAAGAGTAATTTAATGTTTGTTGTGTACGTGTGTGTGTTTTTTTGTGTGTGTGTGAACAGCTTTTACTTCATAAATGTGTAGGTAAACTATAGGTAATCTATAGGCAGGCAATCTATAGGTAAACAAGCAACATTCCATAAATAGGATATAGTACCAGCGATTTATTGGTTGGCCAATATCATTGTCCAATATTAGCCTTCCAATGAATGTAATTTGGCCACTATCTCGCCAACAGTGTCAATATGATTTGCATTATGTCATATTTGCCTTAAGATTGTACTCTAGGAGCTGCTCAGGGAAACCTATTCAGCTCACAATGTTTGAGAGTAGGCAAGTAGGCATTTTGGTTTGACCGTGTATAGCACATTAACAATGGTATCTGGCTACAGTAGTTAGCAACAGGCTGAGTACTGAAGTCAGCCATCAAGCAATGCAGTAAGCATAACTAATACAACAGCTAAGCGAACTACTGAACATCTTAAATTTGCGCTAAAGTTAACGGCCGTCATTAATACGAAAAGAACAATAATAATAGCCTAAACCTTTTGGTGTGCTTTTTTAGCGAGCAACTGGAATATGCAATCTGGTATAAATATACCATGCAATTGCTGTGATGTTTTTGTTACGCCAGACATCCCGAACGACAAAAACTAATTTTAGGGAGGTGGCAGCAAGTTAAAATAACTTTACCTATGTTAATAAACAAATCCCACCTATTAAACTTACCTCAACATGTTTTATACAGTCATTTTATCAACCATGGGCAATTAAGTAATCAAGGCAGCAAAAGTCATCGTTTTTACGCCTATTTTGCAAGGGTACATTTTAATGTAGTCTTGGCTGAAGTAGGTTTTGTACTTCTTTTAATCACTTGGATTCTCCCCAATAGGACTGCAGACACTAAACCAAATGGACCTGATGGATGATCTGGAGAGAGTTCGACCATAAAGTGTGTCTAAAGATTTCCGGAACATGGTATATATATATATATAATTCCCGTATTTGTTTAAATACGGGACACTCCCAAAACTCCCGGGAGAGTTGGGATGTCTGTTAATCTCGGCTATTAAGCAATTGGTTCAGTAAATTACATTATTGGCACAAGCATTGGCGAAATAAATCCATTACGATGTGCTTTTTTAATATGGAAAGTGTACTTGCTCCTCCAAGCTGCTGTGTTGCCCAGTGGTTATCAACAACTCTGTTCAACTCAAAAAGATACATCCGTAAACTGATTGTCAATATGTTTACACTGACGCCTTTTAAACATATTTATTTAAAATGCATCACTAAATGCCATCCAAAGAAATGTAGTTGTGGGGAGAGAGCTTTTTTGTGTCCATAATGTTAAAAAATCTGGTATACAAACAATTAGGACAAATAAGATGTAACCAATTTAAACATGCATTGCACAGAATGCTCATCACTCGATGCTGTAAAACTTGTTTACATGGCCTTTGACTGCAATAAAGTGCAGAGAGCATCAACCGAATACAAATCGCTGACATAATTAACTTCATCTTACTGCATAAAAGCACTGGTTCAGAATGTGAGTGAGTTTCAGATTGACTTTAGAATTTAGCCCGTATTGGAAAACGGTGATGCATCATGTGATGATTCAGCAGAAATCCACTGCCAAAGATGTGTACATATTGTGTCTCGCCGCCCCTGTCTTGTCACTGTCAAGTGAGGATGTGCCGGCCACTGAGGTTCAGGACCTGCTAAGCCTGACCCACACCAGAACCAGAGGCCTGCTGAGCCTGACCCACACCAGAACCAGAGGCCTGCTGAGCCTGACCCACACCAGAACCAGAGGCCTGCTGAGCCTGACCCACACCAGAACTAGAACCTGCTGAGCCTGACCCACACCAGAACCAGAACCTGCTGAGCCTGACCCACACCAGAACCAGAGGTCTGCTGAGCCTGACCCACACCAGAACCAGAACCTGCTGAGCCTGACCCACACCAGAACCAGAGGTCTGCTGAGCCTGACCCACACCAGAACCAGAACCTGCTGAGCCTGACCCACACCAGAACCAGAGGCCTGCTGAGCCTGACCCACACCAGAACCAGAGGCCTGCTGAGCCTGACCCACACCAGAACCAGAGGCCTGTTGAGCCTGACCCACACCAGAACCAGAGGCCTGCTGAGCCTGACCCACACCAGAACCAGAGGCCTGCTGAGCCTGACCCACACCAGAACCAGAACCTGCTGAGCCTGACCCACACCAGAACCAGAGGCCTGCTGAGCCTGACCCACACCAGAACCAGAGGCCTGCTGAGCCTGACCCACACCAGAACCTGCTGAGCCTGACCCACACCAGAACCAGAGGTCTGCTGAGCCTGACCCACACCAGAACCAGAGGCCTGCTGAGCCTGACCCACACCAGAACCAGAGGCCTGCTGAGCCTGACCCACACCAGAACCAGAGGCCTGCTGAGCCTGACCCACACCAGAACCAGAGGCCTGCTGAGCCTGACCCACACCAGAACCTGCTGAGCCTGACCCACACCAGAACCAGAGGCCTGTTGAGCCTGACCCACACCAGAACCAGAGGCCTGCTGAGCCTGACCCACACCAGAACCAGAGGCCTGCTGAGCCTGACCCACACCAGAACCAGAGGCCTGCTGAGCCTGACCCACACCAGAACCAGAGGCCTGCTGAGCCTGACCCACACCAGAACCAGAGGCCTGCTGAGCCTGACCCACACCAGAACCAGAACCTGCTGAGCCTGACCCACACCAGAACCAGAACCTGCTGAGCCTGACCCACACCAGAACCAGAGGCCTGCTGAGCCTGACCCACACCAGAACCAGAGGCCTGCTGAGCCTGACCCACACCAGAACCAGAACCTGCTGAGCCTGACCCACACCAGAACCAGAGGCCTGCTGAGCCTGACCCACACCAGAACCAGAGGCCTGCTGAGCCTGACCCACACCAGAACCAGAGGCCTGCTGAGCCTGACCCACACCAGAACCAGAGGCCTGTTGAGCCTGACCCACACCAGAACCAGAGGCCTGCTGAGCCTGACCCACACCAGAACCAGAGGTCTGCTGAGCCTGACCCACACCAGAACCAGAGGCCTGCTGAGCCTGACCCACACCAGAACCTGCTGAGCCTGACCCACACCAGAACCAGAGGCCTGTTGAGCCTGACCCACACCAGAACCAGAGGCCTGCTGAGCCTGACCCACACCAGAACCAGAGGCCTGCTGAGCCTGACCCACACCAGAACCTGCTGAGCCTGACCCACACCAGAACCAGAGGCCTGTTGAGCCTGACCCACACCAGAACCAGAGGTCTGCTGAGCCTGACCCACACCAGAACCAGAACCTGCTGAGCCTGACCCACACCAGAACCAGAGGCCTGCTGAGCCTGACCCACACCAGAACCAGAGGCCTGCTGAGCCTGACCCACACCAGAACCAGAACCTGCTGAGCCTGACCCACACCAGAACCAGAACCTGCTGAGCCTGACCCACACCAGAACCAGAACCTGCTGAGCCTGACCCACACCAGAACCAGAGGCCTGCTGAGCCTGACCCACACCAGAACCAGACACGTTCACATCTGTCTTTTCAGTGAACCATGAATTGTAATAGTTCCAGTGACACACATACATTAATGATTAGAACAGTGGAAGTGGTGTTTTTGCATTGACATGATTGTCAGAGATCACTTGCGTTCAGACTGGAGTATTGATTTCATGTAACACAAACATAAGCTACATGGACGAATACAGAAATTCAGTTTAAGAACACACCCAGCCATGCAGAAGAAATAAGGGACTACATTCTGGCAGGCAGTGAAACAACTCATATACTTAACCCCTGTCAATGAGACTATGTATAATTCTCACATTGCATTGGACCCGACGGTCCCAACTACAGATTCCTCTCGAATAAAGAGTCCAAGGCGACAGCTTTGTGCTGATACTGTTTGGAGCGAATCACTCTTCCAGCAGAGTGAGCAGACAGCTGTATTTAGTCAACTGTCCAAAACAAAAGGCAGCTATCTGAAGTTAGAAAGAAGCCCACAGAGTCAAAGCAAGCAGGACATCCTGTGTGTTGTTCTGTGTCAACGAGGTGAAAGGCTGAGTTGTATGGTTAATTAGGTGAGGGTGATTCTGATACAAAAAATGACGTGTATAATTTTCTAATTAAAACATAGGCATTGTTATCTTGTTTACCATATTGTCCATATGAATGAAGTGCATGTTTTATTTTGTCATTGTATACAAGAAAACTGTAGAAACGATGCCTTTTTGAACTTTTGCAAATGTACTTTCTCTAAACCTCCCAGTTTGGGCTATATGTGTAATGAGTTCATATGTGCAAAAACAATATGTATAATCACTAACGTACATAACGGCAGCTATGATGTCCCACGTTTTAAAACCAATAGTTTTTAATGATTTTGGGGTACGTATTGGCAACACATTACATTTTCGAGGACTCCTATTTGCTTGACAGCAAATTTACAACCGCGTCCAAAAGCTTTTACACTTAAAGGTGCCCCTGTGTTAGTTGTGAAATAAGACGTTAAGAAAACAACACAAACCTCACTGTAGTGCTTGGATTATTCATATTTTAACTTAAGAAGCTTATGTATTAAACACATTTTGTGTGCTTATTGATGTGGAAATAATTCATTACATGTTTACTGAAGCAAATTATACAGTTGGTTTATTGCCAATTTGTTCAGTGTTCTCCAGAAAGCTAGTCCATTTCATGTAATACCCACAAAGCTTTTAATTACCGTAACTTATCCAATAGGTTGTATGTTTTGGGTAAACAATACCTCAAGGCAGACACATACAGTTGGAACTTTACATATACCTTTACATACACATTTACCTTAACCAAAAACATTTATACTCAGTTTTATACAGTTCCTGACATTTCATCCTAGTAAATATTCTCTGTTTAGGTCAGGTAGGATCGCCACTTAATTTAAAGAATGATAAATGCAAAAATAAAAATATCTTTCAGCATTTAGTTATTTTATCACAATAGAAGTTTACATGCATGGAATTAGGATTTGGTAGTGTTGCTTTTAAATTGTTTAACTTGGTCCTACATTTTCAGGTAGCCGTCCCACAATAGGTTGAGTGAACTTTGTCCCATATCTCTTGACATAACTTGTGTAACTTAGTCAGGCTTTCTCAAACATTTTCTACAAAATCATGTGAATTTGTTATACAAACATTGTATGATCGTCAGCACAACTGTCGATGTTATGAGAGCATTTGCAAACACCTAGTAAATGTTCTGGGAAAGTACCCAGATAAATTCTGAATTTGCTGGCTAGACAATTTGTTGCCGACAGACAAAAAAAATTCCCTACAATGCAGGCATGAGTGCATTTAAATTAGTGTTTTGCTGCATTTCTTGCTCGCAATAGAAAAAAACATGGCCTCTCTCAATTCAGTAAATCAAAGCAATATACACTCACGGGCCACTTCATTAGGAACACCTTTTCAACTTCTCGTTAACGCAAATATCTAATCAGCCAGCGACTTGGCAGCAACCCAATGCAATTAAGCATATTGAGATGGTCAATGCGATCTGCAGAAGTTCAAACCAAGTGTAGGAATGGGGAAGAAAGGTGATTAAAGTAACGTAGAATGTGACATGGCTGTTGGTGCCAGGCGGCTAGTTCAAGCAATTCAGAAGGCACTGATCCCCTGGGACTTTCCTTGACATCAATCTCTTCTTAAGGTTGGTGGTGGTGTAATGGAGTAAGGATATTTCCTCGGCACAATTTGAACATTGTTTTAATGCCACAGGACCCCAGAACAAGCATAGTGTGTGCATCTCATTCAGTGCTGTGATGACTTCATTTAGTAAGATTCTAATCCTTTTTTATTTGTACACAGGTTTACTCGGACTTCGATGAAAAAGGTCTCTTTCTGACCTAAGCTCTTCATTTCAAAGAGCTCTGTTTATTATTTTTATTTATTTTTCAAGTTAATTTCATCACCAATCAGAGAGCCCAAACAGCAATCATATGACTATGGTGAGACAGCTTGTTCTTTTGACCCAGTAAATCCTTGCCCTGGTGGTGCTGCCTGTGACAGAATGTAAAGTCAATAGATCTCTTCTATCTCAGAAGCATCAGTATAAAGAATAGTAAAGAAACAGCTGATTACAGACGCAACTCAAACACCTGTATCATGTACAGTATAATGTCTACATACAATCTCTTTCACTCATGTTGAGATGTGCTCTTTTAGCAAAAACAAATGCTTCACCTGCCTCAGAAATGTTGAAATCAATCATCTGGTCATTTTAACCTAATTACGTTTTGACAAAAGAGGTTAAACTCTCAAGGGCCCTTGAGAACAAGCTGAATCCTGTTTGACATTTCCCTTGAGACCCTTATATAAAACACCCACATGAACACTGTCTACACACTGCAGGTAACTGTCAAACACAGCTATTCTTCAGAGTCCAGCTAGTCCAGCCACTCTTCAATTAATGTGTTGTCACTTGACACGAAGACAAAATGCTATTTTACAGCTCAGTGGCAGATATTTTTTTCTTTTATCCCCAGCTCATAATGCAGATAAAATGAAGTTATGACTTTGCTCCATTAACTAGGTGTCAGCTTGAGATTTGGCTTTTTGCTCGCTCTGTCTCTCTAACGCAAACAATGTGTGTGTGTGTGTGTGTGGAGGGGGGTAAGAAAGACAGAGGGCAAAAATATAGATTAACAAAAAATTCAGAAGGGTCATGCTTCTCATCCAAATGAATGGGAAAGCGCTTACTGCAGCCTTACAATATGTATCATGGGCAAACCCAGTTTGTCTACCTTCTGTCATTCATCACAGAAGAGATTATCACAGCTGTAAATAAAGTACTTCAGAGAGCCCTGCTTACCTTTGCTAAGAAAATGCTCGTTAGTCAGTGGTAAGAAGTTCAGAAAGTGATTAGCCAGTCAGACATACAGCCAACCCTGGCTAAATCACAATCCCAGAGACACTGTTCTGTTCAGTCTCTGAGACACATTCTGTAAGTCTTGACAAACGTCGCAACTATCCGTCATCCCACAAATCTGACAGCTTACATTGTGACAATCAGCCAAACAAGGAACAAGTCGACTCTTTAGTAGAAATCTAAGTTTATCGCAGAGGAACAATAAAGGGCCTCTAATTGACTCTTGATCTTACGTTCTCTGTACGCCCTTTTTACATCACAAAGGGCTATTCCTGGAACAGGGTTGCCCAATGTTCAACTTTTCCCCGAGTTCTCTGGTGCTCTCAGTGGGTCAGGGAGCCAGGCAGTGAGTGGTGGCGTCATTAAATATTAAGTTGGCTCTCTATGAGGGAATGTTAGAGACTGGTAATTAAATGTAGTCTCGATGCGATGGCACTCGGGTTTAGACACTGCGGACCAAAGCACACAGCCAGACAGGGTCAGGCCTCCCACCACGTCAGTCCATCTCATGGCTGGCTTAGCACAGGGCACCGGCACAACCACCATGGGTTATTAACACCACATTCACAGGTCACATGGTCTCATTAACCCGGTGAGTAAAACCACAAGAGTATGAGGGTATGGCTATTTTACAGGCTATAGACTACCGGCCCTTTTTTTTGCCGTGCCATGAAATGTTGTCAGAAACCTAATTGTTGACCTGAGAAAATGGCTGCTGTGCCTTCTGCTGTGTGACACGACGGACCCAAATACAAATGTTTATTTTTACAGAAGTCAGAATAAGGCACCATTTATCACATGTGCTCTTAGTTACATTTGCTCTATAAAATACCGTGCCAGGCCCCGGCAAAGCCATGTTCCAACTCAGAGGGAGACACTAATTATGGCCACTGCAAAGGCCCCTGTCTCGTGTGGCTGTTGCCCACCCAGCTACAGCATGTTCGCTCAGGGAGGACCCCGACATTTTAGAAGCTTCAGTGTGCCGATGCATCATCATCATCGATCACCTCCTGTGACCCCGGCATTGTTTGCACCGGAACGTCTTGCCGTGCTCAGGCAGTTTTTGCAAAGCGCGGTAAATCCTGCACTCTCGCTGGGGAATATCATGAGCTTGTGCTGCGCCGGTCTCCATGGAAACGCTCAGCTCAATTCATCAACTGCTTACGCTGGCATATGCGCCGATGTCAAATTCAAATAGCTTTTTTGTCGTGATAAACATTGAGTAAATAGGCTATTGCCACAGCGTCTGTGTTACAACTGAATTAATCATATTTCATAAAAAACTACAATAGGAGAGTAATAAGAAAAAGCAATAACCAGGAAAACACGGAGTACCGGCCTACAGGACTTGGTGCGGAATGAGATGTCATTGTACTTCAGGGGTCCAACGTAATGTTGATGAATTGTTTATAAGTTGTTAACAATGCGCGAGATATTCAGTAGCAGTCAAACTACTAGTTACTACTAGTACTGCATATACTTATATTTTATGTAATCTTCTTGTTTCATTTTTATGATGTTTAATTCATGATTTGGCCCAGCCAGTGCACTGTTTAAGAAAACACTGCCTTGCAAAGCAATCCGACAGCTTAATAAGTCAAACTATTGTTGTCTAATAATAGACATGCCAAGTCTAACAGCATTCAAACTCTGCATTCCCAGACCTGCCTGCGTGTAGCCAAGTCCTAGCACTTCAAAATGGTGGTTTTCATGCTGTTTAATTATTTAACTTATTTCTGGCTGACATAGAAAAGAAATGTAGACTTATGAAGAGAGAATGCTTTGGACACCAGGCAGGTTGATGGTAGCATGTCAGGTGTCGCTGTCCAAGGTCCTGAAACATTCTCCCAACTTCTGGTCATTTGATAAATTGGTCAGGCAATTGCAAAACTTGTAAGGTAGATTCATTTTAACATTAACGCAAACACAAGGCCTATGCAGAATTCTGCAAAAGGTAGCGCTGTTTGTAAAGGTTTGTTTTTACCAGAGAAGCTGAGAAGCTGAAAGGGCTGTATAATCCTGGCCTTTATGTTATTGGCCCTACCATGCGTACAAGCATCCCCCTGCATTAAGCCACGTTGCCATAACCATAGCCTGTGTGACCTGTGTACGTTTATTCTCTGAAATAGTAGTCCATTAAAGTCATCCATGTTGTCAATCACTCTTGACGTGGCGTGCATCTCTTTGGCATTTTTACACCTACAAACAACGCACATGTGTGAGTTTGGAAATCACAGTGGGCATGTGGGAATGTTTTGGCACGCTCACTAAAGCTGCGTCGTTCTAGATGAGCAATGGCCTGGAGGCTATATTCTAAAAACAGACTTTTATTATGATAGATAGCCCACAGTAAGCAACAGGCTTTGCTCAAAGTACTCGGTTAACACAATAGGAATCTTTTTAGTTTTTCAGAATGTCTTTTCTCAGAACTGTCTCCGTTTTCATTGCTAAACATGCCTATTTAGATGTTATCTTCACGTGAGCACGTGCTTTACCTTTGTCCAGCCACAGAACAGAGCCTGCTGCTAGCAAGGAAGCCGTGCAGAAAATTCAACCTGGTCTCAGTGAGCTTTGCTTTTGATCCAGGCCCATGTTGTGATGCTTAAAATTGCAAACCATTCGGATTACGAGGGTCATATAATACCTGCTGTATGTGGTCCTTAAATGTTTGTCTAGAAAGAATCAGTCTATCTAGAAAAATATTTTGATCCAAATATAGTAGCTACATCACACTAGTAGCATGATACGCACCTTGTTGTGTTGTTCGTTATATTTAGACCACTACGGATGAAGTTGGTATTCTATGTTAAAAGACATAGAAGTTCAGGAAATAGAGAGGACAAGCAGTACCAGTGTGAGTGACAGGGAGAAAACAGGAGGAACGGGTGGGGAAACACAGACAGCCACAGGGAGGCTGAAGCAGGAGGAACTGGATGGGAGAAAACAGACGTCACAGAGAGGCTGAAGCAGGAGGAACTGGATGGGGAAACACAGACAGCCACAGGGAGGCTGAAGCAGGAGGAACAGATGGGGAAATCACAGAATGTCACAGAGAGGCTGAAGCAGGAAGAACAGCCATGGAAAACACAGATGGTCACAGAAAAGCTGAAGTACGTGGAGCAGACAGGGAGAAAACAGAATGTAATAGTGTGGCTGAAGTAGGTGGAAGAGACAGAGGGGGAAAAGAATGTCACAGGGATACGGAAATAAATGGAAAAAAGACAGACTGAAAACTCAGACAAACACAGCGAATCACAAACACAGCTGAATCACAAACACAGCTGAATCGGACACTGTACATCTACGAACATGACCCTGCTAAGATCACAAGCAAGAGAACTCAGGAAAATTACCGATCAGAATAAATGCTACTTAATTAAAAACAAGCGGGTAAGAGCGACAAAGTATTCCAGTTAACCCCAACAGAAGTTTGGCGAAAAGCGATTACAGTACAGTGTTGAGTGGGAGAACATAGATCCGAGGCTAAGTTTCTCTCCATCGGAAGATTCTGCATATGGTTGAGTTTGCACAACCTTTAACAAGGCTGAAGGAGCCTATTTATGCTTTATCAGTAATGTCTTCACGGATTGAAAAACTGCCATGGGAGAAGATAAGAGGGATAATTTCTAAACATAGCAGTAGTGTCTGAGGTAATTTCAGTGATTACAAAATAAGACGGTGGGGCAGGAAGGACACTTTTAGACCGGTGATGGCAATTTTAGAATTAAAGCTATTTTGTCTCTTCATTTAACTAATTTGTTTGTTTGCTAAGGTGAACAGGTTAAGGTTTCCTTTATTTATGTGACAATTGCTTAGGTCATTTATGTTGCCGTTATCGTTCTCCAAATTACATTGTAAAGTTTTCCAGGGTGTGCATGTTGTGATATGGCTAGTTAAAACACCAGTTGAGTTGATTCTCGTTTATTGAAAACTGTACCTGTCTAACTAATATTGAACTACCTCGTTGTGCCTGCTCTTTTTGAACATGGTTTGGAGTTATTCTGGAAACAGTGGTGTCTTTCATAGAACAACAAGATTTCATGGAAAGCTGAAAAAGTCTAATTTTACCAGTAGAATTCATATTTTTTTAATGGTTACCGTGTGTTTACGTTCATGTTTTTGGCCAAGTAACTGTGAAGGCAATGATTCATCGATTGAAACAGTCATTTTTAGAATTAAATGTGTGTCAATATTATTGCCTGTTGATGTGATTTACAAGCAAGATTAATGTGATCATGCTGTTTACTAATGAGATATGTTGTAATGACTTACGGGTGTATAATTGGCATCAAGCCATCCATTACTGCAGCCAAGCAGATAATCCCACAAACACCTAATCTGCATGTTTCAAAATGAACTATTGGTTTACAAAGTTTCCTTTTTACTTTGAAAAAGTTATTTGTTCCTTGATCACCGTTTTGTTAGAGAGACGGTATCCGTGTGTTTGTTTTGAATTCTGGAACTTAGTACTAAATTGTGTTGAGGAGATTTTGTGTTTTTATGAATATATTAAAAAATGTGTGCTATGTTTTGCAGCCATGGTATTTTACTATGTGAGCAGGGTCACCATGTTGTAATAAAATCTGAATTTATATGCCTGATTTAGGCACAGGGCACACCGTAAGAACAATTTGAATAAGCTGATACCATTTACACCTACATTTTTCACAGCAGCAAATTAGATACAGCTACAAGAATTCAATTAATTGTCACCAAGTTGATATTAGATGTAGAAAGATGCAAGCTAACTAGTTAAGGGCAATCCACCAAATTTGAATTAGCTATAGTTAGCATTGCTAGTAATGTTCATGGTCTTTGTTAGCAAATGACAACATTGCAATTTCTCCAATGTCGTTGAGTTGTTTTATAATAAATGTTGATCTACTTTAGCAATGTAATTGTATATCCAAGCCTCTAACTTAGAATAATACGTAATTAGTCCCCCTATCAAGTTATTAGTCCCTGTTCCGCGTCAACTCTTAAACATCAACATGTATGCAAGGACATGAGTGACTGATGACAGTGCAACCAACAAATTGGCTCACACAGAGAATCGCTCAGCTTGTGGAAAATGGACACAGCTTGAACATTGAGGTCAATTGCCTGTTTCCAAACAGAGGATAGCTCCTCACACGGTGCAGTTAATAAAGATTAACTGTTAGCAGGAGCAAATTGGCCTGGGGTAGTCCTATGTTCTTATTTACTCTGACAATATGTTTACTTAGATGACGGTGAAAATACTTATATTTTTGGAAGGGTGGTGCTTTTTTGTTTATACATAATGTTTGCTAAGACCCCAGGACATGAAAAACAACTGTTGGCCTAAAAATTGGCCTACTTGACTCAATCAGGTTTCTCCTGACATATCAGACGTAGCCACAAAGTAATGCATAGTAGCCAACCATAAGACACATAACATACAAACAGGAGATATACTGATGCACGTTGCCTATGTTACGTAGAGCCCTGAGCCCAGGCAACCTCCACGGTACTGAATGTGAGATGTTCACGTCGCCATGGAGATGGAGGGAGCTCCACATACCGAATTGAATAGGCATCGCTTCATTATAGAGACCTCCCAGCACATCTGCTTTGACCACAAACCCTCTGTGGTGGTGATCCCTAATATTTAACTTATTCCACAGATGGTTGTTCATCATTCGAACATTGTGTGTCTGAACTATCTAACGGCGGCATCTCAGTCTCTGTCATTGAAAGAAACAGCTAATGCATAATAAGATCAACTAACAAGTGACTGTCATAATTGGTTTGCACTGGCAATACAACTCAACATGAAATAAAATAAATAAGCTGTGCCACATAGGCCAATGGCTTCAGTCAATGGGCTACGTTTAGGCAGATACTTTTCAGACATATAAGCTGTATTATTCATGTCTGATAAATTACAATGAACCCATAAGAGCCTATATCCGTGGAAACCCTCTAGGTTTATATGTTCCTTATTAACGATTAGAGATTGCAAATGCAATTATTATGCGGACTGTGGCTTTTGCAGAAACAAACCACATTTGGATACGGCAATTCCATGCCTTTTCTAAGTCTATACAAAACGATATTTGCGGATAGTGCACTGTTACGTAGGCTTACATATCACCCACTCCTCCCACTTATTATGCATTATCTCCCAGTCAGCACAAAGCAAGTATAACATCCAAAATAAAAGCCAGCTCACATCAGCCTACCTTGTTAATAGACGCCGCTCTTATTCATTCATTGTGTTTAACCATTTGCGCCCGGGTTTCTGCGACGAATGTGTAGTTTAACCGGGGGACGCGACGAATACGATCTGTGATGTCACCTTTCTCCACATCTCGTTGAAAATCCATCTCCTGTCACCCCGGCATGTCCCCTTCCTTTGAGCTCGACGGAGTTGGAAGAGGGAGAGAAAGCATGCATGCATGGGCGAGTGGCCAGTGTGTTTGAGTGAGCAGAAGGTGTGTGTGCATAAGAGAGAGAGAGGGGGAGGAGACGGAGTGAGAGAGGGTGGGGGGAGGAGACGGAGTGAGAGAGGGTGGGTGGAGTGAGAGAGGGTGGGTGGGGGAGGGAAAGGCGTGAGAGAGGGTGTGGGGAGTGAGAGAGGGTGGGGGAGTGAGAGAGGGTGGGGGAGTGACAGAGTGAGAGAGGGTGAGGGGAGTGAGAGAGGGAGGGGGAAGAGACGGAGTGAGAGAGGGTGGGGGAGGGGCAGAGTGAGAGAGGGTGGGGGAGGAGACGGAGTGAGAGATGGTGGGGGAGTGACAGAGTGAGAGAGGGTGAGGGGAGTGAGAGAGGGAGGGGGAGGGGCAGAGTGAGAGAGGGTGGGGGAGGGAGAGAGTGAGAGAGGGTGGGGGATTGAGAGAGTGTGGGGTGAGTGACGGAGTGAGAGAGGGTGGGGGAGGAGACGGAGTGAGAGATGGTGGGGGAGGAGACGGAGTGAGAGAGGGTGGGGGAGTGAGAGAGGGTGGGGGAGTGACAGAGTGAGAGAGGGTGGGGGGAGTGAGAGAGGGAGGGGGGAGGGACGGAGTGAGAGATAGTGGGGGAGTGAGAGAGGGGGGGGGGAGTGAGCGAGGGTGGGGGGAGGGACAGAGTGAGAGAGGGTGGGGGGTGGAGTGAGAGAGCGTGGGGGAGGGTTAGAGTGAGAGAGGGTGGGGGGAGTGAGAGAGGGTGGGGGGAGGGGTTCAAATAGCTGATATTTATGTTTAGATGTGTTGATAGGGGATATTGAATCCCCAGGCGGCCGACCACCAGGCAGGTAAAACAAGTGCACAATCAGACAAGTGCACGTTATCGATAACTCATTAGAATACGACTTATAATGTCGACTTGCCTCGGAATAGTACGCAAAAAGAAAAGTCATAGCCAGTAAGTTAATACAACTGAAAACAGTACCACATACTGGTTATGCAAAGGCAACCGAAAAACGTTATTTTGCTTTAGTATCTCTCTCTCTCTCTCTCTCTCTCTCTCTCTCTCTCTCTCTCTCTCTCTCTCTCTCCCCTCCTCACTGTATGTTGGAGATCAGTCAGACAAATGCTGCTGAAATCATGTATGTATAATCACAGAAAGGCTATTTTATTAGTTATAAAACATACTGTTTGAAGAAAGAATGGTCATTCATTCAACATTATCCGGAATCAACATTGCCTGTGTCCTTGTCAGGTGGAAAGCTCAGTGGTTCTCCACAAGCCCGACATTTTGTCTGATTATTACATGAGTCCTTCTCCAAATCGCATGCTACCTGTCTCCCTGCGTGTCTCTCCTGGGGCTGTGCCATTGACCATTTGCCCTGGGGCTGGGTCCCTGAGAAGATATGTCTACAGAACCAGATGTCACTCACAGAGAGCAAAGCCACTGAGGTCTACATATTTTACAGGAAGCTTTACAGCACGGTTTTATCTGCCCTTTGACCCCCCTTCATGTTATCTTCACTGTATTATACATTCTTTATTCTTATCTATTGAGATACTGTATTTTTGTATTTATTTAATTTCCATGAGCAGTAATCATCAAAAAACATTTAAACAAAAAAGGCTTGAAATATGTTACCCCATGTCTACAGAATCTAGAATATATGAATGTATCACTTTATGAATCAAATTACGGAAAAAAGAAATGCACTTTTCAACAATACTCTATTTTTTTAGATGCACCCGTACATCAAAGACAACACCTGTGTCCAGGTTGTTCTCAAGATACTCTTGTACCACAGTCTCCATGTTAGCAGTTTTATCAAGCCATCATCAATGGCCTACATCGTTCACTGAGGTTTTTCCATTTTCACCACCTCTTCATGTCAGCGTGGCAGCGACCTTCCCTCACTGACCTCCTAAAAGGGTGGCCCTCAACAGAGTTCATGGAACGCCGAGATCTTCTGAAGAGAAGAGTCCCTTCCGCCAGATCCTGAAACACCCTGATTCTGCGTGGCCATTCACTTCTGAGGTTAGCATAGGGGCAGTTGTTTCCAAGAGGCTGAGAGATTCCACAAAACTGGTCCTGCTGTGTTTTCTGGCTGTCTGGAGATTGCCAAACACCCATTCCTCGTGTAGACAAACCTAGAGTTGCCCTGGTTGAAGAACGCCCAAAACTCCAAGTTACAAACGGCAAATTCACACCAAAATATTTGAACAGGAGACTTCTTATTAGTTTTTTGGGATCTGTCCAACGTATCTACTACAGTGATTATTAAATGTTGATATATTTGGTAAATCATTAGAAGAAAGACACGGACAGACTCCACTTGATTTCTACTCCCACCACCTCTTCCCACATACGTGTGTTTCTTAATCTTATGGGATTTTTTATTATAATCAGACTTTTCTGGTATTCATAGGCATTTATGAAAACAATAATTTCCTCGGCAGATCGTTGCTTTAACACACTGTGATATACACTGGGAACAGGGTCCCATTTCCCAAGCGCTTTGCAACCATAATGGCCACTTATCCACTGAATGCATAACAACCCCTGTCATCATACAAAACTGAAGAAGAAAATAATCTATATCTGATAGTTGAATCATAAATTAACCCTAGTTTTCCATCGGAGACAGAGCATTGTCTCGCCCAATAGCGTCATTACTTATTTAGAATTGCCTGCAGTGTCAGGGGCTAGAAAACAGTTCAACTTACAATACTAAGAGACATGGAAATATCCAAGATGAGGCTGTGTGGTGACAGAGCTTAATGTCTATGACTTCTGTCTATACTGTCTATCCTCTGAGCTATTGCCTGTTCTTTTTACTCTAATGAATGTATGCTACTGTATGTATGAGTACTTTTAATTGGGAATGTGTTTACCTATTTGTTTTATGTGTTTCGTATCACCTCTGATAGCACTAGTCATTCTATGCTTTCAGTTTCCTTGTTGTGCATATTCTCACTGCAGTTTTTGATACATTTCTGTGTTCTGTTGTCTATACAAGGATCATCCTCTAATGATTTGCTCGCTACAGACATGTAGGAGTTGTCCAGGAGTCTTCGATGCAAAGTAGCTCAGAACACGGCACAAATCGCTTTCCTCCTCATACTCTCTCCCCCTTGCGCTCATTTCCCATTTTCTACTCTCTCCCAGTCTTCCTCTCCTATTCCCAGATTATCTTTCTCAGTTTCTCTCACTTCTGTCGTTTTATTACTCCCCACCTCCCTGTCGAAAGCACATTCCCTCCATCCCTCTCTACTGGGTTACATGCATACAGATGGTTCTAAGCAGTTCGCCTCCATCCCCCTCAGGAGCTGGCTGCAAGCCACTTTTGGTGAGTCTGACATATGGAGCCATGTCACAAAAGAGGAAATCCAAGTCACCAGCAGGTGGAGACAAAGCCCTGACCTGGAGGAGGACCGGGGAGGGGTAGGGGGAGATAATGGAGCAGAGGGGAGGAGTGTGGAGAGAGGTGGTGAGAGAATGAAGAAATCACAGGTGCCAACAAACACTGTTAAGTGGCCACTGTGGTCATAGACTGTGTGTAGAAACGCCTCTTTTGTCTTTAAAATACACGTTTTTGTTTTGAGAACTCCCTGTATCCTCTCTGGCTGACTTTTAAGGCCCGGCACCACAGCAAACACATGCACCCCTGGCAGATTGTTTACAATAAGCAACATCAGGCTTAGTAGCCTGCGACACATTCATTGCATTTATGATGGAGGACAGACTGAATGTAACGTAAGAAATAATCACTCTCTCTTTTCTCTTGTCTCTACTTTGGGTGGTGTGTCTGCATGTCTTTCCTCTTGTCTCTCCTGTGTGTGGTGTGTCTGCATGTCTTTCCTCTTGTCTCTCCTGTGGGTGGTGTGTCTGCATGTCTTTACTCTTGTCTCTCCTGTGGGTGGTGTGTCTGCATGTCTTTACTCTTGTCTCTCCTGTGGGTGGTGTGTCTGCATGTCTTTCCTCCTGTCTCTCCTGTGGGTGGTGTGTCTGCATGTCTTTACTCTTGTCTCTACTTTGGGTGGTGTGTCTGCATGTCTTTCCTCTCGTCTCTCCTGTGGGTGGTGTGTCTGCATGTCTTTCCTCTCGTCTCTCCTGTGGGTGGTGTGTCTGCATGTCTTTCCTCTCGTCTCACCTGTGGGTGGTTTGTCTGCATGTATTTCTTCTTGTCTCTCCTGTGTGTCTGCATGTCTTTACTCTTGTCTCTACTTTGGGTGGTGTGTCTGCATGTCTTTCCTCTCGTCTCTCCTGTGGGTGGTGTGTCTGCATGTCTTTCCTCTCGTCTCTCCTGTGGGTGGTGTGTCTGCATATCTTTCCTCTCGTCTCACCTGTGGGTGGTTTGTCTGCATGTCTTTCCTCTTGTCTCTCCTGTGTGTCTGCATGTCTTTACTCTTGTCTCTCCTGTGGGTCTGCATGTGTTTCCTTCTTGTCTTTCCTGTGTGTGGTGTGTCTGCTTGTGTGATCTACATCAGAGAGTGGCTCTGGGACCTACAAAGCAGACAATAGCACACCTGCAGGGTGACCTTTGCTGTGACACACACACACACACACACACACACACACACACACACACACACACACACACACACACACACACAGCAAAGCAAACATTTACACACATCAGTGCAAAGGTTGTTGGTTTAGACTCCCGTTTCATCTTCCCTGAGCACAGAGGTAATGGGGACACATTCCCTTTCCTATTTATATTAATAGTATGTGTTAATATCACGGGACATTTTTTACCAGCTTTTTAAAAATAGCAACGTTATATGCTAGCTTAACGATCCACCAAAATAAAAATAAATCTGATAACTTGCGAACCTGGAAAATATAGCGACTGAATCTGAATGGATCTTTTTACATTGAATTCATGTCACCACACAGTCTATGCTTGTAACTCTAATGTAGGTAGAATAAATATATTTGATGTCTCTCTCTCACAATTGTACAATGAGAAACACATAGTAGGTTGGCAGTTGCTCAAATTTTAACATGACAACAATCAAGTACACAGTACAGATACTCAGGTGATTTTCATAACCAGTTTAATGGAATAACATAATGTTTGTAAGAGAGTACACATGATTCAGAGATGAATTAAAGTGGAAAACAACAGTGCCGTACATCCTCTGAAACCAAACACTTGACATAGATGACCCTTGAGACATTGTGTTCCTCTGTTTTTTTTTTGAGAAAGCTATTTCCCAGCAACTAAGTGCTAGACAATGTTTAAGATTAGATTATTGAAATGCCCTTCTCTCCAGATACCCGGATTAGACACTAAATATAGTTCAATTAGGGATAAATACGGCTGCTAGAAGGGCCACTGTGTGCACAACACTGAATTTAACATTAACACAACACTGTCTCCTGCTCCCTTACCGAATGAGACTGGTATAGTGTTAGCTAGTCCAGCTGCTTTAGGGTGAGGTAATAGTACTGAGTGGTATAGTGTTAGTCCAGGTGGTTTAGTGTTAGCTAGTCCAGGTGGTATAGTGTTAGCTAGTCCAGGTGGTATAGTGTTAGCTAGTCCAGCTGGTTTAGTGTGGGTTATAGTACAGCCTGGTATAGTGTTAGCTAGTCCAGGTGGTATAGTGTTAGCTAGTCCAGCTGCTTTAGGGTGGGTTATAGTACTGACAGGTACAGTGTTAGCTAGTCCAGGTGGTTTAGGGTGAGGTAATAGTACTAGTTGGTTTAGAGTTAGCTAGTCCAGGTGGTTTAGTGTTATCTAGTCCAGGTGGTTTAGGGTGAGGCGATAGTACTGACTGGTATAGTGTTAGTCCAGGTGGTATAGTGTTAGCTAGTCCAGGTGGTATAGTGTTATCTAGTCCAGGTGGTTTAGTGTTATCTAGTCCAGGTGGTTTAGGGTGAGGTAATAGTACTGCCTGGTATAGTGTTAGCTAGTCCAGGTGGTTTAGGGTGAGGGGATAGTACTGACTGGTATAGTGTTAGTCCAGGTGGTTTAGTGTTATCTAGTCCAGGGATAATCAATGTTCAGTTATATTATGCAACAGTGTATCGTTTGCGATTATTTAACACATTTTATATTTTAAAACGATGGACGTGTCAAAAAGAGTCAGAATACAACATATATTACAATATTTATTGGCTACAATGTTTACACATACTACAAGAAGTAACAGAAACGATTTGGACTGCCCCCTCAACAGTTGAATTCAGTCTTTCCCTCATACTGAAGTGCTACTTATGAGATACTTCCACTTTAATTCCCACATCCCCCTTTTCCACCAACTCTGGATGTGAGTACACCTGTCTTTGATTCGTCTATGGCCTCGCTAAGTGTGTGAGAAGAGCTATTGAGAAGAGCTATTGTGTAGCCGTTTTGAAGTGAACAATATAATGTTTCCCTTGCAGGCAACTTAACTACGAGAAATCATGTAAACTCAAGCAAGAAAATGTGGTCAGATTTACTGCAGCGAATGTTTATTGACAAATACCTTGTTTTCATACGTTCTTTAAGTCAAGTCATTGCTTAAATCAATCTTGTGACTGTTAGAAGCAGAATTACACACAGGGCTTCTTTAAATAAAGGACAAATAAAATAAATAATTAAAACGTGCCTATATAAATATGCCTACCCTATACTTACTAACATATTGTACATTTTTTAGAATGCCATTTTACATAATAGTTTTTTATCGTCCTTTTTAACAGTTTTTCCATTGCACATACTCATCATGGCCTCTATTAAACGAAATGCTGCTGTGGATTTATAATTGCCCATTTGAATGCCTCCTCTCGTCTTCTCTATGGGTTTGAGTTTTCATACAACCCTCAGAGTGAAAAATGTGTATGGCAACACAGACCGGCAGCAGCCCATAGAAATGATGTATTCTCTAATTATTATATAACTTCGGACTCCTAATATACGGAGAGTTTATCTTAATGAACAGTGTGTATGTGTGCTAACAATGTGTATGCCTCTGTGGTTGCAGGAGAAAGCCCTTAAATCTTGTGACGTCCAGTCCGCCACACAGAATATATAACCTGTGCAAGACGGTTTTAATCTCTTGGCTTCTCACATGTGCTCGTCCGCTCAACCACCAGATCATTCTTCAATGTCGCGACCATCGTACCCATATTTGTACCTAAAAGTTTAAACCAATGAAGTATTAACTGCTACTTCCAGCCTAGACTACAACATTCGTGTTAAGGTTAATTTATATCACTGTTGGTCAATGAAGACGGATAACCAAGTTTTGTACCATAATGCTCATAACATGTCTGTGACAAGAAGAGGGACTGTACTTAGCAACGGGAATTTAGATTGGAGTAAACAATTGAGGGATTGACTAAATGATGTACCTCAAATGACACTGTGAAAAACTTTTCTATTGTATTAGTCATTTTGTTATATCGAACACCTGTGTTAATACTGAAATGTCCAACTGTCGCTCCATTTTGTCGCTCACAGGGATCGTACTTTCACCTGTGAAGTGTGTTAACATGGTCATAAAGACACTGACGGTGTGCATTATGCTGTCACTGTTCACCCCCAGCCGAGAGTTTTATTGACCAGTTGCAATAAATAGTCAACAACATGGTCCCAGAATCAATTCCCGGTTTCACACACCCCGCGGAGAGAGGCGACTGTTACTGTCTCTGCCTGGCAAGAATTGGTTCGACTCAATGATGCTCAACAAAGCCAGGCATCATCCGTAACGTTGAAGCTAAATCAGACGACTTACCAGAGCCATTATTTAGGTCCCCTGTTCACAATTAATACAAATCTATGCTGGTTATTATTCATTTAATTTTGGCAAACCCAAAAGCACACCAGCCAGTATTGGCCTGCATATTCAGCGGTATACACAGTTCTTGATGACATTCTCATAATGCAGCCAACAGAAAATGGCTGTCTGAAATATTTAACATGCTATTAGAACACAGCAGCCAATTCTCTAAAACTGTTATATATGGGTATTGCAATAAATAACAAGGGCATATGGGCGATATTGAGATCAATGTAAAGTTGAATAGTTGAATATGACTCTTGCAACTTTACTTCTTTAAACGTGACCATAACTTTGCTTAGCAACAACTTAAAACATATAATTTTACATCAAATATTGACACTGCGTACTACAATACTGTAATATTGTGAAACAAGATTGCAATAAATGTATTCACATTAATAACATTGACAAATCAAATTAATATAATAAGTTATGTATATAGTTGAAAAGGAAGTAAGCGCCAAGTTGTGTATTCAATGTGTGTATCAATTATATATTAGCCTAGCTAGTTAGCTAAAAAGCGTAATTATTTTCTCATGGATTGAAGCAATCACAACAACTGGTGTAAATACAAGACATGATAACTAAAAAGAAACTGCTAATTATTATTAACTGTGTAACAACACTTAACGGTTTCCCCCAGTTTATATAAAGATGCAAAAGCAATTTGTCACTGGGCTATTAACATTATTACAAGTGCCAAGTTTAATTCTCATGACAGAATCCTGTATCAAATCACTCTATTGCACAGGCTCAATTCACTGTAACTGTATCAAAACACGATACACCAAACCTGTCTCAGGATAGACAATTGAGATCCTTATAATTTTTTTTCCAATCAGCCGTTAAATAAAGGTTAAATAATAAAATACATTTTGTTCACAGACCTATACAAAAACTGATCCCCACTTTGGATAAATTCTGCAAAAAATTCTTACATCTGGACTCCTTGGTGCCTGTAAGGCAGTTTAGGACTCACCTGTTGGATGCGTTGGAAAGAGTTGGATTTGTTTGACTGACTCAGAGAATGTGTGGCAATGTGGAGCTTTTGTAATAAGTCAAGAAGGCCATATATATGAATATTAACAAAGGTTAATAGTTGCCAGCTGAGCTGTCCTAAAATATGCAAGAACCATTAGTGGTCGCTAAAATTGTTGCACATGATAAATTGATCAATTTTAGCGGCGCTCATCAGTTAACCTGTCAGTTGTAGCCGACGGTTAAAAGACGCAGCTGAAATGTGCTACTTCCATAATGAAATCCAGAATAAACCAATCACAAAAATGCCCACTAGGACGTGGATGAATCTCGTCCTTATCAAAGCCGCTTTATTTCAGAAGCAAACAATCAGTCTGTGAGAAATCTTTGACTGGACAGTTAGCAATGATGCCGGCTTTCTACCAAATGAGGGTGAGGAGGAAATGAAAACCCTGACATTTGTTACAGACAAGCAAAACAAAGATAACCACACAAATCAGACCAGAGGATCTCTCTGCTGCCAAATTTTGTTTATTTTACTCAGTGCCTGTGTGCAAGATTTGTATCACAGATGTAAATGTATTTTAGCGCAAGGCTTTTCAAAGTGTTATGGAGATGATCAGATAGAAAAGAAAAGGTACATTGAATTATTTGATTATTGATTCTATTAACAAACTCAATGTTTGGATACTTTACTGTTGATATTTTGCCCCAATCGACTGAGCTAGGTTGATAGGACACAGAGACAGTATGTCAGAGGGCGCCTGTCAGCCAGCACTGCTGCTGTGTTGCTATCTACAGGGGAATAAAACTCCAGCCAGGAAATCAAACATATCTGTAGACCCTACTCGTGTAGGAAAAGCGCGCTCAAAATGAAAAGTATGTTGCTTCAGGATCTATATCGCCAAAGATACTTTTAAGGCGAATTGAAGCCGGGTAAAGTACACAGCCACTTCTGACTTTGGCAACATGTGTAGAAAATTGGAAAAATTTGTGTTCTAATTTATCTAAAGAATGTTCAGGATATATGAGCTCCTTACTTGTGTGTGTTTACCCGAAACAGATTAACTCATATTTCTTCCTATTTTCTGAATGTTCCTTTCCCACAGATTTTTTAGAGATTATGCCGACTAAAATGCAGCTGGAGGCAGATATTGATATACTGGCCTGGAGAAAATAGACCATTCTTAAAGAGGACAAGCCGTAGCTCCAGGGCAAATGGAAAAAAAACCCACAGCAGACTGATCAAAACGTTGATGAAAAACAGAAAAGAACAGACGGGTAATTTAATACACCACAATGTAAGGCAGAGAGCATGTATAATCGTTCAACACAGGTTTATTTATATTCAAAATAAAACAAACCGAGAATGGCGAAAAACAACTAAACTGGTTTTAAATGAAAATGCGCTGAACAGGTGGCTTATAAGATACATTTAAAACAACAGCAATATTCTTTTAAAAAACAACACTCACCTAAATAATTAACACAGTGACGTGAAGCATAAACACATTCAATAATCCATACTGTGGCCCAAGAGCCATTGACTGAAGTAACAAACATAATCACCCAAAACCCAAACAGCTGTGACACTTTCATTAAACTTTACACTCTACAGCTGCGTGACAAACCCAGTGGTAAATAACATCAATGTGCTCCACCTCTCCTAGCCCACTAGATGTCCTACTTGGACTAGGAGTTGTGACATGATCCATAAAGCAACATACATAATTATAAGTTATGCTATAAATATAGTATTACAAATACAAATGCTTTAAGACCTATTAAATACATTTGATTGATTGATTTGCATCACACCTAATTCTTGTCAAGGCCAGGTTCCTTCATCACCCCACCCAAGAACAATAGCGTACAATGAGACCAATTTATTGTCTTCGGAAAGCAGCAGTGTTTATATGAAACAGCTACAATGCTTTCAGAAACTGACATTTCTAGCAAATTCCGAAATAGTCCGGAGAACTTTGTAGGAAGTCAAGAGGGATTAGAGCAAAGCCAATCTTTGCAGAAGTAAAACAAACAGTTTCCCCTTCTCAGCCTGATGGGGTTCAGTATTCAGCGAAGACCTGCTGTCACTTTCTCTCATCCCATTATCATCCAGAAGCAAAAGACACAGAATGTTATCAAACACTGTAGCACTTTAGTATTGACCTGTGTTGCCAAATGACCCTGTGCTTTAATCTTTTGACAATCTGATGTTACGTTGCTCTTCACTTTTCCTCAGCCTTGAGTGGAGGGTTTTCTGTCTAGACAGATATAAATGGTTTACCATCAGTCAGAATACAGTGTTTACATCAGAGACACCAAAATTAACTTCTGGTGTCCCTGGACTTTTATTAGGTTCCCAATTAGCTACTGCCAAAAGCAGCGGCAACATTTCCTGGTGACCACATAAGACTTGAAACATGACATAGGCAGCACACGCGAACAAACATGACGCAAACGAGCACACACACACACACACACACACACAAACGTACGTTCATAGCTCATGAGCATACTCAGCTCAGACAAAAACACTTTTGATCACAGCGAGACAAAACAGAATATTGCCCATTGTCTGTGTTCCTGAAATAGCTTCCTGCAGCTGTTTGAAGTGGAGAATGCTTAGAACGTTCGGTGAACCATGGAACTGCATGGAGAGATGTGCTAGGAAAGCGAACATGAGAGTACGGGTGGTTAAACACATACGGTATGCTTACAGTCAGCTAGGATAAGCCATTTAAATAATGTCCAGCAGAAACCTATATGCAAACTGTTAATGAGACATAACACTTACAGTTAAAACCTCTTTGTTCAGTTTAACTGAAAACAAATGAACGATGGAGAAACAACATTCAGTAGGTGACTTTCAAAATCTTCTCTATTCAGTTCTAGTTACCTGGCCAAATGCTTTTAATTTTATATTATTATTATTTTATATTATTATTATTATTATTTATTTATACATTAACAAAGAACTTTGGGTGTATTTAGAATGTATACATACACATTTTGTGTTACTTCACTGCTTTATTTTACTTCACGGTTTTCCTCTTTTTCTTCTGAATGTAATTTAAACTGACAATCCTTTGACTTGTAAAATGTTCCTGGCCTTTTCACTAAAATGACCATACGACAGCTTGTAGCGGTAACTTGATTCTACATTGGGGGTGTGTGTTTGGAAAGATAAACTGGCAAAGCGGCCACTGGAATAGATTGTTTTTGCAGATACTTCTAAAGGATGTCTACTAAAGTGAACGGTGATCTTACAGACACAGCCAGCGTAGTTTATTCCTACGTGAAATGCAAGTTGGGTTATACATTCTCTAGTGAACAGATGGACACACTTATTATTTATGAGTGCAAAGAAAACGTTTTATCTGTAACTGTGTGAAACAACAACATATAATGGGAATTGAACGAAAGACAACAAGGATCACACACACACACACACACACAAATATAAACACACTTACTGATGGTCCTGACCATATTTTAGAATGTCTCAAGTGAGCAACCGCGTAATTCTGAGATAATGTCTTGCTCAGACATGTCAGACTCTTCAGAGATTTGTCAGAACACTTTCTGCTCTTTGGGCCACGCAGGGATTGGGTTGTAAAGCCTCAGGCAGTTTGTGGCACTTCAACAGATGTGCAGTGTTCTACAGCTCCCTGCTGGATTTGGATTTTCACACTCTTTCCCAATTGCCTTCAACTCCTTCTTTCTTGCTTTATTAGAACAATAATGTAGACAGCACAGCATTAAAGGTTTCTCCAAACTAGTTCAGTTTGTGAATGTTGCATTATCAATGTTGTCGTCATCATTCAGAAATAATATTATGTGGTTTTGTTACCAGTGCCCCGAACAACACCCAACACTGCAACCTTTACGCCTTAGTTGGCTTTCCGTCGTTAAACACTCAACGTTTTACTCGCTGGTACCAACAAATGTAGGCTACAAGTCTTTGCTAGGCAAAAGCTAAACTCTCTAGTCACAATAGCTCTACCCACCTGCAGTGTACGTTTAAGCAGTTAGCTTCCACATATACCAAAAAACTCACCCACATGAAACGTAACATTATCTTAATAACAAGCACCCGCAAACTTAACCAGGGACCTAAAACAGGCCACTGATTAACTAACCTATGCCCATTGTTTAGCTAAACCCACATCTGCTGTGCTCCTAATTAACACAGTACACAGAAGTGTATTCCCTAAACACCCTGTGTACAACACAGCTCACCCATAAAGGTAAAAAAAAAAAACATAAATTGTGTAAAGGGTTAATGGCCTAATATTTTTTTTTATTTAAGGAGACAGGTGCTCAGGATATGCAATGAGAAGTATACACATCTTTTGAGTTTTTGAATATGTGTTGCTCTCTTCCTTTTCACTAATTAGTAAGTGGTTTGTTTATTTAATGGTTGACACAAGACATTTTGAGATTTTCTTTGCAATATGCCAACGTTTTTATTTAGGTTCAGTAAAAAAGTGACTTGGTTAACCAATGAAAATCTTTTGTAATGAATTTGTTAAATTTGGGTAACTGTAGTATTGCGCTTGTAGATTGAACATTTACTGTGTAGCGACAGTATTCAGGTAGAATGTGTTTATGTATTTGATGTAACTGCCCCGGTAACTGCCCCGGTTACAGCCCTGCTATCAGCCCCGGCTACTGGATGGTTGCGGGTAATAGTGACACTTCAAGGAAAGCTTCAAGACTGATCAAGAGAGTGGATTTCAGTTGAAGTTGATGTATGATTGAATGGATTATGCCAAGGAGATTCTACTGGGTTTGTAAGATGAGGGCATGTAATGAATACCCAAGTAAATGAATTACTAACCCCTAAATGTTATCATCGTCTACAATGAGCACATGAGTGTCTCAACTGAACCTTGGGGCAGTTGGTTGCCTGGTCCAATGAGTACTGTTCTGCAATAGCCTCCAAATTCTCCAGATCATTGACCATCTGTGGAATGTTCTAGACCAACAAGTCCAATCCATGTCAAATCCACTATGCAACTTACAGGACATAAAGGATCTGCTCGTAATGGCTTGGTGCCACATACCACAGGACACACTCTGGGTTCTTGTAGAGTTCATGCTTGACCAGTCAGGCCTGTTTCGGCAGCACGCAGAGGACCAACAGCATGTTAGGCAGGTGGTTGTAATGCTTTCGCTCATCAGAGTACGTGTGTAGGTATGCCTGCCTGCTACTGTACACTGAAATGTCTGCCATGATGTACTCAGCTACTGTACACTAAAATGTCTGCCATGATGTACTCAGCTACTGTACACTGAAATGCCTGCCATGATGTACTCAGCTACTGTACACTGAAATGCCTGCCATGATGTACTCAGCTACTGTACACTGAACTCTGTCATGTAGCTTTGCAGTGTATCAGTGTATTTTAGACTGTTCCACCTGAGAGTAATTACCAACGCCTGGCTGACTTTTCTTTCTTTCCTGGCAGCACCCCCGTCTCTCACTCTCTTTCGGCTGCAAAATACTTCCTTCCCAGCTATGTAAAGTCTGCCAAGGTCAGTAGCAACAAGGAGGATTCTTGATTTAATCAGCACGTACTTTAACTGAATCTTACTCATTCTGTCCTTGGGTCCTACAATGTCTGACTACTGACTTCGTAGCCTTCGCCTAACTAATAGCACGATGTCTTAGTGGTACACTGCAATCTCTCATTTGGTTGTACAGACTGGTGTTGGCAAGAAGGGGATACTGACAGTGTGAAATGTGCCATGCTTATCTAACTACCATCTATGGTGCTTTGGTACAGGGTCTCCTAATCACCAGGCAGGGGACCAGTCAACTGTTCACTGCCAAGCTGCTGAGCTTTGACATAAACAATTTGTTTTTCCCAGTAGTGCATAACTGACTACCGGTTTTCCTGTCCAAATTGACATTGTTGTGTTAAAAAACATATGCCAGTTTGAAACGTGCATTCCAAGAGATCAATTAAGCTAATGAGGAGAATGCAACTTCTCTCTCTCTCGCCCATCGCCTAAACACATTTCAAGTTTAAGTGTGGCTGCTCACATCAAAAGGCTAGGGGCATTGAGGACATAATTATGGACTGCTATAATAATAATAATACATGTATATATATATATATATATATATATATACACATATACAGTGTAGTGGCTGGCCTACAGGAAGAGGGCTTCAGTGCACCTTCTGTCATCAGCACTCCCAGACCTGCCAACAACCCTTTCCTCTGATGGCGTCACATGGTTCCTATGAGACTCTATTTGCGGTGCTCAGATTTTGTTTGGTGCTCTGATAACATGCTCTCATTTTTCAGATGAATAGGCTGGGTCTTCGTTTGCCCTGATCTGACTGTAGGAAAGGAGGGAGTCTGATACCGGAGCAGGGATACCGGGAAGATTTATTTAGAGGGATACTGGGAAGTGTTTCTTTACTAGAGGGATACTGGGAAGTGTTTCATTACTAGAGGGATACTGGGAAGTATTTCTTTACTAGAGAGATACTTGGAAGTGTTTCTTTACTAGAGAGATACTGGGAAGTATTTCTTTACTAGAGAGATACTGGGAAGTGTTTCTTTTATCATAACCTTGAGGATGGGAAACAGAGAGAATAACATTCTAATCACGTCAACAAAACAGGAACATGATTATTTAATAATGATTTCTCATTAATGTAAATAATCAAGGACAGGTGGATAGCGAGCCACTCTGGTGTAGAGTTCAATTGAGGATTTGTCATCTCATTTGCAACAGAAGGGAATTAAAGGGAAAAACCATTTCAAATGTGGTTCCCATTAGCGGTTTGAATTGACACATTAGATTTTCTTTTCCCCGTATCTGATAGTCTGAGTTTTTCTTGCCACATTGGTATATCTGACAATGTGACTTGAGGGCTGAACGTGTTCTAATTTATTTAATCCAAAGTGCTTTTTCAGTCATTACATGTTTTTCCGATGTTATCACATGCCCACAAAGAATACGGTTCATGGAGGCTCATAATAATGAATCTAACATAGACTGCAGACGGTGGCAAACACAATCATGCTAATATCATTGGCACAGTCCAAAACTCTGACTGAACAAAGGCAATATGTGTTTGAACAGATAATATTACAAATTGCATTCAAAAAATAATTTACAGCTTTAACACCTCATGGGACTTAATGTGGGGCTTTTAACGTGTGTATCTCTAACACACTCACACACAGCCATCGCTGCAATATTACACCGTTATATAATGATTAATATCTAAGGTTTAATAATGTTTAATATCTAAGATTAAATAATGTTTAACAAGGTTAAGTCATGTTTAATATCTAAGGTTTAAGTAATGTTTAATATCTAAGATTTAATAATGTTTAATATCTAAGGTTAAATAATGTTTAACAAGGTTAAGTCATGTTAAATATTTAAGGTTTAAGTAATGTTTAATATCTAAGGTTTACTAATGTTTAATATCTAAGGATAAGTAATGTTTAATATCTAAAGTTAAATAATGTTTAATAAGGTTAAGTCATGTTTAATATCTAAGGTTAAATTATGTTTAATATGTAAGGTTAGATAACGTTTAATATTAAAGTTGACATACTATTTAATATTTAAGTTTAAATAATATAGAATATCAAAATGTAAATCATATTTAATACATTTTTTAAGATTAAATAATGTTTACTCTTTAAGGTTAAATAATGTTTAACCTTGTAACAGTTTCTCTTTACGATAATGAATTCATCTTAAAATAGTAACTAGGTAGGATGACCACTGAGCCCAATATTAGCAAATAACTGCTACTAAAAGACAGCTGCAAAGTCAGTGGTGGATAAAAAAAGCTACTACCAACCCAAGCTACTACAATAGTTGCTAGACCACACCATTCAGCCAGAAGAGGACAGGCCAACCCTGGTTCCTCTCTAAGTTTCTTCCTAAATTCGATCAGGGAGATTTTCCTAGCCTCTAGGTATCAACTTGTATCAACATGTTGATGCGTGCTCGGTCGGGTTCATGCTGGGTGTCTGATGTTAACGCATATCATAAGTATCTTCACAGCTGACCTATAAAATCATATTGAGTGCCTATAATTTCCAAAATAATAAAATGTGTCGATATATTCAGCTCTGCCCACATAAATAAAGATACGCGAATGAATGTGCTTGCTTTAGGCTGCGTATGATCCAGGTTTTGCTATTCCGTGTCGGAACCAGAAGACCCTAAGTGTACGTTTGTGCGGGCAAGTGTGTTCAAGTGTGCAGCCATACATGATACATTAGCCACTAACTGGCTTCAAAAATGTCTAACTGATCTTTAGTTATTGGTTGCATACCTTTGTGCAGGATCCTATGGCTTGGTTATGAAAAGCAGGTCAGTTCAGTTAACAAGTTAGTGAACCATGCACTAATGCCTAACCAACCAGACAACACGTTTTTCGTTTGAAATGCATAAAACATTTTCCAAAAATATGACTAGGTAAACTAGAATGAAATTAGAGCGTGAATTGCTTTGTTTAATTAGGTTACATCATATGCTGTTTGTGTGACGTAACGCTACCGGAAACATGCTGGTGAAACACAAACAGGTGTTCTCACACTAACCCAAACCAAATAGTCTGACTGGTTGTTTATTTTAACAACATAAATTGACAATTTCCACAGAATGCTATATATATCACGCTACCAAACTCTTACGCGAATGGTTGACTTTCGACGCTCATTTTTATTGCCTCTGTCACTAGTTTCCTTTCTGTTTTATCCGTGAAACTAAAGTGTTCATGCCCATACTTACCCAACCCTATACAGTCGACACACACACGGATGCATAAAGTGTTAGGGTTTGCAGGTAAATAGCGCCATCTAGTGGTCCATTTTAAAAGCAAACGTGCTTATTAGACCATAAGTTGCATATTCACACAAGGAACCAATCAAATACATTGTTGGGAGTGTTCTGATCATTACAATGGTGTAAATAAACATAATGACGTCAAAGTAAAGCTTATTAGTATTAATAAAAAGGTGTGATCATAGTTGATTGACTTTGTCGTCTAATGTAATAGTCAGTGATTAAGAACATCCCATTTAATTATTCCACCATGATGAATCATCATTCCCAAGGTGAAGAACACAAAAAATCACAATTTTGTTTTTAATCCTACCAGTTATAATAACTACGAACATTGCTTCCGTGAACCAAGAAGCAGGGAAAGTTACTTAACATAAGTATTCTTTAAATTACATATACAAAACTAAAGAGTCTGCTAAAGAGTTTACAAGTTGTAAGACTTTGCTGGAGCTAGTATTCGCAAATGAAAAATTTTAGGTACTAAACTGTAAACATATGTCACATCTCAGGATGTCTTTATGTCACACATACGATATTTAAATGCACTCTTGAATATGTGACAATGTAAGACACCAAATTCCGTTTCATGAGGGGAACTGAAAACATTGCAGGGTAATTGGGATGAAATACATTATAGGTTGGCTTGTTCAGGTATATCAGCATGGGAATATAAAATGTCACAATACCAATTAGACACACACTAGCCTTTGGCTAGATATTGGTTATATGTGCTCGGTTAATTAGGTGCGTGTGCTTTACAAAACAACTGCAATTTGTTTGATGTGGGTATTTTAGATTCAGATTTGACTTCTCATTTTTTCAATGACAATACATATCATTATATCGAACCCAGCATTTACATTAGTGTTTAGCTGTCAATAATATTGTCAGTAATACTTTATAATATTGTATTTGAAACTGTAGTAAACTATTGTGACACCAGGTTCATTTAATTTCCCTTTCAAGGATTTTGAAAGTCTGTCAGTGCCAGGCTTTGGCGAAGGTAAATCAGGTGTGTGTTCAAAACAAACTATGAAGTCATGGGGAAAGAAATTGGACAAGGAGCACTTGTTGCTATGATTTCCTCTGGTGGGGTGGGGAGGGGTAGAGAGGTGGAGTTGAAATACAAGGAGACCATCAGGTAGCTAAGTACTCATTGAAGTAGTTTTCTTCCTTTCCTCTCCTTTTGTTTTCATAAACTGTCCTAAATATTATTGTGCCAAAGTTCAATGCGCAAAAGCGAGGACAATGAAGGTGTGGACTTTTTGAAACTCCCCAGGAGGTAAATCGGGTTCATATTACAGAATACATCTACTGAGAACAAGTTAAACCCAACACACCTGAGAAAGCATCCAATGTAAGTATTGAACTTCTTCTTTGCATTTTTATGTTATAGAGCTGTAAAAGTTATTGTGACGTCGAAACAGTGTCAAACTTAAATGACCTTTAAAGATCTTCAAAATCGTTGCTGCCTTCTGAGTTAATTTACAACTTCACATAATTGCTTATTAACTCCGGACAACTTTGAAAAACACTCTTTTTTTTATCGTCGCAGTGTCATGTAGGTGAATGAAGCATGTAGATTTACAATAATATCATACTTTTGCATATGTCCCCGAAGAGGGGAACACAATATACAGAATATATTTTATATGTAAGGTAATTGTTTTGATTCACTGATGATACTTGTGTCAAAATCATCATATCAAACAAGTATCCATAATGTGACTGTGAAGATTTCTCACTCTGTCACGTTTGACAGTATTCCAGTGTCAAATCTCTAACCATCAGTCTCTGATGCAGACTGTTTAAACAACCATGAATCAATCAGTGAAATGTGTATTTCACAAAGCCCTCTTAACATTGGCAGTTGTCACATCATGCGCACACAGATAAGCATACAATCCTACAGAGCAGAGTGGCAGAGGTGTTAAAATAAACTCCATAGAAAGCAACCAAAGAAGAAGAGCCAGGCTGTTTAGTGGTGACCAATCAGTTAGACCAGTCCTCACTAGCGGGCAATCACACACTGACCTGCAGTTTAGGTAATGACCTGTTTTGTCAACATACAGCCACGTACACACACACACACACACACTCACACACACACACACACACACACACACACACACACACACACACACACACACACACACACACACACACACAGTAATCAAACACGCTCACTCGTTCGTTCAGTACACACTAACTCACAGATTTACATATACACACACTGGCTATACTGCTGTTCATATATAAATAGCCCCAATGACATCTGCTTAAATGGGTTCCGGACCAAGGAACTTGGAAGGAACATTTTGATTTGAGCATGTGTGTGTTTCGAATGATCCACTTTCTGTTTGATGTGACTATAATGGAATGTGCGAACTGTTCCCTGCTGTGTCCCAATTGGTCTCCGTTAACATTCACATTGGTCCTTCGTCATTTTCAGTCCCGCTGCTCGGAAGACAAAAAGGGTGACAACAAAGCGCCGGCCCGTAGAGAGCGAGAAACCCTCGAACCGCAATGACGAGCAAGGAGAGCGATTTTCAACGGAGAATCGTCTCCAAGGACGGCCGCAGCCAAGTGCGCATCGATAACGTGGAGGGCATGGTGAAGCTCTACCTCCACGACATCTGGACCACGGTGGTTGACATGAAGTGGCGCTACAAGCTCACCCTGTTCTCCTCGACGTTTGTCCTGACCTGGTTCCTCTTCGGTGTCATATTCTACCTCATCGGGATGGGCCACAGTGACTTTGAGGGCGAGCTGATGTCCAACCACACGCCCTGCGTTATGAACGTGCGAACCCTGACCGGTGCCTTCCTGTTCTCCCTGGAGTCCCAGACCACGATTGGCTACGGCTTCCGTTACATCACCGACGAGTGTCCGCTGGCCATCTTCATCCTGGTGCTCCAGCTGGTCACCACAGGCCTGGCGGAGATCTTCGTGACCGGGGCCTTCCTGGCCAAACTGGCGAGACCCAAAAAGCGGGCCGAGACCATCAAGTTCAGCCAGTCGGCCGTAATCTGCTGGCACAATGACAAGCGATGCCTGATGGTACGTGTCGCCAACATGAGGAAGAGCCTCCTGATCCAGTGCCAGCTGAGTGGCAAGCTGCTCCTGCCCAATGTAACCGAGGAGGGCGAGAAGACTCTGGTACACCAGGCGGCCGTGGACTTCTACATGGACTCGTGCGGGGAATGCCCCTTCCTAATACTGCCCCTCACGTTCTACCACGTGCTTGACGAGGGCAGCCCGCTGGCAGGGCTCACCGCGGAGAAGTTGCAGACGCGTGACTTCGAGCTGGTGGTCACCCTAAACGCCACCATGGAGTCCACGGCAGCCACCTGTCAGAGCCGAACCTCGTACGTTCCCCAGGAGATCCTGTGGGGCTACGAGTTCAAACCCGTGCTGTTCAGCACCGACAGTGGCCGATACGTGGCGGACTTTAACTTCTTTGACAAGGTGCAGACGAGCGGCGGTCGTGCACATCTCAGCAACGACAAGGAAAAGCTGAAACTGGAAAAGTACGACAATGAATGAGGGTTGTTTGTATGGGCACCTAGATCGTGGATCGACAAGTTATGAATACTACAATGTACAAACAATCAAAAGAATATTATGAAGAAAACAGATATATTATATGGAGATATCATTTCCGTGCATCACTGAAGTTACATGTTTGAATGTATTAAACCTAGTTGATAAAGGAGATTCCTGGGAATGTAGGGATTCATACCAAATGCTTTTTTTCTCAGATAAGCGATGCGTAATGATTAGGAACGGTTATGTGCATCTATCTATAAATCTATTGACTTGTGAAAAAGTAGACATCCTGTACTTTTCTGTTATATGAGCATGCTTTTATCTACAGAGAAGTACCTTTATAAAACTCAGCAGGCTTCCCTACATCCCACACTTTAGTCCTCATCCTCAATGTTGTGGCAACACTCAGAGAAAAGCCATCGAGGTCTGTCATTTGTGTCCTGGCACACATACACACACACACACACACACTGTGTTGAGTCAAAACAATAGGATGTGGAAACTTGTTTATCTTCCGTATGCAGAGAAAGCTCAAAATCACAATTGTTGACCTTCCAAGACGAGAGGACAGCATATTGGTTGAAAATACTTTATTAGAAAGGACACAGTAGAAAATCTATCCAAGTAAGTATATCATTTGAAATTGTCCCTTTAAGTCAGAAATCTCAGTATCTCAGTCCTGTTTCTATGCGTATAATGCTGGCAGCTTATAGGTGTTTTACCAATCCCATAAAATAATACTGAACAGGTCTGAAATGGCATGCCAGGCCAACACATGTGTTTTATATTAGTATATATAGTTTATGTTGTAAACATATACAGAGCTTAATGTTCAGGCCACAATTGTTTTTCAATCGCTCACTGCCCACTTTGGTCCATTTCAATGATTGTTTTGTCACTATCTTTAACATAATAACATTGTGTCTTTGGCTGGCTGAGATCAACTCGTAGTGTATAAATGTGTTAGTTATAAATTTATCATATAAAAACAAATATAACACTGACTTGTATACTTCAATCTGACAAACGCACAGCGTTTGCGACTCAGAAAAACAATAACACAAAATTGGCACTTTGTAAAGTCTTTTCAGCTAAGCAGGGAGTTTCTGTGTTCAGGCACTGGTCAAGAAAACTCCTTTCTTCCAAAAGGATTTGAGGTCACACACAATATTTTACGAATCCTGCTTAATTCCAGTTAAAAAAATATCCAAAACATGGATTAATTGTTTTCAAGGCAACCGTCTTTACGAATAACAGTCAAGTAAAAGCTCCCATTTAAGTATAATAATGCCATATGCACTACTATGTAGTATAATAATGCCATATGCACTACTATGTAGTATAATAATGCCATATGCACTACTATGTAGTATAATAATGCCATATGCACTACTATGTAGTATAATAATGCCATATGCACTACTATGTAGTATAATAATGCCATATGCACTACTATGTAGTATAATAATGCCATATGCACTACTATGTAGTATAATAATGCCATATGCACTACTATGTAGTATAATAATGCCATATGCACTACTATGTAGTATAATAATGCCATATGCACTACTATGTAGTATAATAATGCCATATGCACTACTATGTAGTATAATAATGCCATATGCACTACTATGTAGTATAATAATGCCATAAGCACTACTATGTAGTATAATAATGCCATATGCACTACTATGTAGTATAATAATGCAATATGCACTACGATGTAGTACAATAATGCTCTATGCACTACTATGTAGTATAATAATGCCATATGCACTACTATGTAGTACAATAATGCTCTATGCACTACTATGTAGTATAAAAATACTGATAAGACATAAGGCAGTTTATATCCAAAGGAATTATATTTCATTTTCCACACATTTCAGTGTCTTTTATCATCCGCAGTTCTCTCTGGTGTGGCCCTACCTTTGGTCAGAAACAGTCTCTGAGTCCATCCATGAACATGTGAGATGATCATCAAGCACACGTCTACCCAAGGTGTTTCCTGCTGGTGCTTGTTGGTGCTTGTTTCACAGTTTACTGCAGCCGAGTTGAGTTACTCTCTCCTCTGTGTGCACTCTGAGGTCACATCACCTGTCACATCACACCCCTCGCCCCACCTAAATCTCACTTGCTTGTCCTTTTTATATGCTTACTTACTATTAAATAAGGTAATAAAAAACATAAATGAGAGGAGCTGGGTTCGATATGAAGTGCTGAAGATCTTCGGCTGAGAATGCATTCAGGACAAGCGCGATTCCGTGTCAGCACGATTGGAAATTACTTTACAAATGTAATGATTCTGCGATACAAACTATAGATGGCATATTTAACTCCCCATATCAACATTATCATGTTTTATGTGATAACTCCCTGTCTCGTCAACACCACAAGTGTGAGACATGGGCCTCCGTGGAACCCGTTTCACACAATTAAGCTACACATACCGAAACGACGTGTCGCACAATGCCCGTGGTTATAAGGACGTCCTCTATTACATTTTTTTTTTACATTTGCAACTTTCCTTTCTATATTGTTGCATAGCAACACGCCTGTAGACCTCCTCTCAATCCTTCAAACGTCTCGATCCTTCACCTGCCAATGTCCTTTACTGGAAATACATTGTCGAGTCGAATGTTCAGAGTTGGATGAAAACAATAGTCTTGGGAGAATAGATCTCGATGTAGACAATGAATTCGGCTACTTTCCCGTTTCTGTACTGCTTTGTCCCACATTTTGACTGGGTTGGCTGGGGTGTGCTGGTTTGACTAGGTCCACTGGGTTCTTTTTCCGTAGCAGACTTAATATGTATATATATATATATATATTTAGTTAACTTTTTTATTTCATATTTATATACTTGCCTATTTGTTCACGTTACTAAGATAAGCCTCTGATATTGAAAAATGCAGGACGCATCCAGATTAGAGACCAGATAGCGCTGGTTTAATATCTTAGGTTTAGTATGGTTTCATTAAAAAAAATGCACTTTAGCAATCTAATATGGATGCCTCTTAGCTCGACCATCTATGATATAAACCTCCCAGGAGATTTCATTGATCAGATGGACTTGTGATTATGGTCTAAAGATACCGCAGATGAGACGAACGCAGATTAATTCTGGATGTGATCGTCATTTTGTATTTGGATTCATCAATATATTTGTCAGGAGTGGAGTGCTAATATTTACACACGCTGAAAAAGTCACGTTAAAATCTGTTCGCGAGTGAACTGTGGATAGATCTCGGTTAGCATGAGCCAACTTCCATAGATGGGACTGTGCTCTGGTTAGAGCGTGCATGTTGCAACTTACGTAAGCTGACGTCACGCTGTGACAACACACCAATGTGCTCCCAAGTCTCAGTCCCGGTGCCCCCAGCGTTATTCCTTCACCATTCATTCTCACCCATTGTTCTATTGGTTCTGACACTACACGAACAGAAGCACGTTTCGGTTGTCCCCGGTTCCTCACTCTTCCTGCTGTAGCGACGCCCCCCCACCTGGCGTGTCTAATAATAGGTGCCCAGATGGGAGGGCATGTGGGCGGCTGGGTGCCGGGTGTTGGGGTAGATGCCTCCGGTTGGAGAATTCCAGTAAGGGTTCGGGGCCGCGAAGAACCCGGAGGAGGTGACCGGCAGCGCCGCGGGGTGGGGAGTGACGTAGTTGACCTTCTGTTGGTGTGCGTGGTAGGAGCCCATGTAGGACAGGTCGGGCGGGTACTTATACATGGAGGATTCGGGCGGATGAGGCTGCAGGGCCTGGGCGATGCCGTGGAAGTCGAACTTGTAGGCGTAGCGCTTGCCGTGCACCTTGGTCATGATGTTCTTGTCGTAGTAGTAGCGCAGGGCGCGGCTCAGCTTGTCGTAGTTCATGTTGGGCTTGCTCTTCCGCTCGCCCCAGCGCCGCGCCACCTCGTCCGGGTCGGTCATCTTGAACTCGCCGTTGGTGCCCTCCCAGGTGATGCAGCCGGAGTTGGCGCTGTCCGACAGGAGCTCCAGCAGGAACTGCCACAGCTGGATCTGCCCTGAGCCTGCGGGTACACGGGGGAGGGCGTCAAGACCGTTAGTGGTGAAGGCCAGGATTCAAACTGCCCCACGCCGACATCGCACTGCACTTTTCTTTTAAAGGTCGTCTTTTCCTGGTCTTTAACGATCGCATTCAGGCTAAACACCGCAGATGTCGGCTCGAGCGTAAATTACCTTTAAAGCTCAAGAGTAGTGCGATGTCTGCGGATTGCGGTTTGTTTGAGTCCCGGCCACAGCCTGGACAGAGATGGGAAGTCAATACGGTAAGTTATATTTGAATGAATTGTGCGATTTCCATCTGGCCTGAGGTGATAACCACTTCCATGTCTCCCGAAACCTACCGGGATTTGCCAGTCTGCTGCTTGTGGGACCCAGGATCTGGTAGGGATCTGAAAAGGGAACATGACCATTAGTCGGAGAGCAGTCTTTATTCAGCTCCATCAGAGCACACGTTCAAGCTAGTGTCTCACCAAGCTGTGGTCTCGGCTCCTCTGTTTTGGTGACAATGGCTGGCGAGGTCTGGGGACCTTGAGGAATAAAACAGGGTTTTTCTTGAGGGCCATGTTCCAAGTGTACACAGTGACGAAATGCATTCTTATCTTCAGGTATACAATATCCTGTTCTCTGATTCTGCCAGGCTTGTTTTGTTTATGCCTCTCCTAGAGGCTTCTTGTCACTTGTCAGCTCTCAAATTCATTGGCTTTCATTTTCACCCCTTACCTTTGGTTGAAGACACAGCTTGTGGAGCCCATCCAGATCTTCTTGCAGCTTCATATGCCAGCTCTGTAAAATAACAGAAATGTCCACTGGTCAAGTGCCTGTAGTTATACAAATCTACCCTAGATGGCGCTAAAATAAAAACACAAAAAATGTTCGGAAAGTGCATTTCTGTGGTTTACCTCATCGGTTTGAGGCAAGAGTGGTGGATTGCCAGAAACCTCCCATAAAATAAAGGGGTAAACACTGAGACACGACTACTGCACTCCAAAATATTATTTTAAGGGCAGATTGAGTTGCTTGAGTTGAGATATAAACATAATACATCATAAATAATTAAATACTTATTATTTTAGCATACATATACCTTTAGATGTAGTTCAACACGGACAAATAGAAAAAACGCTGTATTTTGCCGGCACCATGTTTGGTTCCCTGTTTTCTTTGACCCAGTACCTTTCGACTTCACAGTTGTCATTGAATGTGCTCAGAGAATGACCTTACATGTATCTGAATAAACCCACCTGGACGATGGGAAATCCTGGGGGAGGTGTCTGTGGTATAGACAGAAGTGTTTGGGAAAACGAAACTTGCACCCCCTGCAGAAAGTGAAGGAGAGGATGAGTATAATTTATTGCAATGACTAGGTACCCGCAAAACACGATCTCATGACACACTCGGACGTATTGCTTTGACGAATATCCGTACGAGGCAACAACAGCACTACGCATCAAACATTTAATTTCAGCACATGCCTTTATTAACCCTTGAGGTCACAATATATATATTTTATATATATATATATATATATCTGTACTGTTATTCCGTAACTGTTGCAACACATTAAAAAACCCATTAGTAATAATAGCAGCCGATCGGATTGGATTACTTGACGAACAGTCGGATAACAATCTTAAAACCCAAAAGCAGTGTGCATGTATATAAAGGACACGCCGTATATACAAAGGTAAGCACTGTGTAAGTGTGGGGATACTGTGGTGAGGGGAGCAAAGCCAGGGGTAGAGAAGGGGGGCAGGGTCTCCTTACCTGTGTTGCGCGCATGCATTAACCGCGGGGAGTTTTGTAAGGCTTTGTCAACATCATCGGAAGTCAAGTGAGGAAGTGGAGCTGAGAAATAAAACATTCTTTTGAAAAACCAAAGAAAATAAAACAGCTCAAAACAACCCATGATGTGCAAGGACTGATGCGTTGTGGGAAGAAGGTGGGGTGGGAGCGGGTGGGGGTATCTGGGGTGGGGGGGGGCAGCAGCCGGGACAAACACAGACCTGTTGTGGTGCACCAAGGTGAGGAGCTGCTCGCAGGACTGCAGGCAGGGAGCAACAGAGGGAGCAAGAGGGTGGAGAGAGGTGACATGGAGAGGAGGGAGAAGGAGAGAGCAGGAGGGAGGAGGAGAAGGAGAGAGGAGAGAGAAGGAGAGAGAAGGAGAGAGAGGAGGAGGAGAGAGAAGGAGGGAGAGAGAAGGAGAGAGAGGAGGAGGAGAGAGAAGGAGAGAGGAGAGAGAGAAGGAGGGAGGAGGAGTGAACTTGTAAGTGAAGCACACATGGCAAAAGCAAGAGGGGAGACGATGGGGCCCAACCCAAATAAACAGTTAATCACTCGTGCCCACATTTGCCCGTGAGAATCCTTTACTTTTCCCAATTTTCCGTCCTCCAGAGTAAATTTGGCGAGAGTGTGGGTACACATGAGAGGAAAAGAGGAGCACCAGTCGTTGCCAATAACAGAAAGAGAAGAGATATGGGGATAAAAGGACAGCTTTTTAGGGCATTCCTCCCTTTCACCGTGTGAATATTAAAGGTCTGTGAATAGTGAAGGTCTGTTAATAGTGAAGGTCTGTGAATAGTGAAGATCTGTGAATAGTGATAGTATGTGTAGAGTAAAGGTCTGTTAATAGTGAAGGTCTGTTAATAGTGAAGATCTGTGAATATTGAAGGTCTGTTAATAGTGAAGGTCTGTGAATAGTGATAGTATGTGTAGAGTAAAGGTCTGTTAATAGTGAAGGTCTGTTAATAGTGAAGGTCTGTGAATAGTAAAGGTCTGTGAATAGTAAAGGTCTGTGAATTGTAAAGGTATGTGAATAGTGATAGAATGAAAGGTGTGAGGAAAAGGTGATTACACTAAAAAGAATGGATGGGAAAATGCCATTCAAAGTATTTTGTGAAGCTCACACATATGAAGACAAGGCTGTGGAATAATGCAGTGTTAAACAGTACCTATGTTTAGTCTGAATGGTGACAGTTGGAGGGATATGAATACACACGAGAATAAACCACAGCCCAGTGTTAGCCCAGTGTTAGCTCAGTGTTAGCCCAGTGTTAGCTCAGTGTTAGCCCAGTGTTAGCTCAGTGTTAGCTCAGTGTTAGCCCAGTGTTAGCTCAGTGTTAGCCCAGTGTTAGCTCAGTGTTAGCCCAGTGTTAGCTCAGTGTTAGCCCAGTGTTAGCTCAGTGTTAGCTCAGTGTTAGCTCAATGTTAGCTCAGTGTTAGCCCAGTGTTAGCTCAGTGTTAGCCCAGTGTTAGCCCAGTGTTAGCTCAATGTTAGCCCAGTGTTAGCTCAGTGTTAGCCCAGTGGATCCAGATTTCTCTGGCTTTCTCAATTTCTGTGTGTGTGTCTGTCTGTGTCTTGGTGGCTCGTGTGCTGGCTGGCTCGAACGCACTTTTTTGTTTTCCATCCATCCATCACTCACCTTCTCTGAACATCTGTAAAATGGTCAATCCTACCGAAACTGACAATTATACTACAAAGAAAAGCATTATGAGAAATATATAGTTTCATTGGAAAGTTCTCTGCATGATCAAATGGAATTTGGAGTCCCCTATTCAAAGATAATCAAGAGTTTGATGTTATCAAATTTTTATAACAGAGGTGGGCTTTCAAGACAAGTATTCCTTATTCCTTTATTGATCTATTCCTCTACAAAATCCACCAAAAATGTACGTTACTTATTTTGTTATTGTTACAGTAGAGTCACAAATACAGCAGTGTGTGTGTCTATGTGTGTGCATGTGTGTGTGTGTGTGTGTGTGTCTATGTGTGTGCATGTGTGTGTGTGTGTGTGCACTCCAGCAGCAGGTGTATGCACAGAAACAAGCATGCAGAGGGGGTGAGGTGGACAGGAAGGCCTTGTAGCGGCCAGTCATTCAGACAAAACAGCGGAAGCAGAAACAATCTATAGCATAGAGGCCTCAGATGTATGTTAATGACAGCCTAAACACAAACAGGACCCGTGTGTCTCGATACCTGAAGACCACAGCAGCCCTTAAGCAGTAGCCGTTAGCAGTAGCCGTTAGCAGTAGCCGTTAGCAGTAGCCTGATATCGCGTGGTGTCGGCCGGCCGAGGAAGACGGGACAGGAGGCTGTAGCGCAGATGGGGTGGAGGAGAGAGGGATGAGAAGGAGGGAGATACGACACTCACTCTCTCTGAGGTAGTGCAGGTGGGAGAGCAGGATGTCTGCGTTGTAGCTGAGCGTGAGTCTCTGGAAGTCCTCCTTGCTCATCTTACACAGGTCCTTGCCGTTCACGTTGTGGAAGAGGGCCACGTCGACCTCCAGCAGGCCGTACTCCTTCACTGCCCACTCCAGCCACTGGCGCACGTGCTCAGTTGACCACAGTGTTGGGTCTGCCAGGATACAGTGGCATGTACGTGTTAACACCACAGAAGAGTTAACATTCATATTTGATGATGGATGACTGTTCATTTGCAAGGAAATTGGTTTAAAAAATCGACATGAAACAACCAAATATATGTACAGTTATAGTCCAACTACATGACTGTCCTCAGTACTGTGATCAGATCTCTAACAGGTCATATGATCAGAGCCCTAACAGGTCATATGATCAGAGCCCTAACTGGTCCTATGATCAGAGCCCTAACAGGTCATATGATCAGAGCCCTAACTGGTCCTATGATCAGAGCTCTAACAGGTCATATGATCAGAGCCCTAACTGGTCCTATGATCAGAGCCCTAACTGGTCCTATGATCAGAGCTCTAACAGGTCCTATGATCAGAGCTCTAACAGGTCCTATGATCAGAGCTCTAACAGGTCCTATGATCAGAGCTCTAACTGGTCCTATGATCAGAGCTCTAACAGGTCCTATGATCAGAGCTCTAACAGGTCCTATGATCAGAGCTCTAACAGGTCCTATGATCAGAGCTCTAACAGGTCCTATGATCAGAGCCCTAACTGGTCCTATGATCAGAGCTCTAACAGGTCATATGATCAGAGCCCTAACAGGTCATATGATCAGAGCTCTAACAGGTCATATGATCAGAGCCCTAACAGGTCATATGATCAGAGCCCTAACTGGTCCTATGATCAGAGCTCTAACAGGTCATATGATCAGAGCCCTAACAGGTCATATGATCAGAGCCCTAACTGGTCCTATGATCAGAGCTCTAACAGGTCCTATGATCAGAGCTCTAACAGGTCCTATGATCAGAGCTCTAACAGGTCAAGTAATCAGACATCTAACAGGTCCTATGATCAGAGCCCTAATAGCCTACGTGAGCCGTGGCAATATTTATTGTGCATTTTCATACTTTATTATTTTTGTGCCAGAGAAGTTTTGAAAGACTGAGAGTGCCCTGAAATGGTACTGTACTTTCCTGCAATGACTTAGTTTTACAATCATCTGATTCATATGCAGTGGAGATTTTCATTGATTTCTTCACGCTTAATTGTAATACACCAAAGACGGTTCTTTTTTTACCACATTACATGTTGTGTTAAATGGCAAGGCAGTTGACCAACACACCCAGTGGGCCAGGGTGAAACGCTTCATGGCAAACTGTTTTTAGAGGAGCACTGGTTCACCAGACAGACCGTGTGTAGAAACTATAGAATTTAGAATTAAAAATTATCCGGAATATATTTATTGTCATTTAACAGAAAGGTTGAACCACACCTTCACGAGCGTATGTGTGGAAGTGACATGAAATGCAAAATCCAATTGCAGTCTTAGAGCTAGGAGAGCACAAAATACAAACCCTGTTTGAAATTTAATCGTTTCCAGACCTCCAAGGAGCCTCTATAGCCTCTATTCCCGACTACACTGGGCCTTCTGACCAAAGCCCAAATGGACTTGTGTCCCAAGTAGTGCATCGTATACACTCATAGAAAAAAAGTGTTATCTCCATCCTAAGAATGTAGTAAATACCGTTCTACTCGGAACACAGCAGGTACATCCACACAACTCAGAGAGCCGAGAGGCTTACTGTGTTAGCATTCCTCGCTACAGAGACACGAGGCAAGGATCAGTGGGCAGGAGTGGAGGCTGGCTGGGTGGCTGGCTCCAGCTCCTCTCAGCCCTCAGGCCTGTCTCAGTGCAATATAGAAGGACTTAACCATTCAAACAATATAGTGGATGTGGCATTAAGAAATGAATCGTCTGCAATGCAGATGTGAGGAGGACACAAATACTCGCCGCTGGATGAATACTTGTTTCGAAAGAGCACTTTTGCCTCTCCTGACAAAATATTGTCTTATATGTTGGAGATGTTAACTGGGGCCGATGGGTTGTCGCTGGCGTGAGCGAGAGGAATCGTCTGTATGTATTTGAAGTTTAAATGTCCTTCCCAAGTCCATCGACCAAAATATCAGGAATGCATTTCCTGTACGTAGCCAGGGCCGACCTCCCATTCCATTCCACAGAGCCGTGTGTGCCCTATTGTCTTGTAAATGAACGGCGAAAACAGGATGTTCTTCACATGCCGCGTCATTGTCCTTGTCAGCTCCAGTTGAAGAGGAAGTTGCGCTACGCCAGAGAAACTGTGTTGCACAAACCGTAGATGGAGAGCACCCTGCTGCATGCAGTCAATGTAGCTACACAGGCCTCTGTGGGAAATGGGTTCCTGACAAATGTCCTCTGTGGTAATTACCCATTCAACACATTCCAGTGATAAATGCCTTTGCATTGATGAAGATCTAAAAGGGATGACTAGCCTTGATCATATCTGAAGCCATAAGCTCTGAATTTGGTACAAACTGTCCAGAACCAGTGCTAAATCTGATAACAAGATAGGCCATTGGCCAGCACAAACCATGTCAGGTCTCTTCACAATCCCAAGTACACAACAAAGATAAGAGAGCTCACACATATATATATATATATATAAATAGAACCATGGTTACATGAAACGCTCTCCCATCTGAAGAGAAAAAGATACAACAACTCCTCATTGCACAATATTGTTGTCGATGCGTGCTCTGTCGGGTTTAAGGCTCTGTCGGGTTTAAGGCTCTGTCGGGTTTAAGGCTCTGTCTGGTTTAAGTCTGGGTGTCGATGCGTGCTCTGTCGGGTTTAAGGCTCTGTCGGGTTTAAGGCTCTGTCGGGTTTAAGGCTCTGTCGGGTTTAAAGCTCTGTCGGGTTTAAGGCTCTGTCTGGTTTAAGTCTGGGTGTCGATGCGTGCTCTGTCGGGTTTAAGGCTCTGTCGGGTTTAAGGCTCTGTCGAGTTTAAAGCTCTGTCGGGTTTAAGGCTCTGTCGGGTTTTTGGTGGGCTGGTGCAACTTTTTCCAAACATTTAACCAGTATCAAAAGTTTAATTCAACTACATTATCAATGAGAAGTGAACAGTATTTCAAATTACCAACATTTGAGAATTGGTCAGGAGTTTCAATACATTGCAAGGCACTGTATTTCAGTCTTTTAATTTGTTGCAACCAAAGCACATTTTAGATGGGGGCTGTGTTTAATAGTTAGTAGGTAGTCAGCTTAAGTGACTGTAATGTGTGACAACACATCTGTTTTTGACAGAAGGACAGAAGGAAGATTATTTCGTAAAAAATCTTGTAAAAAAACTATTTTCAGTCTTCATTAACTTGCATTGGTTTTTCCTAATCTGCATGTACTATAGATGATGGAAGTGTGAGCAAGTGGGTGCATGGATTTCTATAGATAATGTATGTAAAATGGTTTGGGCGTTAGCTACATGGTTAGAATTTTTTTTCTTCTGTTTTTTATACTTTTTTTCTCTGGGCTGGGTCCAGCTTGTTGAGCTTGGGTTGGACCAGCATAAGTTTCCGGGACCGATGAGTACTACAACTTATATCAAAGAAAAAATGTTTCGTTTGAATTTTCCCAAAGTCAGCATTTCATTTCAAAGGTGCTTTATTTTGACTTCTCTACAGCCCCTCTATAACCCCACACAGCACTGCCTTCTGGGTGTTCTCCTGTCAAGATTCAGTGCGTGTATTCTAGGTGTGTACCTTTGAATGCTGAACTGATATGAATACATTCGTCCCATAGGACACGGACCATAGGAAACCGTCTAGACGAGCGCACTCCCTGACAAACTGCTGATGGGGCTTCTGCGCTGCGGATCACAGGAAGTCTCTCTCCTTGTGACAGATAAATGTGTCAGAAGCATGAGGTCCCCTAATCAAAAGCAGTGAGTAAGCCACATAAGGGAACTAACTGATTGGGATAGGCGCAGAGGGCCACACCCTGCTTCTCATTCCTAAGAAGGTCCTTCACAGCTATGTTCACGTTTGTATATAGTAGCCTACACAGAAAACCGAGTCGACCCATTGTAATAGGACAGCTCTAACTTCTGCTGTCTAAAAAATCGTTTTTTCCCAGGTCCAACCCCTGTGGAGTCAACCGGTGTGTTGAGGCGTTCTATTACCTGCCGGAACGATGACGCGTCGCTCGTTGGTGGTCATGTTGGGGGGGCCAATGTGCTTGTCCTCCAGGTAGCTGCTGTAGGTGACGGGGACGTTGCCCTCCGCTCCGCTGGACAGCTTCCCGTTCTTCCCCACGCTGCAGTTGTCAGGCGAGTTCCTGTCAGGACAGAACACCGAGGGGTGGAGTCGATCACAATGATGAGTGGGGTCGTTCCATCCGTGTGGAGCGAATCCCAAAAGGATGGTGTCAAGCCAACGACGCTCTGCACGACAACGGATCTCACTGATAACTGATTTGTTGGTCAACAGTTTGTAAGCCGTTAGCCATTTGTTTGTAAAACACGAGTGAAACATTTGTTGACGATTGTTTAGCTATTGTTCGTGTATCTATCACATCCAAGCAGGTCGACCTCAACGTCCAACAAGGCTAGCGTGAGTCAATTCACAAACACAGGAAACTGTGTGTAATTGTGATTTCAATTCTCATCCCACCGCAGACCGCAGCACAGTAGTCTCTGTTTTTTCTCTCTCCGGCATTCCAATCGATGATTCAAATTTCCTAACTGCCCCGCAAATTTCCTGAAGCCACGTGAAAAGAGGGCTCCTCTCTAAACCAGAATTGAGTAGAACGGGTTGAGGGAACCCGTTCCAAATGACTCTTCTGCCATTTTTATAGCTGCCGGTTCCCTCTGGGCTGTGGCCTCCATATGGGCCCGATCAGCTGTGGAATGTCACATTCATATCAACCTGCCATGGCCAAGATCCCGACCAGTTTGGGACCATTTATAGGAACAAAGTCATGTGTCAACCAACTGTTGGCCTCTCCTGACCTGGACATGATAGATGGTCTATTCTGCCACGGGTACAGGGCCCCAGATGCAAATGCACTTCGGCATTGCTGTTTCAAAGTAAAAGTCATTGCCCAGGGATGAGTTGATTAGTAGTTGGGTTAACTCTCAAATCCCCCAATAATGCTGGGTGTTTTCATCAACACACACCGACGAAGGCATGAGCCGAAACGTGTTGCGTGCTTTAATTGTAATTAGGCCAATACAATAAATAATAAATAACAATAAAAATCCACATAACTGACTGAAGATAACGCCAAGCCTTAGTTCCAGAGCATTGAGCAAATCACAAAACCACAGGTGTTGTGCATGTTTTTAGATGAGCAGTGAAGAGCAGGAAAGACTGTTTTAGGATAAAAACAGACCTAAACGCATCCAACATACATTTTTTTCAAGGCATTTTTGTTTGATGGGCGGGGAATTACACTTTAATTCAGCTGGAAGATTCAGGTCCAAAAATGCAGTTTTCCCATAAGGTAACGGACAACGCTCATATTCAAAATGTAATATATTTACATATGTCGTAAGTAAAGTTATCGCAGAGGGAAAAAATACAGACAGATATAAGGGAATCAGCGACAGCGTTCAACTTTAAAAGTTCCTATTTCTTTTTGCAGACCTAGTTTCCTCTTCACCAACCGGAGGAGACAACCAGATTGTGTTCCTGCGATCCATTTATGATGAACAATTTGGGCACGGGATCATACTGGCGCAGCGGTCCAGGATTTAATCGTGAAATAATGTGTTGTCAGTTTCACTGTGGAAGGCAGCCATGGCTGCACATGTTGTTGGAAAAACAACCAGAAAACCAGAGGATATGATCTATTGTTGGATGGATTGAGGCGTGTGTGATAAACATAAGCTAATTATCCAGCACAAATGGACTTTCATGTTACAACGGCCGGTTCTAGCTTAATGCATTAGGATGGAGGGCGTAGTAGGCGCGCTCTCTGTAGCCATTCAGTGACTCTGACACACAGTAGCCAACGACTGGGAAGACTTTCGTTGTAATCGGTTCACGCACGTTGAGGTGACAAACCAATAGATCATACCGTTACGATTAAAGACAATTCCTATCTGATCGAAGGCTTCAACCTTCAACCTAGGATAGAGAAATATTTCCCTGACACTGCGTTTGTGTCTTTGATCATAAAAGAAGATTCATTTGATAAATGGAGTTATTTAGTCTGTCTTAGTTTGTATACAAAAAGGCAGTTGGTACTGTGTAACTACTGTTTCCTTAAATCTTATACTTAGCCACTCATTCTCATATATCCTCCTCATTCACATATCCTGCTGCCTGATATTCTCTTCTCTATGGCTCTTTGTTGCCTGCTTTTGTTGCCTGATTTTGTTGCTAGTCATTGTTGATCCTCACCAATATGGCTGACCAATGATGAACTCACATCCTGTTTACTTGCTGTCGTTCTAGCCTCAACCGACATGGCCGATTGATCGGTTCATTCCGTGTTCACCGGCGCTCCTTTTCAAATGGAAAACTACTAGGCTCCACTATTGGTGGTGATGTCAACTGAGAGAGTCAAAATTAAATTAATTATTAATATGCAGTAATGCGGCTAATTGAGCATCACTGCAACCTTATTGGAGTGTTGGTATTTGAGTGTGTGTGTGTGTCTGAAGACTGGCAGAAAGAAGGAGAGACAAAAAGTTATAGAAATAGTAAAAAAATTAAAGAAAGAGGGGGGTGAGGTAGATAAGACAGACAGAGCCGAAAGAAACAGAAGAAGAGCAAACCAACTAATCTAATGAAGCCCAGTGTAGAAGAGTCCCATAGTGCTGTCATCAATATATATGTATATAAATATATATCATCGTTTTCCAGGTTTGGCTAATTAATCTGCCACCTGCCACGGCTCCAGGACCCCCATAGGCTCCCGTAAACCCTGATGCAGATCACAGAGGATACGGACGTTTTGGTCGAGGGAGGGAGGGTCTGTCCACACGCCCCTTAAATCCAGATAATGAGGGAAGTCCACTACCCCTGTGTCAACGTCCCCTGTGATCATTTCCATTTGCTGAAGCCATCCATCACCCAGCGGCACCCGTACCCCCGTACCTCCTATTTGGAAAGCTTCATCCATAACTCAGGCTGAAAACTCCCATTGCCGTGGCGTGTAACGTTGTTCTTTAAGATGATCCACTATGGGAACGGGACCAGACTCCTGAGATGTCCGTGTGTTTAGGAACCCTTCAGAATTCAAGATGCGCAGCATGCAGGTTGCCTACACACACACACACACACATACAGCTCACTAACATGCTAACACCTTCAGTCTCTCACCACACACACACGCGCACGCACGCACGCACACACGCACACACACACACACACACACACACACACATACAGCTCACTAACATGCTAACACCTTCAGTCTCTCCACACACACACACACACACGTATATTTGTCGGGCAGTAGGCCTCCCTCTGTCAGCCTGGCGAGCAGAGGGGAGGATGAGGCTTGTGTGTGCAGAAGCAGAAGTGCTGTCTGAGTGTCTCAGCTGTAAATCTACCTCTGCTCCCCCAGACTCCCCGTCACTAATTGGAACAGTCTTTCCCCGTGTCTCAACGGCAGATAAATAAGACTCTCACCCGAAGTCTGTGGAGAAACCTGTTCTAAAGATGTGGGGGTTGGGGGGGGGTGCTCTGTGAGGGCTGGAATTGGGATTTTAGCGTGTTTGAGACACGGTATAAATATTAGCGCAGTGACGGCTCGTCTTTTTTTAGGGGTACAGCTGTTTCGAGTTTGGAATTCCAACAGCAGCAACTCTGTCTTTGATTGGGGCTCAAGCAGCCGTGGATGTTGCGGTTTACCTCTCCTTCTTTCTGCCCCCTCTGAAAAGCCCAGTTGGTAGCTGGCTGTCACCGTGGCGACCAGGTGAGACACCTCATTAACCGACAACACAACGGCATTGCCTTCCCTGTCACGGTAACATCACAAGTTTGCCAGTGCAAGCCAGGGCGGCCTGCCTGAGAAATGTGGACAATAGACGTGGAAACGAGAGACACTGGGAGCTTGGCTACAGCAGCACAGTGCCCAGCCCAACCCAAGCCCTATAGTCCCTAACCAGTAGGCCACCTTGCCGCCTCCGGAAGTAGCAGGTCGACCCAGAAGACCAGCTGGTTCTGTGTCACGTCTCAAAGTTGAACTCTGCAGAGCTCAGAGGGTACTGGACAG